>QEPC01003301.1:1720504-1750789 GCA_003113815.1 Sphenodon punctatus
GAGACATCAGTTTTGACAACACTAGGTTTAAGTCCCACTGAGGTGTAGGCTGAGATCTCTGTGGAAAAGTGTTCACCAGCCCCTTCCAAAAGGACTTCATTAAACAGTGCGAGAATAACGTTTCACGGCCATCTGGCTGCAAGCGTGATGATAGAGTCATCAGGTGAACCTTTATAGATGTAATTTATAAATGTGACTTTTGTAGGGCTAGAAGATAGAGGAAAACGTGATTTATGTCCAGAGAGTGTAAGGAGATAGAATGCGATCCGCACCACTTAGAGAAACGCCTCCACTTCATCTCATAGCACCTACGAGTAGAGAGCCTCCGAGAATTCACCAATATCTCTGAAACCTCAGGGGGTGCATTCCTCATTGGGGCAGGATCAACCATGCGGAGAGGTGGAGCATCTGCAAATCGTGATGCAGGATTCTCCCCTGATCCCGAGACAGAAGATCGTGTGCGAGTGGGAGGGTCTTGATTTGTGATGCCATCCCTTGCAAGGTTTGGAACCAGGTTTGGCGGGGCCAAAAGGGGGCGATCAGAATTAGGTGAGCCTTGTCTGTCCTGATTTTGCATAGGACTCTGTGGAGGGGGGGAATCGGTGGAAAGGCATAGAGGAAGTTCCCATGCCAGGATATTGCAAAGGCGTCCGATATCGATCCTGGTACTACTCCTGATCGACTGCAGAATTCTGGTAGCTTTGTGTTCTCTTGTGAAACGAATAGATCTGTCCTTGACGTTCCCCATTCCTGAAAAATGTCCAGAAGAACATCGTCTTTCAGTGACCATTCATGCTGGTCCGCTGTCTTGCGGCTGAGAAAGTCTGCTACTGAGTTGTCTTGGCCTGCCAAATGAATAGCTTGGGCGTGTATGTCATGTTCTATGCACCAATGCCAGATGGCCTCTACTTCTTTGGAGAGACATGTGGACCATGCTCTGCCTTGTTTGTTTATGTACCACATGGCTGTGGTATTGTCTGTTACAATTTGAATGTTCTTTCCCCTGATGTGGGGTAGTAGGACTTTCAGAGCCCAGCGTATCGCCAGAAGTTCTAACATGCTGATGTGAAGGTGCGCTTCTTCCGGGGACCAGAGTCCATGCACTTGAATGCTTCCCATGTGAGCACCCCAGCCGGTTAGGGATGCGTCCGAGGTGATTGAAGCATGGGTGTTTGGAGGATCGAACGGTACCCCTTTTAGGACTTGGTTCGCGTCTGTCCACCACTGGAGATTCCCTAGAAGTCCATTTGTTATAGATAGCTTCATGTTGAGGAAGTGGATGGCAGGGGTGTAGTTGCACGCTAGCCATTGTTGAAGCGGTCTTATGTGCAGGCGTGCATATGGTGTCACCATTGTGGTGGATGCCATCAGTCCCTGTAGGTGGAGAAAGAATCGAACTGACTTGGTAGGATGGGTTTGAAGAATGTCTAGGGCCTGGCGTATGGTGAGGAGTCTCTCTGTAGGGAGATATGCTTTCGTCTGGCGGGTGTCTAGGATTGCCCTTATGAATGGTAGGTGTTGGGACGGTTGCAGGTGTGATTTGGCTAAGTTGATGATGAAGCTTAGATCCCTGAGCAGTGACACTGTTAACTCCAGATGTTGTTGGAGTTCTTGTTGTGATGTCGCTGCAATCAGCCAATCGTCCAGGTACGGGAAGATTCTGACCCTTTGCCGTCGGAGATGGGCAGCAACCACTGCAACACATTTGGTAAAGACGTGTGGTGCTGCAGACAGTCCGAACGGGAGGACCCGGTACTGAAATTTAAGGTCCCCTGCAATGAAGCATAAGAATTTGCAGTGAGATGACCGGATAGAGATATGAAAATAGACATCCTGTAGATCAAGGGAAGCTAACCAGTTGCCTTGCTGTAGCCCCATAAAGATAATGGGTAAGGAAGTCATACGAATCTTAAATTTACGGACAAACTTATTGAGTTGCCTAAGGTCCAGAATCGGGCGGGAGCCTTTGTCCTTTTTAGGTACCACAAAGAATCTAGAGTAAAAGCCAGCATTAAGCTCGTCCTTGGGGACCGGCTCAATGGCTCCCTTTTGGAGGAGTTTCTGAATTTCAACTAGTATTTGAGTTGGGGGGGGGCTGGGGGGAGTCCCTTGGGGGGCAGGAAAAGAGGGGAGGGAGGGTGTGAAACTGGATGGCATAGCCAAACTGGATGATCTCTCTGACCCAGCGGTCAGTAGAAATGGTCTCCCATCGGGGTAGGAAAGGCAAAAGGCGGTCCTGGAATGAGGGGTTATCTTCATAATTTCCCTTGATCAAAGTGTCGTCAAAAACGGGACTTCGTCTGCTGTCCAGAAGACGAATTAGAGGATGCTTTGCCTCTGCCCCTCTATCTACCAAATGTCTTACGTTGCTGGGAGCCCTGTGGCTGATGGTATTGAAAAGGTGCCTGTTGCTGGAAACGTTTCCCAGCCTGATAATTCTAAGGTTGGTAAGTGGGCCTTCTTGGAGAGAAGGTATAGGCACCAGGGGCAGGGAAGGGCATCTTTCGTATAGCCCGTATGACCCCTGTAGATCTTGCCGTCTGGTTCATTTCTTTAACTTTTTTCAGGGTGTCATCGGTTGATGCGGAAAAATGTCCTTCGCAATCAAAGGGTAAGTCCTCTATTCTAGTTTAATTTTCCTGTGTTAGGGCCGTGGAACGGAGCCAAGCATGCCTTCGAAGAGCGATAGCAGATGCCATCCCTCTGGCATTGGCATCAGCCATGTGCATATTTGCAGTCAGTTGGAATTGGGCCATCTGCATGCCTTCATTCTGAAGTGCTGCCATCTGGTTGGGGTCTGTAGTGCTGCTAAGCCTAGACCACAGCCAATGCTGGTAGCTGCACATGGCTGATGCGTAATTGGCAATCCTAAATGACAGAGAGTCCGAGGAAAACATCTTTCTGCCCAGGACGTCTAATCTCCTTCCCTCCCTGTCATCTGGGGATGTTTGTACTCCTCCCGCTCTGAACCTTACTGATGCAGCGGCAATAACTAGGGAGTTGGGGGGGGGGATGTTTGTGGAAGATCTGGGCCCCTTCTTTGGGTGCAGCATACAGGGAGTCCGCTAGCTTATTGGTAGGTGATACAGAGGCAGGTTTCCCCCATATGGCCGAGGCCGGTTCCAGCAGCTGTTCTAGAAGCAGTAGCATTATATGCCCCGATTCCCCTGCCCCTAAAATTCCAAAAATGGGTCCCGTCTGTGATTTTTTAACTACCCTCGTAGGGAGTTTAGGAAGGGAAGATGCCATCCTCCTAAGCATTGCCTGAAAGGCCTTTGAGTCCTCTGTAGCCAGGAATATATTGGGGTCCGAGATGGTGTCTGGGGGGGGCGGGGATATGGTCTCATCCTCCTCAAGAGATGGTGATGATGATGAAGATGACTGAGATGCCAATCTCCCTAGGGAAGCTATCCCAACTGGTGCCGGTACCGGCGGTACTGCCTCCTCTCTCGGACTCCTCAGTAGCGAGGTTAGGAGCTGCGTGGCCCCTGAGGGTGCTAACCTCTCTTGCGGTTGCGTCACCGCTATTCCCGGTCCTGGGACATGGGTCCCAGCGTCAACGGTACCGACGTCCAGGGGCTCCTGCACCGAGCCTGTCTCTGATGGTGGCGGCCGAGACACCATCGCTGTCGGTGCCGCCCTCGGTGGAGCCGGCAGTACGTAGGGCTGCTCCTGTCCCAATCGTGTCAGGTAGTCGAAGTCTGGTCTCGCCCCGTAGGGCGATGGACTTCGTGACCGGTATCGGTAGCCTTGGGTGTAGGCAGAGTCCTGATGTCTGACCCTTGGCGAGCAGCAGGAGCATGGGGAGTGGGATCTGTGCTCCCTATAGAACCTGAGTGGGGTCCCACGTTCATCCCGGTACCACGGGGATCGGGACCATGAGCAGTAGTGCCTAAATGACTGGGAGCGGGAGTCTCTCTGCACCGCTGGTAGCGTGAGCAGCAGGGGCGGGACCGGCTGTGCCAGCAGAGTTGTCGGTTCCGACGATGGTGTCGTCAGTTGCAGGGGTTTGGGGGTTGCAACCATTGGTCCCAACGGTGACACCTCCTGTCTCCGGGGCACCACAGGTTCCCCTGTTCCGGGTTGCTCCGTTGCCTCTCTTGAGGAGCTTTTTTTTTTTCTTTTTGTCCCTGCTCTTAGAACCTCGCTCCAGGTCGAGCTGTGCACATGGGGTGCATCGGTACCGCCTTCCACAGAGCGGGCGGTACCGACTGTATGGGAACTGTCCCTAGGCGGAGATGGTACCGCCAGTGCCGGTTCCATCGGAGTCTTCTGCGTCGTCTCCATCGCTGGTGCTGTAGAGTGCCAGGCGGGGAGCCTGAGAGGCCCCTCTTCTCCGCCCTCTAATGCCCTTTTTGTCAATAAGTCCTGCAGGCGGAGAGCCCTGGCCTGTTTGGCTCTGTTAGACAGTACAGAGCAGGCTTCACAAGTCCACGTATTATGGCCCTCTCCCAAGCAGGCTAAGTAGCGATCGTGTTGGTCGCTGACTGATGAAGTGGCGGGACACGAACTACATCGTTTGAAGCCCGGCTGTTTGGGCATTCCCACTCGGGCGGACAAGCCCGGGGAACGTCCCCGCAGGCTAGGGCAGCACTCTGTACTCACAGAAGTCTTCGTTATTTTCTTCTTTCTTTTTTTTTTACTGATTAACGCTGAATAGTGCTGAGAGGTCTTCCAACGCCACGCGGTTGGAAGGAACTGAGGTGGTGAGGGCTCCTCCCCCTATTTATGCTAACCATCCCTCGTGATGCAGGCCCGTGCTTTTCTCAGGATGGGAAGGGGACGGAGGGGCGTAGCCCTCACCATGTTCTAGTCTTTTCCAGGCATATTCTGCCTGGATACTGCTGACGAGAGGTTTTCCGGTGCCTCCAAATCAGGAAGTGAATCCCAAGAGTGAGAATCACGGAGATCCTCGAAGAAGAACCCCTACTTTTCTGGCTTAACGTTTTGCACTTTACCTGTATTACACCTAGCGTATCTCATGGAATAAACCTTTTGCACATTCAACAATAAGGCAGGGGAAGTACTTACTGCTGAGTTAACCATCTCATGTGAATGCAACCTCTGTTCTGGGTCCAGTGCTATTTAACATCTTTATTAATGACTTGGTTGAAGAGGTGGAAGGAATATTTATTAAGTTTGCAGAGGATACATAACTGGGAGGGTAGCGAACACCTTGGAAGATAGAGCTAGAATTCAAAAAAAATCTTGATAGGTTGGAAAACTGGGCTGAAAATAATAAAATAAAATTCAACCAAGGTAAATGTAAAGTTCTGCATTTAAAGGGAAAAAAACACAAATGGGGGACAGGATGGGGGATACCTGTCTTAGCAGAAGCATATGTAAAAAGAATCTAGGGATTGTGGTTGATCACAAACTGAATATGAGTCAGCAATGTGATGTGGTTGCAAAAAAGGCTAACCGTTTTAGACAGTTTTAACAGAAGCATTGTCTCCAAGGAGGGGCGGCGGGAGGGAGGATCGATGGGTTAGGGGGATCGGACTGAGGGTTTTTGAAGATCGGGATCAGACTGTAGATTGCTGCTTGGATTTTATGACTGTTGTATTTATATTTATATTTTTATATGTATTATTGTTTTTACTACATGTATGGGTGAGTGTGCTCAACTGGGAGAGAAGGGATGTGGAGCAGGAGCCTGTGTTGAGGAAGCTGCCTTCTGTGCTCTGACAAGTTTTCATTGGCTCTTGTCATCCCACTAGGTATAATATACAAGGGCTGGAGCCCTTTGGGTGCCAGCCCTTGGGCGACACCAAAGGGTGTCGGCTGTTGGCAGGGCTGTTTGAGGGGCCATGTCGGTGTTGGCGCTGCCCTTCTTCACTGGACGTTTGCTGCCCTGGGAAAGCTACTGCTGGATGTTGTATAACACACCCAGTGTGAACGACTGTTGCTGCTTCTGCTGATTGGGACCCTGAACCCGCAAATTGCCAGCTGTGACACGCCTCCGCCAGCAGGGTCTGCTGATTGGACCATCGAGGTCAGCGGTGGGCGAGCGGGACGCAGAAAGGCGAGGAACGGCTTACGGGCGAGTGTGGGCGGGCTTGACGTTTGGACTTATGTTTTTTCCAGCCCTGCTGCTTTGACCCATGGTTTAGGTACTGTCATTCTAACTTGCTCACTGCTCAGGAGTGGGGGGCTGGTTGGGTCTGTTAATTTTTGGATCATTTAGTGATTCTCCTTCTATGGGCTGGAACGGGCCGTTGGTTACCATTGTCTATTGTTGCTCTTGGGCTTCCATTATGTCTACACTTAAGCGCCCCAGGGCGGAAGCTGCTAGCACTACCCCGCCTGTTCTAAAAATCCCTAAGCAGAGGAGGATCGAGAATTTTCTAGTGCCCACAACTAGTAACCCTTCAGCCTCTGAGCTTGTGTCCTATAAAGTTCTGCTATCCAATAATTATGCTCTGTTATCAGAGCTTGGTGACTCGGAGCCAGTTAATCCTGTGCATCAGGTATCCTTAATTTCTAATGAGCCTTTGGAGGACCTGGGCGACTCGCTCCCTCCCGCCTTCTATTGAATTTTCTGAAATAGGAAAGGAGAACTTTTCTTCAATCATGGCTAGACATGTTTCCTTAACTGCCCAAACTGTTCATTATTTGTTTCAGCAACAAAATATCTTGAGTACTGAAATGAGGAAACTAGTGTCTATGGTGCAGTCTCTATTGAAGGCTGACAGGGAGCCAGCATGTTTTCTTCTAAAGGGACAGCCAGGTAAAAGTAGTTTTCAACAGGCCCCAGTTTCTGCACAAGCTCATACAGTGGGTAACGTTCCTACTCCAGCTAGTGACAGATTCTACTTGGCTGATTTTACTTGTCTCCCACTGAATGTTATTTTTACAATTCTCCCTTTACCATCAGGGTGTCTTCCATTCTGGAACACTGAGTTAGATAAAGCAGAGCATTTAAGAATACTGTTGGGTAAATCAGTGACCAGACGGAATATTATTAGTATGGAACATCTATGTTTAACTAAAGATCGTTGGACAATTAATGTCTTATTTAACAACCAGCAATTGGTGACCGATATATTTCAGCAGGCCGGGATCCTGAGAGACAGAAATATCTTTGTCTCTAGGGCTTTTGGCCCTAAGCCTGGGTCAAATTCTTCCATAAGGAGTAATGTACAGTGCCCCCCTAGGGTTCTCCAGTGAGATACTAAAATATATGGTTCAAACCAAGGTTTGCCCAGAGGTCACAGTAATGGGAAGGGTAGGTCGTTAGAGCCATCACCCCTTAGGGTCTTGGACAATTTCATCGATTTGACCCATGAAATTACAATGGAGATTGAGTGTGGCCATCCTTGTAAGATGTCTTCCCCTATTATGAATAAAGAATCAATAGTGCAAGCATCAGTTCCATCTCAGGCTACTGTCCAACAAGCCTTTATTGACCAATTAGATGAGTTGCATATGCAGTTGGAGAGGTTACATCCCGGGCAGAGGACAGAGGATCTGGGTACCCATCTGGCACTTGTGTCCAGACAGACTGGTCAATCTGTACCCTTGACTCCACTGCCAATTTCCCCCCTTAGCTCATCTCCCTTGGCAAGCATAACGACACAAAGTCTAGTGGGGTAGACTCTTATGGGAAGTCTGAGGAAACAGTCTTACTAAAGGGGACCCTAGCTGTCAAGTTAGTTGAAGACCCCCGCCCAAAAGGGATCTCCATACTGGGTAATGATACCACGGTTGCTTCTGCCTCCCAAAAAAGGTGTCTTCTCCCTATAGTAGGCTATGAGGCTGGTG
This sequence comes from Sphenodon punctatus, assembly GCA_003113815.1. Lineage (NCBI taxonomy): Eukaryota > Metazoa > Chordata > Lepidosauria > Sphenodontia > Sphenodontidae > Sphenodon > Sphenodon punctatus. Next base: position 1,728,269 of record QEPC01003301.1, read on the forward strand.
ACTCCTTGGGCCCTTTTGTTGGAACTTCTCCAACAAAATCTCCGAGGCTTGAGCCTCACTCAGCTTCAAGGGGTTCCTTTTCAATTGATAGTTGCAAAGACCAGGTGGTGGCCTCGAGATCCTTTGCCCATAATATATCTAGCCAGCCCAATAAATATGTTTCCTCTTCAGCCCAAGCTCCTTTTCCCCAAAGGTGCCCCCAAGTTAATAATACTCTTCTAGCCCTGGATATGCCAGAAGCGGACTGACTGGCCAGGCCCAGTTGGGAATTGAACATCTTAGATTAATAAGCTGGAATATTTTTGGCTGGAAACAACGAGCTTTAGATCCGGATCTTAAATATTTGCTCGAGAATAATGATATTCTTTTTATTCAAGAAACCTGGGCTGAGACCCAGTTATTTCAGCAAGGTTTCAATGTGTATTGTCTAAAAGCAGCGTCTCTTAGTACAAGAGGTAGACTGAGTGGGGGTCTAGCCTTGTTGATACGGCAGTCTATGCACGCTAAGACTACCCTGATTGATTACTTCAAATCCTATTTTGCCTTATGGCATTGTATTCTTTGCCAGGGATCTGCATTTTTGCTGGCAAATATTTATGTACCACCTTTAGTGTCTAGTTATTATTCAAATGCTATTTGGCCCTTTGTTACAAGGGCAATAAAAGAAGCCTTTCTGAAATTCCCGAGAGCTGTTTTAATTCTCGGGGGTGATATGAATATTTGCACTGGGAATCCGAGAGCCAGCTTAGAAATTCTAGAGCCCGAGGAATATATAAAACCTCCTTTTAATAATCTTTGTACATCTATAGACAATATTAAAAATCCAAGGGCTCCTAGACTGGCCCAGCTCCTGTGTGATCTTGACCAGGTGATACTGAATGGCACAATAGCAGGTGATCTTGAGGGCATTTTACTTTCCATTCTAAGCTTGCTTCCAGCGTTATCGATTATTTTATAATTTCTTCCAGGCATCTATTTGAAGTTTTGGAACTAAAGGTCCTCAATGTTGTAGAGACAGAACATTCCCCGCTTGCCCTCCTGATGGGTTGTCCTCACTCCTCTAGGTTGAGAGTTTCATGCATTGTTAAAGACCAGTCTTCGCTGGAACGTGCAGTTGGACCTGTGTGTGCCAAACGGTTCTTAAATTTGGGCAAAATATTATCAGCATTTATTCACTCTCCTCCAGCCTATGAATTAAGCTCGGGAATTGTGGAAGCATCCCCAGAATTCAAACAACTGTTGGAACTATTTATTCATCTATTAAATTCTATGAAAGTCCGTAGACCTGGGAATTTGTATCCTCGAGATTGGTTTGACTCTGATTGTGCCAGAGCTAGGAACTCTCTTTGGAAAATAGTTAGACTCATGAAGGGTCATCCTACAGAAAGCATTAGGACTCATTTGGTAGATAGTAGGAAATCATATAGACTCCTCCTACAGAGAAAGCAGTTGGATTACCAACTAAGACAATGGAACCAGTTACATCAAGCAGCTCTAGCAAACGACTCTAGACAATTTTGGTTGCTTATAGTTATAGCTAGAATAGGTGGCCCTTGTGCGCATAACAACCTGCTTTCTTTATCCAAGTGGCAGTCATACTTTGAGCGCTTATTTTCTAATCCTGGAACCTTGCCTATTGGTATTGAACTCCAACCCATTGACAGATTCCAGAAATGGTCACCAGTTTCTCCCACAGAACTAACTGATCTCATATCTAAAGAGTGGTAAGGCCCCGGGGATTTATTTTATTCCCCCGGAGCTATTGAAATACGACTCTACTTGGTGGGCTTCACTATTGGCTCCTCTATTTACGCAAATTCATGCAACGGGGTAATTCCAAAATCTTGGCTCAAAAGCCTGGTCATACCAATCTATAAAAAGGGGGACCCTAATGATCCCACAAACTATAGACCAATTAGTCTTTTGTCTGTCGTGGGGAAGCTTTATGCAAAGTACCTTCTAGGTACGCTTCAGAACTGGCTTGACTCTGAGAAAATTATATTCACAGAGCAAGCAGGTTTTACAGCAGGCCAATCTACCCAGGACCACGTATTTGTTCTTAGGCATCTAGTAGCAAAGTACACCAAAGCTCAAATGAAAAGTTCTTTATTTTTCTGTTTCGTTGACCTGAAGGCCGCATTTGACACCATCAATAGGGAGCGCTTGTGGTCAAAGTTTAGCAGAGGTTCAGTGGATGGGCGTCTTCTTTTGTTGTTGATTAAATTACACCAAGATAATGTCATGCAGGTTCGTCCTGCTTTGGACCAGTCCCGGTTGGTCATGTCTGAACTGTCCCTGGAATCTTCTGGAGGAACTGTACCCTGAGCTATATGCCCCTCTAGACCTGAAGTTGGGGCCATGAAAAAAATTTTTTTAGAGCCAATCTGTTGCAAATTCTTTTGCTTCAATTTGTCATTGGCATCCGCCAAGACCTTCTCCAGGCACACACCAAACAACTTAAAACCCCTGTATGAGGTGGCAGTGAGGAGGTTCTTTGCTGTAGCGTCCCCCTCCCATGACCTGAGCCAAAGTTTGCGCCTGGCTGAAATGGAGCTAGCCACGGATCTGGCGGCCCATGTCATGGAGTCCATAGTTGCATCAGCTAGAAAAGCGGATGCTAAGTTGATCCATGCTGACAAGACCTGTGCCCTTCTGTCTGAAATGCTCGGGTCCTGGGCCTCCTGTAACCAGGCTAGAAGAGCCCTGGCCACACAGGAGGAGATCACGTTAATTCTCATTGCCGTGGATGAAAACTCTAGGCCTCTGAGCAGAGCATTCTCCATGGCTCTATCAGTGGAATCTTTAGGGTAACAGTTGCCCTCCGTAGGAAAAACGGTCTGCTTGGCTAGGGAGACTGCTGCTGCGTCGACCTTGGGATTTTTTAAGAGGGGTTCCTTCCTTCTAGACAAGAGAGTACAGAGACGCTTGAGTTTTATTCATCCTCTGACTCTTTTCAGGGTGTTTCCATTCCTTTAATATCATCCTCTCGAAGGCCTTGTCTAACGGAAACCCTGCATCCTTCCCATGGACTGAGGGGATATAGTCGCATTCCTCCTCTTCCTGGGAATCAGAAGACACATCCTTGGGGGGCTTCTCTATGAGCTGGAGCATCTTTGTTACCTGGGACACAAACTCCCCCTTATATTGTTAGGGAAACTGTCTGTCCCTGTCCTGTGACTCTTGGGATGGGCCCTGGGTATTGAGGTCGTCCACATCTTTCCAGTCATGCTCTGAATTCGAAGCCAGCTCAGAGGTGGCCTGGGCTCGAGTTCTCCTTGGCTGGGTCTCATCTCCACTCTCCACTTCTGAGGACTGTGGAGATCTGAGGAGCCTATTTTGGAATGCCCCTAGAGGACGCTTGTGCGCCTTAGTTTTCTCCTTATGCGGGGCTTTTCCCGCTCTCACCTCTGCAGGGGAAGGAGTTAACTCCGCTCCCCCCAGTGTAGGACAGTCCCTTCTCGCCCCTGATCCTTGGGGGGGTGGGGGAGACTTCCTGGGGAAGGGGCAGCTCCGACCCAGCACCCGGTGACAGGGAAACGGGGAGTGGGTTACCTGGGGCCCCTCTGCCTTGTACCTCTGTGAGGCGCTCCAGCGCCAACAGGATCCTGTCCATTCTCGCCGCCATACCAGGAGCCTCAAGCCTGTCGGTCTCCTGGGAGGGAGCCGCTTGTTGTGATTTCCCCGCCCCTGCTCTGTTCATCGTGGTGGTGGTGGGTGGGTGGGGGGCGGTCGGTAGATATAGCCCCAGCGCGGCCTGGCCCGACCCCACCGAGTGGAGTCAGGGCCCTGAGCGGGGGGAAACTTTGCTGGATGGTGACTCCGCAGCTATCAAGTCACCAGGGTAGGCGGTGCCTCTTCTCCCCGGAGTTGGGCTGCTCCCCAGTTCCCGGGCACTTTGCGCGGCAACCTGGTGGACACTAGCGCGAGCCTCCCTGTACGTGGAGAGGGAAGGTTGCCGCCCTTCATGCCCCGCTAGACTCTTGTTCCATTTTTTGTTTGTTTGTTTGTTTTTAATAAGTTTTGCTGTCCTTTCTGCGCGGGTTGGGAGAAGCCGCAAAACACCTCTGACGGCCGAAGGCAGAAGAAAAAACTGAAGTAAAATGGTCGGGCAGCTCCATGCATGCTGCCTCCTGACAGTCATCCGCAGAGCTACCCAACGGATCGCTGACAGGAGACAGAGGGAGAAATTCCCCTGGCTAGGGGTGTGCACCAGGGTTGTATCTTGGCTCCGGCTCTTTTTAATTTCTATGTCAATGACTTCGTTTCCTTCATGGTCGGATGTAATACCCACCCTCCAAAGTTGGGAGATTGAAGGCTCCCTATCATGTTGTATGCAGATGACACGGTGCTTCTGTCTCTGACCCAAATCGGCTTGCGAAGAAGTATCCAGAGGTTTGTGTTGTATTGCACTCAGGAAAACTTGATAATAAATTATACCAAGACTAAGGTCCTGGTAGTCAGCTCTCGCCGACGTCAATTTGGTTGGCGAGTGGACAATAACCTATATAGAGCAGGTCCAAACCTTTAAATATTTAGGGGTGGTTTTTTCGGCATCTGGCAGCTGGACTCCACATTTCAAAGCAGCTATAGCTCAGGCCCGGAAAACCTCAAGCACAATCACTAGCTTTTTCTATACTCAGGGTGGTAAACTTACAGGACCAGCTCTACGGCTCTTTAAGGCAAAAGTGATCCCGCAACTTTTGTACGCTGTGGCAATCTGGGGAGCCTCACTTTTAGACAAACTTGAAGGCCCCCAGAATTTCTTCTTGTGCTCAATTCTTGGAGTCCCAAACTGTGTTCCTCTGGCCATATTGAGGGCAGAAACAGCGATGAAAACAATTAAATCCTTGGCCTTACTAGCTACTTTAAAGTTCTGGCTAAAAGGGAAAGTTTTCCCCTCTTCATCAGAATTTCTTCTGTCATCTATTTTTGCTTTAAATTCTTCCGACCCTTGGGGTCATTTTGTGGAGACAGAAATATTTAAACTTGGGTTTTCAATGGAGGTTTTGCTCCCATTAGGTTATAAGGGTGCTGTGAGACTAATAACACTTAGAATTGCTGATCAAGAACTCCAGAATAAGAATAAGAACTCTGCACTATTAGCTCAAAAGATTGCCCCAGGTTATCGCTATATTAGGACATTTAACTTTCCACCACCGTACTTAATTAAATGGACTTCCTGGCCCTACAGAAGAGCCCTTACCCTGATGCGATGTAACGTCTTCCCTTCAGCTTTTCTGGCAGGCAGATTTCGTAGTTTTCCAAGAGAAGAGCGACTATGCAATTATTGCGATATGGCTGTACCAGAGACAGATAAGCATATCATCTTATACTGTCCTGCTATTAGTCATTTGAGGGATAAATATATTGGATCCTTTGTTGATAGTATGGGTGATGGGCTGTGTGATGACTTTAAAATGCATTGTTTGCTAGATGGTTGTGATTCCACTCGTTCCTCTGCAGTGGCAGCATTTTGTGCAATTGTTATCTTTTTTAAGCAGTATAGAGAAACTATTTATTTTTTTAATTGTAGTGTATAGTCTATAGATCACTTTATTTTATTTTATGTATGTTATGTTGGTTGTGTTATGTGATATGTTTTCTGTTTTGTTATGTATGGCCTAAGGCTAACAATAAAATATTTTACCTACCTACCTACTACATGTATGTTCGTCGCTCCACGTTGCCTGAGTGCGAGAGGGGTGGGATACAAATTGAATAAACAAACAAACACACAAATAAATAAAGTCATCGGAAGTAGTAATTCCAATCCATTCAGCACTGGGCAGACCTCACCTAGAGTACTGTGCCCAGTTTTGGGCACCTCATTTTAAGAAGGACATTGACAAAGGACATTGACAAAGGACATTGGAGCGGGTTCAGAGCAGGGTGACAAAGATAATAAAGGGTCTGGAAAGCAAGTCTTATGAGGAAAGGTTGAAGGATCTGGTTATGTTTAGTCTAGCAAAAAGAAGATTAAGGGGAGACAATGATAGCAGTCTTGAAATATCAAAAATGCTGCTACCAAGAAGATGGCAAGGAACTGTTCTGCTTCAGTTGGATATCAGGAAATTTTTCCCTAACAGTAAGGGCTCTTGTCCATGTTACCGAAGCAGGGAGGACTCCTGGCAAGGAAATTATTGGCTGGGAAACTTTCGTGTAGCTCCAAACGTGACCACCTCCACTCCCCGGGTTCTGGATTGGCCCCAGCAGTCATCCAGGGGCGCCTTGTTGGAGGTCCCTCGGGTTTCCCGGGGGGCCATGCAGGACAGGGCGTTCTCGGTGGCCAGGCCGCACCTTTGGAATTCTCTCCTGGTGGGGGCCCGTCTGGCCCCGGACCTCCCATCTTTTCGTAAGAACTGTAAGACCTGGCTGTTCCGTCAGTCATTTGGCGAGGGAGAGGAGTGATGGGTTGGATGGGGTATGGGAATTGGAAAAGGGTGTGGTGGGGATTTTTTGTTTTTATTATTATTGTTATTTATTGAGAGATAGATTTTAATTGTTTTACTGTATTTTATGGTATTTTGTATTCATTGCTGTTAGCTGCCCCCGGCTGCTTTGGCAGGAGGGGCGGGATACAAATTTTCTAAATAAATAAATAAATAAATTACACATCATCAGGCAGGTCCCGTAGCAGTTTCTCTCATGGATGACAGGGCTCAAAATCCAGCTCTGTGATCCGTGAAAGAAATCACCTAAGAACCCACCTGAGGACGCTTAATCTCCTCCAGCCACATTTGAAGCTATACAAGAGTTTCATGGCCATGATTTTCCCTGCTGTGAGTCCTCCCTGCTCCGGTAATATGAGCAAGTGCCTTAAGAGCTGTGCAGCAATGGAACAAGTTGCCTAGGGAAATTGTAGGGTCTCTCACTGGAGGTTTTCAAAACAAGGCTGGACAGCCATCTTTCAGTAATGCTGTAGTTGTAGTCATCCTGCATCCAAGCAGGGGTTGGGACTAGATGACCCTTGATGTGCCTTCCAACTCTGAAATTCTATGTCAGGACCTGGAAATGAATCCATTGGGTTTACAGGATAACATTTAATGCAAACCCCATCACCCTGAGTCTCTGCACATTTCTGTATTGTCTGTCTGTCAGTGGCACCACAAGGTTCACAAGTAGGCCTTTCAACACACAATATCAAAGTCTCTTATGAAGGAAGTCAGTACCATGGGGAAACTGAGGCATAGGAGAGGGGTGTGAGTTCCCTAACATCACCCAGGGAGTCCCTGGCAGAACCAGGGCTGGAACCCAGCTCTGTGGAGTCCCATATAGAGTCCTGACCACCAGAGGCAGAGGAAGCTACTTTGGACAGGATACAACTATGTAAATAAACATTGAAATCTGAGGAGAATCTTGCTTCTTGGCTGGTATGCAGAAGACGGGACAGTAAGGGAAACGGATAACCATGCAGTAGTGCCCTCAGACACACAGTGAAATCACTCAACTCATGTAGGGTGCAATCTCCAAGGGAATGCGACAAAGCTGGCTATTCAGATCCCATGGTTCACTCCTTTGAAATGACCTTCACCCCATTTGTTGGGGTGAAGGTCATTTAGGACATGGGTAGACAATAGGATTGGAGTCAGAAGTTTGGTTAGGAAGTCAGGAGTGGGACTAGATCCAAGGTGGGAGAGAAGTGAGAACAAGACTGGGAGGCAAGGTAGGGTCAGGAACTTATACTCAGCCTAGTTTCCAGTTCCAGACTTATATCCCAGCAAGGGAACAATGGGAAAGCTGGGGCTGTGTGGTCTAGCTAACACAAAGGAGCCTGACAGGCAGGGTCTGAACCAAGGCCAAGGTATGGCTGTGCACTGGAGAGTTGGCTACTGCCCAGAAATCCTGAGGACATCAGGATTTCCTCAGGCCCTGACATAGTGCCTCTCAAAGCAAGAACTGATCCAGGTTTCACTGGAGCATGAGTCTATCCTTTCCTCAGACTCTCTCCTGCCAGAAAGTGTTTGTGTGGTGTTCTTGTTCTTACCTTCAGTCTGAGCATGATGTCCTTTAAGGTGCACACCTTCAGGGGATGAAAAGTCAGCGAGGCGTCCACCCGCTCCCCTGCTTCAACAGTACCATTTGCAGGGGAAATTGCAAAGTAACTCTTCAGCGCCCTGGGGCCAGAGAACTCCCACGAGAAGGTGAAGTTGAACTTGCCGGTGTTCAGGATGTAGAAGTCGCACTGAGCACACTCGTTAATTTCCAGCTGTGTTTGTGTGGGAGGATAAGAGAGCACTTGGCATTAATACTATGGTGCTGACCAGAAGGGCCAAACAATGCATCCCAAATGCCTGGGAAAACAGTCCTCTTGTGCTGCCACCAGCTGTGAACTGGACCATTGTGGCTGTGACGCATCAGTTGTATACCCAGACATTACTGTCAGCAGCGGTGACCTTAAACCCTAGAACCTGGGTCTGTAGCCTTAGTCAGTCAGTCGATCACTCCTCGTAATTCCAAGTGGAACATGAGGCAATGACCAGATTCCTCCATTTTCCCCAATCCAAGGAAATTGTCTGGGCCTCACTCCACTCTCTATATCTAATGCCCAATTGGGCAAAATGTTTGCCCACGATGCAGCCACAGTTCTCTATAATTAAGGCTATGATTTTGGCACAGAGGTGATGGATTTCGTGATTTTAAGAGATGTGTGTGACTTCCATTAGAGTTGAAGGGGCCAGGGGAGCTCTCCCACACCCTACCCAGCTGTCCTGCTGCCACCACCGCTGATAAAATCTGTACTGCATGGGACGGGAGAGGCGCCCCTTCAACCTACTGCCCCAGGCGCCCCTGCCAAAGATCAGGGGATGTGAGATACACCCTCTAGGTGGCTCCCCGCCCTATTCAGCGTCTACTGCCATCTCTCCTGCCCCCAATCCTGCTGCCACTACCGCTAAATTCCATGGCAAGCTGAAGTGAGCTCCTCTCCCACCCCTGACCCAGCTGCCACTGCTGCTCTGCTGCTGCCACCACCACTAGTAAGCTCTGTGGCTGGATTGGGAGTGGCAGGAGCATGTGTGTACATTTTCATGATTTATTGATTATTTTCTGCATCTTGTCCATTTCTTTCAATAAAAATACCTGTGCCAAAATCATAGCCCTCTCTATGATCTGACACTCTAGATAGGATTTGCAGTTGTGAGAGCCTCAGCTGCTGAAGATGAGCTTGTCTAGCAGTGGGAGTATGAGATCCACAGAGCTCTGTGTGCTCCACATCAGAATGAGACTAAATTCCACAACTGGGGAAACCACGTGATTGGGGTGTCACCCTGGCTCAAATACTGTATGTTTTCAATTTACTGCTCCCTAGTGTCTGGTTGCAGTGCCTACCTCAGCTTGCTGCATCCTTACAGGAGTACAAGATTGACAGTATTGACTAGGTTGTGGCATTGCATGGGTAGGTACTGGGAACAAGTCACCCACACAGCTCTGCTGATTACAGCTAGAATGAATCTCTGGATAAATTAATATATCTGATTATTTCAACCTGGCTTCGTGCTGTTTAGTGCTATTGTGCCCCATGCTATTGTACTAACGACTGCACAACAGTGGGTGATTTCAGATGTCGCGGGCCGCTAGGCCCGCCACGCTGAACCACGGACCAGAATCCATTTCAGATCCCGGTCAGGAATCAGTCCGGCCGTCCCTTAGACGTGCTGGCCTGATTCCTACAGGGGATCGGGGAGGGGGCGGGGCTGCGCGGCATAACATGTGGCTGCACAGCCCTGCCCCCTGTACTTCCTCGGCCGCCCGCCCTCCAGGAGATGGGCGGGCGCAGCGGCCAATCTGGATGCTGAGCAAGATCTGGGATGGGCCACGTTACAAACGTAACTTTTGGCCCATCCCGGATTGTGGCCAATCTAACCATGATTCTGGACCGCCGGGCGGCCAGAGGTCCAGAATCGTGGTTAATGTGATTCCCCCCAGTGATTCACTGGGGTGAACATCTGGTGGGAATCACTACAGACGAAACGGTACAAATGGCCACCACAGGGGATTCACTGTGGTTGACCGTGGTATTGTTTTGTCTGAAATCACCAGTCTGGCATGAAATACCACGAAACAAAATAAATGCAGCACCAAAACAAAGGATACAAAATGAATAAACAAAGTCCACTAAATAAGATAACCAAATTAACAAATATGCAAATATTGCTTCAAGGCCAAATACTTAGCTAATCAGTAGTGTATCCAAATATGCAAATAATATTTGTTGATAGAAAATTTTGTATTTGTTTTGGCTCTACCGCCAATGTCTCTACATCCAAGGCTGCCATGTTCCAGGCTGTTCATGGGACACTTTCCTTGCTGGTGAGGTGCCTTTTACTCATGCTGCGGATCCCCTCAGAGACTGGGAATCACTGACATTAGTTTGGGCTCTTCTGCAACTCTGGCAGGTATGGGAACAGCAAGGATAACAGACACAGAAGGGCTGGTTCCAAGAACACTTGTTCAGCCATTTCCTGAGCCTATGGGGTTCCATGGCGGAGTAGGGCTTTGTAGACTTAGGCTCAATGGGGAACCTCACAGCTTTACTATACGGGCCCTAATCTTCTCACACCCCAACCCCTTCTGCACTGAAGCAGACCCCCTTTCCATTCACCATTAGGGGCTTGTAAAAAGTTTGTTTCCCCCCTTCCAAGATGCTAGGTCTCGCACAGCTGGAGAGGAGATGCAGTTTTTCATAAAGGAAACCTTAAGAGCAAGGAAACCAAGGTAGCTAAAAGTGGCCTTGAGATTCTTGGTGAGCTAGAAAGGCTTGAAAACTGACCTAGGCCAGACTTGTTTAACAGTTTCTCATAGACATGGCCATCCAACCCACAAACACATCAACCCATGCAGAGGTTCTGCTCTGTGGTGGGTGAGTTGGATGCTCTGGTATGGGACTGATTTATGGCAGGGGATTTTTTAAAAATCCATTACACCTCAAAGCATCCCCCCCACAGTCACTGTGGCCTGAGGGCGCTTTTAAACGAGACAAAATTCGCAGCTGAGCCTTTAAACAGCCGCCTTTCTTCCGGTTTGTTTAAATGCTTCACGCGGTTTGCAGCCGCGTCTTTCGCGCATCACACTGGCCCTGGAATTCTTCTCCCTCACATCTGCATCAGCGATCTGCCATCTTTCAAGGTAGTGAGACGGGTGAGACGGCTTTTGCAAATGCTCGTTTAAAAGCGCCCTGAGAGCGGCCTTGCCTTCAGCTCAGCGGTGCCTGTAAGAGTGTGGCACTGGGGCAGGAATGGCAGCCGGTTCTACTCCCACATCCCTTCTCTCACCTCTTTGAAGTGGACGACATGGATCTGCTGAGGGGTGAGCTCGGAGACCAGGCCCTTGCTTTCTTCACACTTCACAGACAGGTTCATGGTGTGGCCAATGGCTTTGACATTTAAGGAGAGAGGGTAGACCTTCCGTTTGACATCGCAAATCAGGTTAAAGTTCACCTCCCCATCCAGTGTTGGCATGAAGACAATGTTAATAGGAAGCCTGGTTAGAAAAGAACAGGATGGTGCTATTACCTGGCTTTCTGTATCACTTAGTGTTCAGGGAGGTGAGAGGGCAAAGGTGCACTAAGCACTCTCAACTCTTAGGCAATGTTCTGATGAACAATTAATTCAATGTAGTTGGGCCTTGCCCTTCTGTTTTACTCCTGAAGCATTCACACAAACAGAGCATTAAACCAGTTATTCAAGAGTCTGAAGATAAGTATGTACTTCTGAAAAATTGGGAGTACGTACCCTTCTTTGGTTTGTATTTTGAAGTAATTGTGTGAAAATATTATCAGCATGAGGGTGATGACCATGGCTTCAGTGGTCATTAAGTCTCAACTAGCAGGGAAATGGACACACGACTACTGCTATTTTCACTGTTCATTTAAATGCTACAGAAGGCCAGTGCTGCGTACAATTAGTAGCACTATAGAAATGATTAGTAGTAGTAACATCAATTTAATTAAACAGAAGTGGTTACTTCAGTTTACCTCTCTTTCTTGTCGGAATGTGGCCTTATTGGCTTCTATAAGAGTTGCGTACTGTTAGTGGTTGCAGAGCATCTCGTTTTGAAGCAACAAAAGGGTTCATTCCCTAGCTTAAATGCTTAGATACTTGCTGGAGCTGGACAGCTGGTAGACCTAACTGGTAGTTGGCTGGGCAGGCCTCAGGCCGGCACACTGGAAAGGAACTGGGGAAGCCTCAGGAACAGAGAAAAGTGTGAGAGCTGAGAGGGAGCTCACCTGGAAGGGCTGGGAGGCCAGAGTGAGGGAAGATTGGCCGAGTCAAGACCAGTCAGGAGGCTTAGCTAGTGACACAAGGTCTGTGTGAACTTGGTTTTTTGCTCATGTGCCTATTTTTTTAAATTGGTTTATGCTATGTTGGTTCATTAAACCAACCTGAATTAAAGATATCCTGAAGAAAAGTGCTTCATGCTCTGTGGGTGACTTCTTAGATTGTCAGAGACAGCCCACCAACCTGGAAGGACCTTGACAGAAAATCTCTCAGAATCAGGTTCATTCCAGCCAAAGGACACCTGCATGTTGTCCAGTCAGGGAATTTGGGGGTCTGTGCAGAAACCCTGGGTGCCCCCTCCTAGCACCTGAAGCTAGCACAATGCAGCTGTGTCTGCACTGGTCTGCCAGGCCTATGGTGGCTCTAGCCTACACTTCAATAGAAGGCTCTGAAGAGAGTGTGAACAATTAGATCAATGTGCACTTTTAGATCAATGTGCACTCACCAGCCCCATATTTCCTGGTGGTAACTGCCAAGGGAGAGCAAAGGATGTAACAGGAGTAAAGGGGGAAATGTAGACTGCAGGCTCCCTTGTTTTTCAGTGTCACATGGTAACCGAGTTAAAGGGCAGGATATCAGAGATGGAGATTAACAATCAGGGAGCACCCTGTGATAAGCGAGTTTGCGAAGGAGCAGCAGTGCAGGTAGCCAGAATACCAAACATATGCCAGCATGGCTAAATGGTGAGGTGAAGTAAGCCATTAGGGCCCAAAAGACATCCTTTAAAAATGGAACGCTAGAATGAGGAAAATAGGAAAGAGCATAAATGCTGGCAAGTTAGATGTAAATCCTTAATAAGGCAGGCCAAAAGGGAATTTGAAGAGCAACTTGCTAAAGATGCAAAAACTAATAATAAAAAAAACCTTTTCAAGTAAGCAGGAAGCCTGCTAGAGTGTCAGTTGGGCCATTAGATGATCACGGGGGGAAAGGGGTACTCCCAGAGAAACTAAGTAAATTCTTTGCATCAGTCTTCACAGCAGAGGATGTTGGGGAGATTCTCAACACATTGCTAGGACCAGATAATATTTCACTAGGGCTGAAACGAGCAGCAGAATTTTTACACGTAAATTTCACCATATCTGGAACCAAGATCAAGTTCCTGACAATTTTCCGCTACTAATGCAATTTCTCAGTTTTCACAATATTGCAAGATACTGTCCCAAGTTATTGACTTTACGCTTACCATGTAACCATTAATATACCACTTTCCTTTAAGGCCACGACCTTGAACCCTTGACCTCCCAGGTGCTGCAGTGGTCTCTAATGTCCTGTGCCACTGTTTGGACCTTAGCTTCCTCATTCCATGGCCCTTTGTTCCCTGACTCTCTCCACTTCTGGCCCCTTGGTGGCCTGGTTTTCTTGCTCCCTGGCTTCTGTGCTCCTTGTCTGCCTTGTTCCCAGCCTTCTGCTCTTGGCTACCTTGTCCCCTGCCTCTCAGGACTCTGGCTCCCTAAATTCTGGCTCCTTGATGCCTCAACCTCTGCTTCCTGTTTCTTGCTTCCTTCGGCCCTAGCTACTGCTGCCTTTCCCCCCCTAGGGATAGAGGGGTTGTGCATGGGTGCGGAGGACAGTAGAGGGGCCATGTAGGAGTGGGGAAGAGGGTCGTTTGGTTATTTTCCTAGGCTCTGGCAACCAATGACACCAGGCGCAGCCTTCTCAGGGCCACGCTGGGAAGAAATTAACCAAAAAAAGAGCAAAATTGCCACCATGGCTGTTCTGTGCATGCTTGGCCATTTTCCAAAATGGTGCTGGGCAGTGTCGGCGCCACTTTGGAAAATGGCATCCAGTCTACACATGCTCAGACTGAGCTCTGGGGTGGGAAGGCATGGGCAAGGGCCCAGGGGGGGTGCGAGCACTGGGTACGGGGCAGGCAGACTTGGTGGCACGATGGGTACTTTGGAAGGAGCTTTATCCTCTACAGTGGAACTGATGGGGACACTGGATCCCCCAGCATCAAAATCTGCTCAATACAATTCTCCCGATTTCCCCCCAAAGTGGGCAAATCGTATTGATCCAATACCGATCTTCCCACCCCTAGTGAATAGCGTAATGCCTTAACCTCCCCCTAGTGCCCCTTAACCTCCACTCCAGTGCCGCCAATCAGAATTGTTGTTCTATGTTGTTCCCTTTGTTTTGACCAATCTGCAACTGGATTGCATATTAGTAAAGGAATCTATGTACCAGCCAATGTGTGACAAGGAAGTACATGGGGCAATGGAGTGCAAGGAATGTGGTATTGTGTCGGTATTACCTCTCAGGATTTGAAATGGTATACAAACTGGTAAAAGGCAAAGTGGTAAACGGGATCCCAGTAAGTGGAAAGTCGGTAAGTCAAGAAACAAAATGTCAGTTGAGACATTGCTGAGTACTGAGAGTTTCTCAATTTGCCTGAGACGGTATCAGGAAATGGGATTTCAACAAGATTTCTTGTTTTGGTGAAATCTCGTTTCAGCCTTAATATTTATCTAAGAGTTTTGAAGGAACACAAATACAAAACTAATATTGGTAATTTTTAACTAATGGCTAAAATCTGCTGCTGTACCCGAAGATTGCCAATGTAATGCCAATTTTTAAAAAAGGCTCAAGAAAGCAACCCTGGAAACTACAGTCCCGATATCAGTGCTGGACAAATTGTACAGTACAGTACAGGATACACAATCAGAATATAGTGAGGGCAGGCCTAAGGATGGGGCAGCAGAAAGCTAGGACCAAGGGGGCAAGAGGAAGAGTTAGTTAGAGTTGTAAAGAATAGAATGATCAGGCATACTGGCATGACATAATGGGGAAGAGGCAACATGGTTTTTATGAAGGAACATCACACCTCACAAATCTATTGGAATTCTTTGAGAATGTAAACAAACATGTGGATAAAGGTGATCTGGTTGATAATGCGTATCTGAACTTAGAGAAAGCGTTTAAGGTCCCACACAACAGACTCTTGAGAAAACTAAGTAGTCATAGGATAAGAGGTAGTGTGATTAAAGGACAGAAAACAAAGGTTAGCTCAAAATGCTGTTTTCACAATGGAGAGAAGTAGGTAGCTGAGTGCCCCAGGGTCTGTTCTGGGACCAGTGTTTAATATTAGAGGTGTGCACCAGGGGCCCATGTCATTTTTTGTTTCTTTGTTTTCGTTTTCGTTATTTAAATCTGTTGTTCTCATTTTATGAATATCAACTTTTCGCTTTCATTAAAACACATTTTCAGCTGTAACCTTTATGTCTTTCATTATATTTGACTGAAACATGGACGGATCGTACCTCCAATGGAAGGAATTAAGTGTACAAAATTCCAAGAAGATTGGACAAAGGAATCCAATGATATAAGCAGTTGAATTATACTATTTTGCAAAACTCTTCATATACATTCTTAACTGTAACTTCTTTGACTCACATTTAATGTAGATGAAACTTGGCAAGTTTGTACCCCTTCCCATATTTACTATCCCTGCCAACTTTCAGAAGGTTTGGATAAAGGGTCCTGGTGGTATAAAGCAATTCACTTATAAATGTATGTCTGACTGTAACATCTTTGTAGTTCAACCAGTGTACATGGAAATTTGCAGGGCTGTATATCATACTTTCACGATCATCTCTGCCAAATATCAGGACGATGTGCTAAAGGGTCCCAATTGTATATGCCTACACAGCATATGCAGAGAAGGAGTCTACACCAGGGATTCTCTTACGTGTCACTGTGGTATAAGATCGGTTTGTGATGCCAATTGGCCAGCAGAAATGCCAACCAAATATACTCATTCTGTGCTGTGACCATCTCAACATCTCTCCCACACTTGTTACTGGGAAGGCAGAAGCATCTGTTTAGGAAAGAGCCAACAGAGATTCTCTTATGTCCTCTGTCACAGTGCTGCAGGATGTGATTGTGATGATAATTGGCCAGTCTGGATGTGTAAACTATGTCTCCTGATTGCTGGGATGCTATCCCTAAAGTCCCAGTTATGTCCCTTCTATACCCGTCTCAGAGCTGCCCCCATGCCCGCTTCGAAGCCACTACTGATTGGTCTTGTAAAGCTGGACGCATGCAGTAATTGGCCAGTGAATGTGTCTGTCAGTCTTTTGGCTTGCTCCACATCCTCCCTCATACAGCCTCCCTCCCCCTGCCATGCCAGGTGCCTGCCTCTGTCTGGCACTGCATGTGCTGCTATTTATCTGAATAATGGTCTTCAAGGGGACAACTTCAATTAATTAAGGACCTCCTTTTTAATTAAGGACCTCCTTTTTATGACGCGGGGAGTGTTAAGCTCTGGGCTGGTTGTCTATAGAGCTTCGAGGGCTCCAGTAGCTTGTCCTGTAAAGGGATTTAGATTTGTTAAGAGGTATTGGTAATTTTGACTTTGCTAAGTAGCATTTTTCCCTGCTTGTTTGTGTGGGTCATTGATTTGGTTGTCCGCTCGCAGTCAAAACACTGTTGACGAACACCCCCCAAATATAAGGGAATGCCTAAGCAGGGGACAAATGTTGGCTGCATAACCCCCGAGAAGGGTAAGCCAAATCTTGAATGTATTATATATGTACTTATTGTGACTGGGCTTTTTCCCCCTGAACTTTGTAATTTATGTCCTGTTTTGTTCTGTTTTTATTGAATTCTGTTACGGCCTATGGCCAACAATAAACATTATGATTATGACAACTTCAATTGCTTATAAAATTGGTTCCCTTTACCAAATTCTCCTGTAGTTTGGCAGAGATGACAGTGAAGGTATGTGATACATTCCTGCCAAATGTTTTGTACACAGGATGAAATATAAAAATGTTACACCTGGAAACGTTTTTTCAAGTTAATGTCTTATACCATCAGGACCTTTTATCCAATCTTTTTGAAAATTGGCAGGAGTGTTAAGCTTGTGGAGGGACATAATATTAACATGGTGTATGCATATTGGACAGAAGATAAAGAAGTTGTAGCCATGAATGTTTATGGAGCCTTTCTTAAAATCACAACATTAAATTGCTTCTCAAATTGGTTCCCTTTATCTAATCCTTTTGAAACTGGGTACACATAGTGCCCTACACTGGGGGTACAATCTCCCCATTTTCATCAGAATTGAATAAGAATCCAAAAAGGTATAGCCAGAAATACGTTTTTCAGTTTTTCCCCTTTATTTCAAAAACAAAATGTCATTTTCATTTGTATTTACATTATTATTATTTGTCATTTTCGTTATTGCAACAACAAATGAAAATAACAATTTTTGTTATTGTTATTGTAATAATGAAAATGACATGCACACCCCTATATATATTCATTAATGGCCTGGAAAAAGGGGTAAAGAGTGAGGTGATCAAATCTGCAGATGACACACAGTTATCCAAGATAGTTAAGATCAAGTTGGACTGTGAGGAATTACAGAAGGATCCTAAAGGACTGGGTGATTGGGCAACCAAATGGCAGATGAAATTAAATGCTGGTAATGCAAAGTAATGTACCTAGGAGAAAGTAACCCTAACTATACATACACAATGCTGGGTACTAAACTAAGGGTTACCACTCAGGAAAAGGATCTTGGAGTCACTGTGGAGAAGTCTTTGAAAACCTCAGCTGAATGTGTGGCGTGGCAGTGGTCAAAAAAGCAAACAGAATTTTAGGAATTATTCAGAAAGGGATAGAGGATAAAACAGAAAATATTATAATGCCACTATATAAATCTATGATGCTATCACATCTGGGGTATTATGTGCAGATCTGGTCACCTCATCTCATGAAGATAGTAGAACCGGAAAATGTACAGAGAAATGCAGCAAAAGTGATCAAGGATACGGAACGGCTTCTGTACAAGGATAGGTTGGATAGATTGGGGCTTTTCAATTTGAAGAGACAACAGAGGGGATATGATAGAAATTTATAAAATCCTGAGTGGTGTGGAACAAATAAATAGGGAGCTCTTATTTACTTGCTCAAGTAATACCAAAACTAGGAGACACTCCATGAAACTACCTGGCAGCTGATTTAAAACAAACAAAAGAAAAAACCTCTTTAACACATAATTAACTTGCAGAACTTGTTGAAAGAGGATATTGTGAAGGCCAACAGCACAGCTGGGTTTAAATAAGGATTGGATAGATTCTTGGAAGATAGATACATAACTGGCTATTAGTCAAATAAGTCATGGGATGCAGCCTCTGACTGTTGGGAGCTGGAAGAGACCACCAGGGAATGGATCACTCCAGTATTTATTTATTTATTTATTTATTTATAAAATCATTTAATACCCCATCCCTCCTCCAAGCAGCCCGGGGCGGCTTACAATGTTAAAAACCATAAAATACAATAAAAAGGAAGACACAAAACCAAAACCGCCCCTCCCCCATCCCACCCTACATCCCATCTCCCTTGCCAAAAGCCAGGTGGAACAACCAGGTTTTACATATACAATGGAAGGAGGGGAGATCCGGGGCTACCCAGGCCTCCACCGGGAGGGAGTTACACAGCCTAGATGCAGCCACCGAGAACGCCCTCTCCATAGTGGTTCCCTGGGTCACATGGAGGACCTTGAGAAGGGCGCCCCCAGCAGACTGCAGAGGCCGCTCCAGAGCGCAGAGAGTGAGGTGGTTCCACAGGTAGGTGGGGCCAAGGCCATATAGGGTTTTATAGAACAAAACCAATACCGTGAATCGGGCCTGGAAGACTATAGGCAGTCAGTGCAGACCCTGGAGCATCGGGTTTTTATGTGCTCACGGTGACCCATTCCTGCAAGGAGACAGGCCGCAGCATTCTGCACTAGCTGCAGTCACTGGACCATCACCATAGATAGCCCCACGTAGAGTGCGTTACAATAGTCCAATCTCGAGGTACTTAAAGCATGGATGATGGTGGCCAGGTCACTGTCTGAGACATACAGCTGAAGCCGTTGCACCAGATGTAATTGGTGAAACGCACTCCTCACCACAGCCCCCACCTGGAAATCCAGGCAGAGCTGCGGATTGAGGAGCACGCCCAGACTACGAACCTGGGATACCAGCGGAAGGCGGACCCCATCAAGGATGGGAACCGCCACATCCACTGCTCTTCCCACCACCATCACCTCTGTCTTGTCAGGATTCAGCTTCAGTCGGCTTGCCCATATCCAATCCCCAACAGCTGCCAGACATTGGGTAAGCATCGACACTGCTGGGTCTGGGTCAGGTGAAAATGAGAGGTAGAGTTCGGTGTCATCAGCATATTGATGACACCGCACCCCATACCGTCTCATGACCTTGCCAAGTGACTGCATATACATGTTGAACAAGAGCAAGGACAGGATAGAACCTTGCGGGACACCACATGTGAGGGTCCGTGAAGATGAAGAATGATCTCCAAGCACTACACACTGAATTCTCCCAGCCAGGAAGAAGCGGAACCAGTCAAGGACGATCCCACCCACTCCAGCTCGATCCCGCAAGTGAGTCACCAACATCTCATGGTCAACGGTATCAAAAGCAGCCGACAGATCTAACAAAATTAGCAGGGTCGAACGACTCTGATCTAATTCACGACAAAGGTCATCGACCAAGGCCACAAGTGCAGTCTCCATGCCATAACGGACTAAAGCTGAATCCCAATAAGGCGGAGATGATGTTGGTGGGTAAGGTGACGGGGGTGACGGCCCCCATCGTTGATGGGGTCTGCCCACCGCTGGTTCCCCAGGTACAGTCTGGGGATGCTCCTTGACTCACAGCTCTGCTTGGATGCTCAGGTGGAGTCTGTGGCAAGGAGTGCCTTTCGCCAATTACATCTGGTGCGTCGGCTTTGGACGTATGTTTCAGACTCTGACCTGGCCACTGTCATCCATGCTTTCATCACCTCAAGGCTGGACTACTGTAACGCCCTCTATGTGAGGCTACCCATGGTGACGGTTTGGAGACTGCAGCTGGTGCAGAATGCAGTGGCCTGTCTCCTGGTGGGATTGGGCCACCGGGAACATATTACGCCAGTTCTTCGGTCTCTGCACTGGCTGCCTATAGTCTTCCGGGCCCGATTCAAGGTGTTGGTGCTTGCCTATACAGCCCTAAACGGCCTTGGCCTGACCTACCTGCGGGACTGCCTCACCCCCCAAGTCCTGGATCGGCCCCTGTGGTCATCGGGGGGTACTCTCCTCGAGGTCCCCCGAGTCTGCTGAGGGGCCATAATGGGGAGGGCCTTCTTGGTAGCTGCTCCACGGCTGTGGAACTCCCTGCCGTTGGAGGCCCGTTTGGCCCCGGATTTCCCCTCGTTTCAACGCTGTTGTAAAACATGGTTGTTCCACCTGGCTTTTGAAGGGGAGGGTGGGTAGGGTGGGAAGGGGGTGCTGGGGATATTTTAATCCTCCCTATTTTGAGTGTTTTTACTTCTGTTTTATTGTTGATTGTAAGCCTAAATAAATAAAAGCCCTGTTTTAAATAAATAAATAACCCAGACAAAACCAGACTGAAAGGGATCCAGATAACCAGTGTGGTCTAGATGCCCCTGCAACTGCTGGCCCACCACCTGCTCAATAACCTTCCCTAAAAAGGGAAGGTTAGAGACCGGCCAATAACTGGCAAGGGAATCAATGTCGAACAATGTTTTTTTGAGCAGAGGCCGCACCACCTCTTTGAGGCAGCCCAGCACTCTGCCCTCCCGAAGGGAGGCACTGATCCCCCCCGTCAGCAATGGCTCCACCATCTCCCGGCTGGTCTTAACCAGCCAGGACGGGCATGGGTCAAGTTCACAAAATGTGGCCCTAGCAGCCCCAAGAACATCCCCCGCCCCGGCGGACGACACCAAATGAAATTGATTATGACCTGTTGTGCACTTTTCTGAAGTGATCAAGAATGGTCACTCTTGAAGACAGGATGCTGGGCTCAATGGACCAGCGGTCTGACCCAGTACAGCACTTCTTATGTTAGCCAGAGCAGTTCTCCTCTGGAAAGTGACCCTGTGGTGTGCCATATTCACTCTCTCAGGAGTCTCCAGACAACATGCTCATTTTACATGGAAAAAGACATCATTTCTGAATGCTGGCACAATAAACTCATCTGGGGCTCTGGAATCAAGCTGTGGTCTTTCCTCCTCGTGTATCATCTCTGTTGCATTAAAGGCCCTGCAGACCAACTTAAGTTCTCAATTAGTTCTGTGCAAACCCACTGCTTTCAGGGGCTTGCAGAGGCATCCGTGACTGGCCTTGAGATTGGGATTTTATTAACCACTCTGGGTGAGCTACAAGGAAGTGAATTCAGTTTGCTCTTACTAAACTAGTTTGACTATCAATGATTGACTGGTGGTCCTATACTCAGAGTCTAACTCTGGGCCTGATTCAAGGTGTTGGTTCTTACCTTTAAGGGCCTCGGTCCGACCTATCTGCGAGATTGCCTCACTCCCTGGATCTTCGATCGGCCCCTGCAGTCCGCTGGGGGCATCTTCTTGGGAGGTCCCCTGAGTAAATCGGGGAGCCACTATGGAGAGGACATTCTCAGTGGGATGAGTTTCAGGAAGTGACGCCAGCTGATGCTGTGGAGATCCTGGGGTCAGTGAAAGCCACCAGTTGTGAATTAGATCCTTGCCCATCCTGGTTGGTGAAAGCCTCCAGGGAGATACTGGGGTCGGTGCTGGCGGGGATTATCAACGCATCCCTTCGGCAGGGGAGTTTGCCCCCCGGTCTCAAGGAGGTGGTGGTGTGCCCCCTGTTGAAGAAGCCATCTTTGGATGTGGACGCACTCACCAGTTACTGACCCGTCTCTAACCTTCCCTTTTTAGGGAAGGTTATTGAATGGGCAGTGGCCCTGCAGCTCCAGGCTCACCTGGACAGCATCGGTTTTCTTGACCCCTTTCAATCAGGGTTTCATCCCGGTCATGGTACGGAGACGGCATTGGTAGCCTTGGTAGATGATCTCTGCCGGGAGATGGACGCAGGACGTTCGACATTACTGGTCCTGCTAGATCTCTCGGCTATGTTTGATACAGTGGACCATGGGCTGCTGTTGAGACGGTTGCGTGACCTGGGGGGTCTATATGGGACCACCCTTGCCGGTTGGTTCCAATCATTCCTCTCGGGGAGGACCCAGTGGGTTGTCTTGGGAGCAGAAACATCTAGCCCCCGGGTCCTGGACTGTGGCGTTCCGCAAGGTTCAATCTTGTCTCCTTTATTATTTAATGTATATATGCAGCCCTTGGGGGAGATTGTGAGAGGATTTGGTGTGCGTTGCCACCAATACGCTGATGATACCCAGCTTTACCTCTCTTTTTCAGCTGACCCAGGCCCTGCTGTCTCCGTTCTATCTCAGTGTTTGGAAGC
>QEPC01003301.1:1763495-1791217 GCA_003113815.1 Sphenodon punctatus
GAGGAAGTCAGGGAGGGAGCGGGATTTGCGCCAGAGGCGTTCGGCAGCCCGGGTGCAGGAGCGGAGGTAGCGGATGGTAGGGGTGAGCCAGGGGCGGGGGTTTAGGGGCCGGACGGGGCGTGAAGAGAGGGGGGCAAGAGAGTCAAGGGTCGAGGAGAGAGAGGTGTTGAGAGCAGAGATGGCAGAGTCAGGGGAGGAGGAGGCGAAAACCGGGGAAGGGGGGGAAAGAGAGGAGGCAAACTCTGAGGGGGTAAAGGCCTGCATATTGCGGAAGGGGCGCAGAGAGGGGGAGGAGGAGGGAGGTTGGTGGGAGAGGCTGAAGGAGGCGAGGAAGTGATCAGAATTAGGGCAGGGGTCATAGGAGAGGTCAGCAAGAGAACAGTTTCGTGAGAAGATGAGTCCTCACTGAAGTCCTGTGGGTATTGTGCAGGCTTCAATGGGGCTACTCCGAAGAAAGTGGTTTGCAGGTTGCAGCTTTGGCTACAGTGGATGTTTTTACACACACATTTCTCCTGTATGTTTGTTGTTACATCCTGAACTTTCTGTGTGTCTAAATCACTCACCCAGATCTTAAACATCCGGATCTTTGAACTTCTGTGTAGAACTTCTCCCAGAATTTGTGTGTGTAAAAAGTTCTCCTGGTAAACTGCTTTGCTCCAGACAGCTGTGGTCACTTGGTTTCCACAGCAGCCTGTCACGTCTACAGCTGTGGCTACTTTAGGCTGCCTCAGGGAAGTGTTTGTGTGAAGAATTCATCCAGGAACTGCCTCAGGGAAGTGTTTGTATGAAGAATTCATCCAGGAACTGCCTCAGGGCAGTGTGTGAGAAAAAAATGAATCCGGAACTTACTATAAACCCAGAAGATTGAAAAATCCGGAACTTTAACGTGTGTGTAAAAATGCCCAGTGTTATCCAGAATTTTGCTATTCTGAACTTTATTATGTGACTTTCTTCCTGTTGTTGATGGGGTCCAGCCTCCTTTGGTCACTCAGGTTTGCAGCCTTGGGGTGCTCTTGGATCCATTGCTGCACCTGGATTGTCAGGTTGCAGCAGTGCCTAGGAGCGCTTTTCACCAATTACATATGGTGAGAAGCCTGCAACCTTTTTAAAATCAGATATGGATTTGGCCACGGTTGTTCATGCCTTCATAACCTTGAGGCTAGACTTCTGCAGTGCCTCTACGTGGGGCTGCCCTTGATGACTGTTCAGAAATTGCAGTTGGTGCAGAACAAGCTGCAGTTGGTGTAGAACAACACGGTGACCCACCTTCTGTTGGGTGTGGGTTGCCAGGAGCGCATCACACCAGTACTCCAGAGTCTGCACTGGCTACTAGTAGCTTTCCAGGCATAATGAAAGTGCAAGTTTTGACCTATAAAGCCCTAAACAGCTTGGGCTGCACCAGGTATCTGAAAGACCACCTCTTCCCTCATGGCTTGTCACGGCCTCTGAGATCAGTCGGGAGCACCCTCTTGAAGGTACCATCCACCCATGAAGTTTCTACAGCCAGGGCACACAGAGTGGCGTTCTCAGTGGCTGCCCCATGATTATGGAATTCCCTCCCCTTGAAGGTTTATCTAAGTCCAAGCTTGCTCATCTTCCAGAAATAATGCTAGTTCCTTCTATTTTGCCAGGCATTTGGCAGGAAGTGATAGGGCTGTGGGGGACTGGATGGGGGTGGGGGGAGGGTTAAGGGGATTTTCTAAGATGTTTTTATTGATTGTAAGCCACCTCAAACCATAATGGGAAGGGCAACATATAAATTTGATTAAAAAAATAAAAATGAATAAATAATGTGTCACACAAGTGGTCCAATCAAATCCAAATTCACATTCCAAATTTAAAAAAACCCATGCTAAATGGTTCTGCCAAAGATGCAAAGTCATGGATGACAGAATAGCCAGTAACAAAGTGAGCAAAATGAATGAAGCAAAAGAGTAACTGAAATATCCAATGGCGTAAAACCAAATTATAGATGTAGTACCGAAAAATGAACAACAAACAAAGCAGGAACTTGGGCAAATTTTTGCAAATGGCTAGTTTTTAATCCAACCTCCACATTTACTTGATTCTAACAAATCTGAATTGGTCAAATCTGATGAATAAATCATTTCACCTTGTGGTAGTGGTTGTTCTCTCTCCTTTTCAGAAGGCTCTGTTCTTGGCCCTCTCCTCTTCTCGACCTATACCTCATCCTTAGGCAAACTCATTGCCTCCCATGGCTTCCAATACCACCTCTATGCTGATGACACTCAACTCTATCTCTCTACTCCCTCTCTCTCTCCCTCTGTTCAAGCTCGTCTCATCAACTGTCTCTCTGACATCTCTACCTGGATGTCTCAACGTCAACTCAAACTCAACATGGCTAAAACTGAACTCCTTATCTTCCCCCCTCATCCTTCCTCTCCTTCCTCACTGTCAATAACTATTGATGGAGTCACCATCCTGCCTGTCCCCCAAGCCCGTAGCCTAGGCTTCATCTTTGACTCACCCCTTTCTTTTAAACCCTACATTGACTCTGTTGCTAAATCCTGTCGCTTCTCCCTCCATAACATTGCTAAGATTCGCCCTTTTCTCTCTGTCTCGTCTGCCAAAACTCTTGTTCATGCTCTGGTCATCTCTCGCCTCGATTACTGTAACCTCCTTCTCACTGGCCTTCCCCGGTCTCACCTTTCTCCCCTCATCTCTGTCCAAAACTCTGCTGCCAGGGTCATCTACCTCGCCAGTCGCTTCGACCATGTGCAGCCCCTCCTCTCTTCGCTTCACTGGCTTCCCCTTCCTGAACGAATCCTGCACAAGCTCCTAGTCTTCACCTATAAAGCTCTTCACAACCTTGCTCCCCCCTACCTCTCTGCACTTATCGCCCTCCATACTCCAGCCCGTGCACTTCGCTCCTCCTCTGTCCCTTCTCTCACCCTTCCACGCCTTCCCTGCTCCCCTAAGCGCCTTCGTCCCTTCTCACTTGCTGCCCCCCATGCCTGGAACTCCCTCCCTGTCCACATCCGCCTTGCCCCCTCCCTTCATACCTTCAAATCTCTCCTTAAAACTCACCTCTTTCGCTCTGCTCTGTCTGACTCTTTATCCTGCTGAGCCACTATTCCTATACCTACGATCGGTTTACCCTTATCCTTGCAACATGGACCTGCCTGCTGTCATTCTCATCGTAACCAAGCCAAGTACGTGCACTTGAGACCTCGCATCTTCATGAATGTTAGACCCCTTGTCTCTCCCTCTGTTCCCCTTCCTAAGTCTCTCCCCCAGCTCCTGTCTCTCAGATTGTAAGCCCTAGGGGCAGGGACCGTGTCTATTTTATTACTTTGTAAAGTGCCAGGTACACTGCTGGCGCTATATAAATGTTTGTTAATAATAATAATAATAACTCCCAGGTTCAGGGGAATCAGCTACCAGCAACTGCCCATGCCTTACAAGTCTCTATCCCAGGGGTGGGGAACCTTTTCCCTACCAGGGGCCACTTTAAAAAGCAATACAAGCTCAGAGGGCCACACAGAAGTTGGGGGGTGGGGGGTACATGGGGTGCACTCAAGAAAAGTAGGGTATAGATCATGGATCTTTACCCTGGATATGCTCCCTATCCTTGAGCGCATGCCCTCATCTCTGTTCTCTTATCCTGAGCTCATTTTTTTATGCTTGGGGGTAGAAACTGGATCCAAGGGCCAGATCCAGGAACTGGAAAGGAGCCACATAAAAACCTGCCATGGACCACATTTGGCCCCGGGGCCTGAGGTTCCCCAGCCCTGCTCTATTCTTTATATTCCAGTTCTGGGACAGACTTCAGTACACAGAGGGGTTCTAATGTCTGGACTCCTCCTCACCTAGACGGCCAAAATCCTCCATCAGGGCTTTTTCCACTTTGGGTGGGTCCCCAAACAATCAAGATCAATTTACCACAGTCACCTGGTTCTTTATATAAAGGGAAGATCACACCTGGTAACTCGCATGCATGTCTCCTGTTTCCAGCAGGCCACTTCAGTTAGCTCCTGTGCTTACAAGCCTAGGTTTAATCCTTTGCCCTCTTAGCCTCAAATATAGGAAGCCTCAGCTTCCACTGCCTTAGCAGAGATCAATCAGCTCCTGCCTCTCCAGGCTTCTTCTTTCACCAACTAACCCTCCTAGAGTTCTAAGACCTTTTTTTAGTCAGCTGAGGCTTCTTCCCAGCCATAGCCTTTCAGATGAACTTCTTAGGGTTTGTACACTTGACTCTTAAAGGGCCAGCCACAGCCCAGCTTATCTTTATGGCTGCATCTCAGCCCCAGTTCACTCCAACTCCAGAGTTGATCCTTGCCAGCCTTACCTCCCATTACATGCCTCTACCCTTGACCTATTTATTTTGACTAGCTGTTGTCATTTAATCCTTTAACCTTCGGCTCCAGTAGTTAAGGCATGATTTATAGCATACATACAGCTACGGTTGTTGCAGCAACACAGGCAAAACAGCTTCAGATATGATCAATGTTATCAAGGGGTGGAAATCCTGAGCTAGAGCAGACGTACAAAGCACCTTTATGCCCAGATAACAAATGGCAGAAAAGGGAAGCTGGATCCAAAAATTAGAAGGCTTGTGCGTTTATGACAGCATAAATCATTGTCTGGGGACTGGAGGTAAAGTAGTAAGTGGTATGACTAAACATTCATTTTGATGACAGTGACTGACTATGGGTGTGATTCCAGCCTCTGCATGCAGCGAAGGCTCGTGCACCATAAAGGACAGCGGAAATTGCAAACGAATTGTGCGGGTCGCTGCACATGTAAATTTAGTTTAATTTAGTTTATTCATCATTTATAACCTGCCCCCTCCTGCCCAATGGCAGCTTGGGGCCACGTAAAATAGATAATAAAAAACATCATATAAAATACAAAATACAATATAAAAATAGTTTAAAATCTTCAAACAAACAAATCCCGAATAAACCAGTAACCCCCCAACCCCTAAAAAAGAAAAGGAAACCTCCCCACCCACTACCCGTCCCCCTCACCAAACGCCCGGTGAAACAGCCAGGTCTTGCATTGTCTGTGGAAGGGGCAATCCGGAGAGAGGAGAATCTCCACCGGGAGGGAGTTCCACAGTCGTGGTGTGGCCACCGAGAATGCCCTCTCGAACGCGGTCACCCAGGATACTCGGGGGACCTCCAAGAGGGTGCCCCCAGCCAACCGCAGGGGCCGATCCAAGACACGAGGAATGAGGCGCTTCTGCAGGTACGCAGGGCCCAGGCCATATAAGTCTTTAAAAGGTAATAACCAACACCTTGAATCAGGCCTGGAAGGCTATAGGCACCCAGTGCAGAGAGCGGAGCACCAGTGTTATGCGCTCACAGTGGCCCATCACCACCAGGAGGCAGGCTGTCGCATTCTGCACCAGCTGCAGTCTCTGGGTCGTCACCAAGGGTAGCCCCACATAGAGCGCATTGCAGTAGTCCAATCTTGAAGTGATGAATGCATGGATGATGGTGGCCAGATCAGAACCTGAGATATAAGGCTGACAACGACGAACCAGATGTAACTTACAAATGCACTCCTCGCCACAGCTGCCACCTGGGCATCCAGGTGGAGCTCTGCATTGAGGAGCACTCCCAGTCTCCGAATCTGAGGGACCATGGAGGGACGCATTCCATCAATAATGGGGGTCTCTACTCCCTTGCCCCTTCCTACCAGCATCACCTCTGTCTTATCTGGATTCAGCCTCAGATGGCTTGTCCTCATCCAATCCCCCACCGCAGCCAGACACTGGGGTCTGAAACACAACATGTGCACAGTTTGTGCACACATCACCTGGTTGCCACACGCAGTCCTGTGCAGGGGCTTTGCAGCCTTTGGGATCGTGGCGATCTGATCTGGATTGGTGATAACACCCAGGTTCTTCTAGAAAGTTTGCAAAGGAGTGACAAATTGAGTTCACTGCACCCCTCCAAGTTCCCCTCCACTTCAAAATTGAGTTCCTGCTAGGATGTTGTCAGCCTGGTTGTGCTATCTGAATAGAGTAAAAATCAGAGGGTATCCACTGGGCTGGGCAGGGAATCATACTGATCACAGCACTGGCCCATCTGATCTTATAAAAAGCAACCACAAATCCAGCCTGTAGTATTTAACATATACTGATAGGAGACATTGTTATGTTTCCCTTACATCCACCCACCTCCACTTTCTTTTCAGGCCGGATCTGGCCTCTTTCTGTGAGGCAGGCAAAGGCCAGCTGTCCTTGTAGGTCATCCTGTTGTTCGCAGTGCCACTGGAAGGAGTAGGTGGTATTGGTGGGGTTCATAATTGTGAAGCTCCTGGTCACAACAAACAGAAAGTCACATCAAAAGGGAGGAAGGTGGGAGGCTCTGAAAATGAATGGCTGGGTCACTCAGCAATCATGGACCCTGTCAGCCATGAGTACACTCCATCTTTGCTGGGACCTGGGGCCTCCAACATGCTCTGAACTGGGTGACAAGAATTATTATCTGCAAGCAAATGAAAAGAAACAGAAATGGCCAGTCCCAAGCCAGCCCCAGCCCTGAGCTGGAATAGTGAAGGCTGGTTACTCAGCTGAGTTTTCCCTTCATTGACCCCATTTCACTGAAGTACCCTAAAGGGCAGGAGTCTACAGAGGCTATTCTGCACCAGAAAAATAAAGAAGTGACACTGGAAGAAACTGCTTTAAAATGTTGTTAGCCACCCCGAGATGCTTGTGCAGGAGGAGGCGGCATTAAAATGTGCTAAAATAAAATAAAATAAAATAAATAAATAAATAAATAAATAAAATAAACTAGGGGAAATCCTAAATATGCTCCCAATTAAATTAACTGGGAGCATATACAATACAAAGAAAAAGAAGCATTTTTAATTAAAATGTACAATTAAACCGTGGAAGTTATTGCCAGAGAATGTTATGAAGCAAATAGCATAACTAGGTTCCAAAAGGAACTGGATAAATTATTAGAGACTAGATCCATAGAGAGGGAACGAGACCTCTGACTGTCAGGGGCTGGGAATAAAAAAAAAATTGATCATACTTCTCTAAAGCAATGAAAGCTGCCACTGTTGGAGACAGGATGCTGGACTAGATGGACCATTGGTCTGACTCAGTATGGCACTATTGTTCTTAACCAATGGCCAACTCCTCCATTCTGAGCCAGCAGGACTAGTGAGGGTAAAACTGAAAAGACTGGTTTGGGCTGGGTCCAGTTCTGGCAGCGGGGATAGGGGCCCTAGTAACTCTCCAGACATTGCTTCCTGTACTCCAGGCCAAGAATGCTGCAATTCAACATGCTAGCCAGCAAGCTATGCATGCCATCACCCACCTGGTGTTTCTGATGTGCACTCCAACGGAACTAAACTCAATCACACGTCCATTGGGATCCAGGGCTACCCCCTTTGACCCATGTGTTTCCAGGCTGCATCTGTTTGCAGTGAGGTAATCTGAATCCTCCAGATCAAAATGGCAGTATGGTAGGAGGCTCCTCCCCTTCACAGCCACCACGGGACCTTGCTGATCTGGCTTCAGGTTAGGGATACTGGGAAGGAAGGGGACAATGTTAACAATGGATGCAGAATAGATTAACAAGCTAATTAATGCTTCCTGGCACTGCCTACCTGTTCATTATTTGTATATATATATATCACCAGCAATGTGCCTGGCAGTGAATAATCATTAGAGGGCAGGGCTTGCAACCTAGTAAAGACAAGGGAAGGGCATCAAGGAAGAGGGGGATTTAGGGAAAGACAGGAATGCATTCATGATGTTGAGAAGTCACAAGTGCATGTGCTTGGCTTAGTTACAGGGGAAAAGGTGATCCTAAATGACAGGATGGTAGGAGCATCATTGAGCAGGCTGTAGGGGTGAGAAGCTAGGGAAAATCTGACCAAAGCAGGCACATTATTAATGAGCAATTTGGTAGTGGGGCTGACCTTGAGACTGTGTATTGGGGAAGTCCCCACTCGAATTTACATCATTTTCAGCCACAACAATCCACTTCAAGATGGAGGCCTCCTCACTTGGTAGCTATCTTGCTCTGTCTAGACTTGCATGTTGAAAGAAGTGGCTATTAAATGACCTGCTGGCTGTAAGGACCAGGAGTGGAAAATGACAACACTCTGAATTGGCCCTGCTCTAGTTTGCCTTCGCTCTTTGCAGTCTGCTGGGGGCTACACCCCCACATTTCCCTAATTAGCCCTATTTATAAGGCCACCCAGTTCTCAGAAGAAGCTAAGCAGAGCAGCTTCCGTCTCACTTCAGGAGATAGGGGGAGGTCCCTGGTTCAAGACACACCTTAGCCATGAACTCATTGAGTGACCTTGGACCTGTCACAGAGATCTCAGTCTAATCTACCTCTCAGGGTTGTTGTGAGGGTTACTAGTTGAGTTAATTAGTTTAATGTTAATGGTTAAGTATTCATTTTTAAAGTTAATAAGCTGAAATGTGAGCTGCCCTGAGGCTAAGGGAACGGGTGGAATACAAACTGAAATACCTACCTACCTACCTACCTACATTTTCTGGATGCAGACCCGCCCCCAACCCCATGTACACACCACACTTTTGCCTCTTGTGCTGCTTCACTGTCCTCCGCATCAAACTAAATGTACACAGTTCCAACACCACTTCACAATTTATATGCTGAAACAGACCCTTCTAAACATAGCATGTCCCTTGGTGGGTTCTCATCTCAACCCTATACCCAAGCAAGGCTCTTGCACATTCCCAGCCACATCTCTCATACCTTCAAATCTCTCCTTAAAACTCACCTCTTTCGCTCTGCTCTGTCTGACTCTTTATCCTGCTGAGCCACTATTCCTATACCTACGATCGGTTTACCCTTATCCTTGCAACATGGACCTGCCTGCTGTCATTCTCATCGTAACCAAGCCAAGTACGTGCACTTGAGACCTCGCATCTTCATGAATGTTAGACCCCTTGTCTCTCCCTCTGTTCCCCTTCCTAAGTCTCTCCCCCAGCTCCTGTCTCTCAGATTGTAAGCCCTAGGGGCAGGGACCTTGTCTATTTTATTTCTTTGTAAAGTGCCAGGTACACTGCTGGCACTATATAAATGTTTGCTAATAATAATAATAATAAATAATAATAATAATCTTTCACTCAGGTTTCCCTGGCCCACTGCAACCTTTCTAATTCCATCCCCCAGGGCTTGAGCACTCTGGCCAGCTCCAAGCAGAGCTCAGCCTAAGACCTTTCCGGTTCTATTCGCTTGCCAGATGCAACCTGCCTGCGCTCCAGACTCTGCAGCCACAAAGAAAAAGGGGACAGGTCCAAAATGATGAGCAGACCCCCTCCTTAAAGGGGCCACTGCCTGCTTGAAAATGTAGCTCATACTCCTACCTGCAGAGTATACGGCCTTCGAATTCTCCCACTTCCAGCGGGGAGAATTTCAATTGGAAGAGCTGGGTGTTGCCGGCAGGGATGACTCCACGCCCAGGTTCCATGCAGAATGGAGGAAGAGCTGCAGCAGCACACAGGTAGGACGAAACACTCTCCAGGATGCTGCCTGCCTGGCTAAGCGGCTGGCTGAACTGTGCTTTGATGGAGGAAGCAGATACAGCAAACAGGGGCTCCCCTGGTGTGAGGAATGGGTTAGTGAGACAGGGCCACTAGGCTTCTTCTCTAGGATGGTAAACATTCAGTTCTCTGATACAGTATGATAGCTGGGACTGAAATACACACTTCAGAAAGAAAACCACTGTTTGCAAATATACACTTTCTTTCAAGAGGCTGAGTCCAAGCAGAGCTAAGATGAGTTCTGTTATAGCCTCCTAGGATCAGTCCTACACTACTCTTCCATAAATCCCAATCCTAGAGACAGACAGGAATGGTGAGAAAGGGAAGGCACAGGACAGGGAAGCTAGATGGCATGATGGAAACATGCTACCAACTGCTTGGTCCAGTTCTGTAGAAGGCACTAAGTCTAAATGCTGCAGACACCACAGTGCAATGGTCTGAACTAGCTGCTCAGATATACTAGTGACAGGAGTATAAACATGGGGTGGGGAAGATGGAAGAAATACCCCACCCTCACCCTGCGCTCGGGGAACAATTCCCTCCTTAATTTTGGTGCCCATGAGCATCATGTTGGTGGCACCAAAATTAAGCAGGGGGCTATCTCTTGAACCACTCTGCTCCCCAACAGAATTTGAATTTCATGGAAGCCAGGTCAGTGGGCAGAACCCCTGCCATTGTGGGAAAATGAGCTTTGTGAAAGTAGTGAGTGGCTAAAGACTGTTGGGTTTGTGCTGTAAGACAAAGGTTCATGGGAGCTAGACTTTTCCCTGTCCAGATCCTTGGTCCATTCAGCTCTTATGTTGTTTGCCTCAATTACACCAAGATCATTTGAAAAAAACCTACAGATTGGTTTGGGGTGGAGTTTTGGGAGGTCATAAGGAGGAGTTGCCTTCCTCTTTTGGGGCTGTTGCTACTCCACTTTAGTGGTGAAGTCTGTATAAGCACAATGACAAAGTAGCAAAGCAGCCCCAAATTGGGCAGGAGAGCACATACTGGTAAAGGATGCCACCTAACAAATGCAGAGGACAGGCTGCTCATGTGTTGGGATGTTTTAAATGGCAATATAATTTGAATCAAAAGATCAATGGCTTTCCCTCTTTCTTGGAGAACAATTCTGTTTTACAGTCCTGATTCAACCAGGGACTAGGACACAGGCAATGCCTGGTCTCACTGCAGTCAGTGGGATTGGACTCCTCAGGTGCTTAAGTACCTTGATGAAATGGGGGTCTAGATCTCTAGCATGAAGCACTTCACAGATAACTTCACAGGTTCTGAATTCCTGGGTCAGGGTATTTATTTATTTATTATTTATTTCAATAATTTGTACCCCGCCCCTCCTGTAACCAGCTCGGGGCAGCTTCCAACAATATAAATACATAAAATGATATAAAACAATTTAAAAATCCACAGTAAAAATATTTAAAAACAGGGTCCCGGAAACGAAAACATAAAGCATAGGGGCGAAAAAACCTAACCCACCCCCCCATCCCCAAAGGCCTGGGCAAACAGCCAGGTTTTACAGCACTGCCGGAATGACAATAGGCTTGGGGCCAGGCGTGCTTCCTCCGGAAGGGAGTTCCAAATGTGCGGCCCGGCCACTGAGAATGCCCTCCCCATTGTCGCCCCCCGCTTTACGCGAGGGACCTCCAAGAAGGCACCCCCGGCCGACCGCAGGAGCCTCTCTGGGGCACGGAGGGCGAGGTGGTCCCTGAGGTACGAAGGGCCCAGACCGTGCAGGGCCTTATAGATCAACATCAAAACCTTGAACCTGGCTTGGCACGCTATTGGCAGCCAGTGCAGAGTCTGGAGCACAGGTGTAATATGCTCCCGACGGCCCGTCCCTGTAAGGAGACAAGCCACCGCATTCTGCACTAGCTGCAGCCTCCGAACCAGGAACAAGGGAAGCCCCACGTAGAGCGCGTTACAGTAGTCCAGCCTCGAGGTGACGAAGGCATGGATGAGGGAGGCCAGGTCCGGGCCAGAGACAAACGGACGCAGCCTACGCACCAGATACAACTGGCGAAAGGCAGCCTTAGCGACTGCCTCCACCTGCCGCTCCAGGCGCAGGTCTGCATCCAGTATCACCCCCAGACTCCGAACCTGTTCAGCTATGGGAGGGCAAACCCCCCAATCAGGGGGGCCACTACCTCCCTCGTTCTCCCCACCAACATCACCACCATCTTATCGGGGTTGAGCTTCAGTCTGCTCTGCCGCATCCATTCCGCCACGGCCTCCAAACATTGGGATAGCAACGAGACAGCCGGGTCTGGGTCAGTTGAAAAAGAGAGGTACAGCTGAGTATCATCAGCATATTGGTGACACCGCACCCCGAACCCCCTCACGACCTCCCCCAAGGGCTACATGTACACATTAAATAATAACGGAGACAGAATAGAACCCTGCGGAACGCCGCATGATAAGGCGTATGTGTGTGTGTGGGGAGACACAGCTTCTCCCTAGCTGAGTAGCTTGGCACCACTCCCTCTCCATGTTCCTCCAACAGCTCCACAGTTCCTGCCTCCTTTTGATGAGCCTCAGTGAGGTCTTGGGTCCATCTCCCTCTGCGACTTTCTGATAGGACCCCAGATCCTCCCTTTGCAGCTCCTGCTCCACCCTCCTGAAGCCTCCCCTTCTGCAATACCTAGCAGCTCTGCCATTTTGAGGACAGTGAGGTGAAGGAAAGCAGCATGAGGATGGTCACAGAAAGAGGCGTTCTCTCCCAAACCTCTGAGAGCTCTCATCCAAATGTCTGACCAGGGTGTGTCAGAGCTTGTAGGAAGGGATGGAGAATTGTGCTGTGTTTGTGTCTTTTGCAAAGAGGCCTGAATGTTTCTCTTAGCTCTCAGAAGAAGCCTGCCCATCCTCTCGGTCAGCCCCCAGGGGACAGCACTATCCCACAATGGGGCTGCTGCGTGAAGCACAGGAGGGGGCAGACTGCTGTACCTTCAGGGCTGTTGGGCTGTAGTTCCTCCGCAAAGTTGACAGCCCTCCCGGTGTCGTCCATGATTACTTTCCAGAAATACTCCAGGGCCACAGTCCCTGTATTGGACAGATGGAACCTGCAAGTACACAGGACAGAGGCAGGAAATATATCCCATTTCAGGGAATTAGAAGTATTTGCTACAGATCAAGGGAGGATCCAGACAAAAATCATATAGGGAGAGGTCTTTAAGCCCTTGCTTTCGCTGAGCAGTCCTTTGCTCTACAAGTAAATTGGTCTCAATGGAATCCCAAAGGCCTGTGCAACACAGTGAAGGGTAGCAGGATCTGGCCTGTTGAGCTCAGTGCACCATGCCAGCCTGGGAAAGCTAGGGCAACCAGGGGATTCTAGTGACATCCTCTTACATTAATACACATAATGCAATGGTCCCAGTGCCCAGCCAGTTGGTCTGTGGTCTGGAGTTAGTGAGGGGGAGATTATGCTACTGTGATGTGTAGATGGGCTAATCAATCAATTTGGCACCTGTGGTCAGTGAAATAAAGGCCTCCTTTGCCAGAGTGTTTGCAGAGTCACAGATTTACAGGCCAGAAAGTGCCACTGTTATCTGGGTGCTCCTGCATTGTACGGGCCAGATCATTCTTCCCTGTGATTCCTACATTAAATGCAGAACCTGAGGATGGGCTAGATCAGGGGTGGGAAATCTTTTCTCTCTGGGCCCACTCTGAAAATTAGTACAAGCTCGATGAGCCAGATAAGAGTGGAGGAAGGGTCTAGAACAGGGACATATGTCTCAAGTATCGTGGATTTTCCAGGACACCCTTGAGTTAACACCTCTTTTGTTATCTGCCTGGCAGTCATGGAAAACTGCTACAGCATCTCTAAGAAGGGAGGTGGGAAAGACAGCAATTTGCAAGCCATCAATGGGACAAATCAGGGATTTTAAAGTAGGGATGTCCTGGAAAATCTGGGATACTTAGAGATATGAACAGAAATATGACCCAGAGACCCATTCCCCATCTTCAAGTGTATTCCCTCATCTCTGCCCCCTACCTCTTCAGTGTACTCCTTCAGTGCTTGAGGTTATGGGCTGGATCAATGGGCCAGATCCAAGAATTGGAAAGCAGTCACATAAAAACTGGTCATGGGCTGCACTTGGCCCATAGGTTCTCCATGCCTGGGCTAGAGTGAACTTGTTACAAAATAAATAAATAAATCATTCTTAATTTAAAGACTTCTAATACTGGCAAATCCCGGTGTCCCCAGGGCATGTGCTAGGGTATGCAGCATGGGTAATGTATAATCAGGGCAAGCCTCACTCCAGCAGGGTCACAACAGGAATCTCTTCCCTGGCTGACATGAATGCAGTCACTTGGTGGTGGAGCTGGGGAAGCTCATCGTGACAGCAGCACTTTATACCTCATACGGTTAGTTTGGAATTTTCAGGTTCTGTCAAGTATTTTTTTGAGGGGAAATTAATCTCTTGAGCTGGGACTTCAGGAGGGAATAGGTACCTCTAGCTATCCAGGATGTGGCTAACATTTGGGTTCCTGCACAAAGTGCCATGGATAAAGGTAACAACTGCAGCATTCAATTAGGAAAGACTGGACTCTCCTGAAGTGGCCATTTTCTTGTGAAGCAGCCATGGGGCTCTGAGTAACTTCAGGCAGCCGAAAGTGCTGCCAACTACCCAGAGCCCACTCCCAAGCAGCAGCTTCCCCTTTCTGCAGGTCACTAGCAGGAGAACCAAATGCAACCACCTTAAAGCAACTGCTGCAAACTCCTGAGACAGACAAACATTGGCTCTAGGGCTATGGCACAGCAACCCACTGGATAAGCAGCCCCAGTCATGCTCTGGATTCAGTGATCCCACTGCCTGGCTGTTTAATGCCAATTTCCCCACCGGTAAAAGCAGCATCTCTGAGCTGATCTCTGCATGCCTTGGTCACTCACTTGAATACTCTAGTCTGGAAGAGCAAGGTCTCCTTGAACTGTACCATGTCAGTCTCCAGCTTGAACTGGGCGTAGTCAACAGTGGCACTGGCCTGAATCTCTAGCTCTTGGCTACTGTCTTCCAGAATGGTATGTGCGGGCTCTGGGTCAGTCTCTATCACCTGCATGATAAGGAAAGGTAACAACTGTATGTCTCTGGGTTTTCCTGAAGCAGTCATTTGGTGAGGATCAATAAGGCACGTGTCCAAGAGAAGGCAATGCAGCCACAAGGAACTGAACTCTCCCCTAATATATATCCTTTTCCCATTGAAACAAATGGAAATCAACTACAGTGAGCACAGTCCTTGGGAGAATTACAGGGCATCTTGACCTCAGTCCTATGTCTATGGTGAGAAGGAACCTAGAAGGAGGACTATGGAAACAGAGGAGTTGCATGGAGGTACCATGGGTGGAATGAAGAACAAGAGAACATTTCTCTCTTCTCCAATGTAGACTGTAATTTCTCCTGGCAAAGGTACAGTTCCCGGGATACAGCTCCTTGGAAGAGGAAGGCTGTGGCTGGGGGAGACTTTCACATGTTAATTAGCTACATCATTATGCTGGCTGCTGAGTGGGCCAGGCTGCAGGTGAAGGACCCTTCCAGTCCGCTGTATTTGCCCTGGCTCGGCCAGAGACCGGAACTGTTATAACATGACTAGGGTGCTTACCTGCCATGGATCCCCTACTAGATGGTGAGTGTGCTTGGTCACTAAACAATTGATCCACAGGAGTGGCTGCACCCCTCCCTCCACTCCAGCCTGCCAACAGCAGTGCCAGCCCCAGCTGGCGTTGGAGAAGATGCTGTTGGAAGCAGACTCAGGCACTACTATGTATCCTACTGCTGGTGTGAAACTCTGGTTTTAAGATCTTTTGTGGACTCACATTGAACACTGATTAAATTGGATGTTGACGAGGCCCTGGAACATGCATAACGAGCCCTGGATTTAACGAGTTCCAGCCCCACTTTAAATGCAGATCTGGGGTTTAGATTTGATCTGAACTCCAAATCTGCATTTAAAGCAGGGATGGAACTCCCATTGACTCCCTCACATGTAACACTAATCTGAGGTTCCTTATACATGTTCTGGGGCCCTGCAGACACCTGATTTAATCAGCATTACATGTGAGTCCACCCCTTGTCTGTGCGATGCCATGTCCTGGCTAAGGGCAGGAGTACATGCATTAACTTTTTCTGCATTAAGAAAGGCTGCATTTCCCTCACCCACAAAAAGTAGGTATTTTCTCCAGGTCCAGGCAGAGAGCACAGTGAGACTCAATTCATTCCTCACTTCTGGACAAACTGGATCATGGCTGGTGTGAATGGGAAGCTCTGGGACAATGCAAGCGTTCATCAGTGAAGAACTTATTTTTGCTCATAGGTCTCTAAAACATCCAAAGCCCTGAAACATCCATCCTTTCAGGCTCTTTGTTCTGATCTGGGTAGGAGGGTGCCTGCCCCAGTAAAGCCTTACAGGGACAGGAACACCTTCCTACATTCTTTTATAAGCAGACTCCTCAGACAAACTCCATTTCTTGTGGTCTTTTATTTAATGTCAACCCCCCATTGACAGCAACATACAATTTGCAAGCAGTGGCCCCTCTTGGACCCTTTCTCGAAGGTGAGCCCCTCCTTGAGCTCTCTGCCACTGTGGCTTGCCAGCCCCTCGTTTCTCTGATGCTCTCTCTGGTGGCTTGCAGTTCAGCTTTATTAAGACTCCAGTTTCCCCTGACTTAGGGTAATTTCAGACGTTACGCCATCATGGTCAATCATGATGAATCCCCCATGGTGATCGTGGCGGCGTAACGTTTGTTGGGCCAAAAAGAGATTCCCGCCAGATGTTCACCCCCGGTGGGAATTTCTTTGACCACACTTCCAGCCCTCCGGCCGCCCAGAGCTCTGGAAGCGTGGTCAAAGCGATTCCCACCAGGGGTGAACAACCGGCGGGAATCTCTTTTCGGCCCAACAGATGTTACATTACCATGGTCAATCACGGGGATTTACCGTGATTGACTGTGGTAACGTCGCGTCTGTTACCGCCCAACGGCCTGGAATCGGCGGATGTTACCGCCGCCGATTCTGGGCTGTGGTCCAGACCCCGGGAGGCGGGCAGGTGCAGCGGACGGATTGGGCACTGCGCCCGCACGTCTCCCGGAGGACTGGTGGCCTGAGGAGTGGGGGGGGGGGGCTGTGTGACTGCACGTTGCGAAGCACGGCCCCGCCCCCTCCCCCAATTCCCCTCTGGAATCTGCCAGCACGTCTGTTGACCGGCCAGTGCGCTTCAGGAGAGGGGTGATTTCACAATTCCATGCCGTGGCAGGGAGCTGCTGCGGCACGTCTGAAATTACCCTTAGTTTCAGCAAATTAGGGTCAGGGCCAGATGTGGCTAGGGTACCAACTCACTAAGGCCCAACTCATGAGGAGATTTATCACAGCCCCCTGCCATAACCTGGTGATGCAGTTCCCGATTGTACAGGCACCCGTAGCAATTGCCTGTGAAAGGATAGCTAAAAGTATCTTGGGGTATCCAATATGGCATGCAGTAAAGATAGATAAAACTGTAGCAGGGATGAGCTCATCTGGGTTGAGAACTGATAGGCTTAAACCCACACAATCTCTCTCTAAGGGAATTAGCTTTAAGCACTCTCTTTATTCTCCACACAGTCTCATCTCCATTATAGGGCCACGTTTGTAGCCCTATAGTTAAGGTGGTAGCAAACTCTCATTGAACAGCACCTATGCTGTTCAGGTTGGCGTCCATTCCAACGTCCGGTTGGCGACCATTCTAGCTTTCCTCCAGCAACACATGTGTGTTCTGTGATTACAAACAATGAAAGGGAGTCCGGGGGCTGAAGGGGGCGGGGTCCCCATCCGTCACCTGCCTCTGCCTGCTAGTAGTGCTGCAGCAGTGGGACACCGGGGCACCAATCGCACTGGGTGATAAAGCTGTTTGTTTACAAACAACTCTTCCCCATGTGAGTAATCAGAAGGTTGTTGCCTTGTAAAGAAGGTTCTTTGAGATGGCTCCGCACATGCTCACAACTAGGTTGTGCATACTCACCATATAAAAATAAAAGACCACGTGATGGTCTCAAGCTCCTCTAGTATAAAAAGTACTCTCCCCCTCACAATGACAGTTCCTTCCAACCGTTTCTAGGATTATAAGAAAATTCCATGCGGGGCTGAAAGGGTGAGTGTTGTGAGGCTGTTCGAAGCCATCTCGAAGAGCATTGTTTACAAGGCAGCAACCTTCTGTTCTTCTTCGAGTGGTTCCTCACAGGCTTTTTTTGTATGTTTTCGCCGTGCGGTGGATCCATGGGTGCACTGGTGCATGGGCGGGGCATGCACACAGGCGCACACGCATCCCCACTCACCCCCCCATTCATCTGCACCCATGGAGCAACCGCCGTTTTCTCCAGGTGCTCTGTGTGTGGGAACAAGATGGGGTGTGAGTGGGGATGTGTGTTAGGCAGGCGTGTGCACGCACGCACGCACCCCCACTTGCTGCGTGTTCATGGGTGGAAGAGACCTGTATAAAGAGGGCCACATTTTCACAACTTTCTTACTTATACTATCTTGGAATTTAAGATGTAAAGCAATATCTATTCTATCTTGGAAAATCTGCAAATATGGTTCTGAGGTTATTATGGCTGCTATTTCACTCACTCTTATTAATAACATTATTGCTAGCAGGAATACTGTCTTTAAACTCCCACCCCATAATCAGTTCATTTGCGCCCCTATATAATCAATTCACAATGCCCTGGGGGCACAAATGAACTGATTATGGGTCGGGGGCAGCATGACGATTATATAAGGAGCGGGGGCACAAATGAACTGGTTATAGAGTGAGGGCAGCATGAATTGATTATGGAGGCACCACTGAATTGGTTATATATATGTCTCTTTTCAGGGCATAATGTGCTTAATAGGCTGGCTGCATTTTGGGTGTCTTGTGTGTTTGATAGCAGCACCCCCAGGCCCACTGAGCCAGGTGGCACCCCTAGGCTCGTCAGCAGGACACAAAGAGGGGGGCCCATCTTGACTTCTTGGTCAGGGGCCCACTGCACCCTAGCTATGCCCCTGGTCTAGTGTGCATGACTGTGTGAGGTTCCAAGGGGGGAAGCCTGGAACTCCAAGGGGTAGGGGAAAGGAACACACATGCACACCAGGGGGGTAGAAGGGGAGCAGCAAGGCTGTACCTGGGAAAACGTGCCCTCAGGGTGGGATAGGGCTATCAGGAAGATAAGTCCCCAGCCTGCCTCATCACAGGGCCTGAGTGAACGTACACCTTGTTTGCTGCCTGGGTTGGCTATCCACACACACAGGGAAATGGACGGAGTACAGGGAGTGCAGTTGTGAGGAACCAGGAACCGTGCACAGTCCAGGGAAGGGATGGGAATGGACAGGCCTTGCACACCAAGGACGGGGCCCAGGGGGTGCTCCCCAGTGCCCCTGGGTCTGCACACGCCCTCCGCGCCCACTTCACTAGTCCCAATCACGCACCCCAAACACTCACCACTATCACTTGCCTTGCACTCTCCACGCAGCCTCTAAGTCTTTATAGTAACAGGAATCGCACCAGCAACCAGGAAGGAACAAGGGAAAGGGGCCAGTCTCACGGGCACAAAGCACCGATCACCAGCAACGAGGCTTGTTTGCTGCAGCCTTTTATCCTACTGACCCAGGCGTTGCCGCAGCCACACTGAGCGGTGCACGGGTGGAGGCGTGGCCTCTCTGGCCTGTGGGGAATTGTTTCCTCCTCCCCCTGTGCCTGCATTGGAGACAGCTGGCGTGGTGACGTCTCTAGGCTCGGCAGGGGGCAGGGCCTTGGCTGTCGGCGTGTCTTCGATCTTGGGGCTTTCCCCGCTCCGACCGACTTCCGGGGGTGAGGTAGGGGCGTCCGTTAGGACAGAGTTGCTCCTGGGGGGGCTAGAGGGTTGCCCCATCTCTCCTCAGGGGTTCATCCCCTGCTTCCTTACAGCCTGATCAATTTGAATGAGTGTGTGAGGTGAGTGTGTGAGTAGTATTGGGTCATGTAACCCCTCTACGAGCTCAGCTGACTGAGCTGAACCATTCAGCGTAGGTTTCATCATCCTAGCCCACTCCGTCTTGGAGAAAATTGGGCCCAATGGGGCGGGGTTTCCGGGGTAGGATGAGTTGCAGAAAGAGGCTCATGTGAGGGTTCAAACAACTCAGGAGTGTGAGCCAAACCAATTAGCAAAGGTTTCATTGTTCTAACATGCCCCGTTGCTGAGATCTGACCTAGGGTGTGTGAAAGGGGGTGTGCGCAGTTGGAATTGGCCAAAGGGGGTCCTGTGAGTTCTCAAACCGCTCACCACGCCACCTGCAACCAATTGGAAAGATTTGTGGAGCTGTAGTCCCGCCCATAGGCGTATAAAAGTGGGGGCCACCATTTTCTGACACAGAGAGCAGGGAGTCGATCGCTACCACTTACACAGAAGAAACTGCAATGGCTTTCCATGCTGATACAACACCTGTGAGGCCTATGGAGTTGACTAACCCTCCAGAGGTAGTGAGACGGTTATATGGAAAACGCTATATTTCCAGTTTGGAGAATGATTGTGAAAGCGGATTCTTTTTAGCATGCCGCATCATGCTGAAGTAAGTCATATGGGAATGCTGAGTTCCGCTGAGACCCCGGACGACCTAGAATTGGTAGAAGAAGGCATACTCCCGCTCAACACAGCCACCCCAGTTCAAAATTCTGAGGTAAGAAAGATTTTTAGATGGATTAAAAGGGGCTTTGTGTGTCTAGAGGTGTAATGTCACAAAACAGCCCCATGTAAAAAAGACTGCTGGCTCATTAGTGCTTTTAAATCTTGTTCCAGGAAATGTTTGAAGGTCCTACACCATTCCCTGAAGAGGCTAAACCCCTATCAGAAGGTTCGGAGTATTTCTCTCCTGAGAGGGAAGATAAAAACCAGGATCCTCATATTATTCTGCAAAAGCAGCTTGGGTTGAAAATCTGTGAATCTGATTATGTCGCTGCTTCAAAACAAAAATCAACCATGAGATGTATAGTGAGAGAGCCAATCTATGGGGTTCTAAGACATTGCTTCAGGGAGATGCTGTATGCAGACTGTGAAGGCTGCATTATTAATGCTCCAGCCCAATTGGCTCACGACTGTGTCAACTGGACAACGGAGGACAGGAACAGAAAACTTAAATTCATATGTGATAACCTATGCTTGCAATCTATCTTTCACATTCAAATGATAATAGCCTATTCTTTAAACTGTCTTTGTATGACACAGGACACTTTTAACCTCACTCTATTGCTATTCTGTAAAGTTGAATCCTCCCAGGATCCAGAAACTGTGTTTGAGGCTCTCATGAAGCAGAGGAATAAATGCATATTAGAATTTGTGCAGACCATAATTAAAAAACACCAGTTTAAATCCTTTTTTAAAGAGGGGTGTACAAGAAAATTGAGCACAGATACATACCTACAGATGTTGTACTGTATTACACAGATATGTAAATAAAGTTATTTTATTTAAAACTGACTTTTATGTTTTAAAATGCTACAAAATGTAACAAAATGATCAAACATGATTTAGATGCAACCCCTCCAAAAGCATAGTTTGGTTAGCCCCTCCTAGATTTTCTGTACAATCTATGTGAAAAAAGAGAGATTTTAAAAGTCATTTTATAGAAAAAATAGATTCCTTATAGCTACATTTGCCATGAAATGGAGCTGGTTGGGGCTGATACATTTCTTGCAGGGGCTGGAGTATGATCAAACTTCCTTTGATTAAGTAGAGAATGGGGTTTGCTACATTCCATTCAGGGTTGGTTGTGGGCATGGTCTTCAAAGCAATGCCTTGATTGGATCTTCCCAGGGAGCTGAAATCTACATAGGAGATGTAAGTGGAATTTGCATTGAGAATGGGAGCTCCCAGCCCATTGGTTAACCGGAGATGGGCTAGGTAGAATGAGCCCGTCTATGCCTCCCTGCCTGCGTCCCCCATTGGTTAGTTGGAGAAGGTACGGGTCAACTTCCATTGAATGAAATTTGCATCAGAGATGAAGGGGTGTTGTCCAGAGATGGATAACTGTCCTCACACCCATTGGTTAGTTGGAGAAGGGGTAAACACCCCACGCCCCAGAAGAAGAGTATATAAAGGAAGCCAGAAGCCAACATCTCTCCAGATCAGAACTGAAATTCACTAGCATTGGCTGTGAGCTTCATGTTCTTACCTTCTTCTACACCAGCGATCTCAAGGAAAGCTCTTCAGCTTCTACCCCAATGAACACAAGGAAACCTCTGTAGCCAGGCCCAGCCATCTGCCCCAACCCCCCTGGACAGGTAAGAAACTCTGCTGATCTCTTTAAAGGATGGGGGGCTAGCATTACCTCACGGGGTTTGGGGATGGTAGCCTAGCTCCCTATGGGTGAGTTCCATCTCCGCTGGCAGGAAGAGTATCTTGGGCTTGTTTAAAATACTCATTCAAAAAGAGTCCTATTTCAAGGGCCCCCTTTCTGCCCTCTGTGTGTGTGTGTGTGTGTGTGTGTATGTATGTTACTAAAAAAAACCTATAAAGGGTCACAATTGAAAAGTGTTGTGAACTCTGTTCAATTAACAAAGTAGCCTATGATCTTGGGGTGTTGTTAAACTGGACGACCATAAGGGTCAGAGAACCCAGCATAAGGGTCTGAACCCAGGCTAAAGGAAGCAGCTACACAGTGCTGTCTTTCCTGGGCACCAACCCCTGGGA
Source organism: Sphenodon punctatus (assembly GCA_003113815.1). NCBI lineage: Eukaryota > Metazoa > Chordata > Lepidosauria > Sphenodontia > Sphenodontidae > Sphenodon > Sphenodon punctatus. The sequence continues at coordinate 1,785,671 of QEPC01003301.1, forward strand.
ACAGAAATATGTATGAATGTGTATGCCATTACCCATGCTCACCCCAAAGTCTAGGAAGATTAGCTCCAGCTGCAGAGTCTGGACAAACACTACACAATCACGTTGTCATATAAACACTACACAATAGAAAAAGAGATTTAAAGAAATAATGAGCCTTCTGACTGAGTATTTAACATGCTTGATAAGAAACTTTGCAGGGAGTGGTAAAATTCATTGTAAAGGGGGTGGGCATGTGTATAGGAGTGCGAGTTAGCTAGTTCTTATTTTCAAGGTCTGTCTTTTTTTTTTTTAAATGGCCAGACCGGTTTCTCCCTCTCATTTTCCCCCCATTTGCATGGTTATCGATTACCGAGGGTAGTAGCTAGAGCAAGGGAGAGAGATGGCTGAACATACATCTCCACAACTGCAAGAGGGTGTTTTATTCTTTTTCTTTCTCTTATTAAGCAGGGTTTTTTTCTATGCAATGTGGGACAGGGGTATTAACCACTTTTGTGTTTTTGCAGACGAGACAATTCCGGCAAACCCCTCATCGCCTAAAAGATTGTCTTCTGTTCTTAACAATAAAGACAGATGCTATAATGCTGAAACAGAGAAGGAGGCCGGTGAGTAAAAAATAAAATACATTTTTAAAAAAATGAAAGGGGATTTGCGTGTGTGTGTGTTTAAAAGATCCATTAATCATCTCTCTGCTTAAACACAGATATGGCCTGGGGCAGAGTAGCCTACTATTACCAAATTCAGATCATGCGGAACCCTCCGGCATATCCCCAGTGGTAGCACATCAGCCTGAGCCTCCCTGTATACCCGCTGCAGCAGTTGCACCAATTGCAGATCCAGAGCAACCAGGACCAACCCGTGCGTCTAGTGCAAAACGTCGTGCTGATGCCCCTCTACCTCCACACAAAGGTGGTAAAAAACCACAGAAACAACACACAGCACTTAGATGACACTCCTGCAGCAATAAGTGAAGAAGAAACTGCTGATGTAGTTAGTAACATTAGTTCCGCCAATATTACTAGAACGGAAGGTTAAAAGGGAAGGGGCTCAGCTTAAAGAGCTGAAGTATAAATGTGAAAAACTTATGTGCAATGTTTTTAAGCATGATATAGACTCTAACCACTTCACATATAGACTCTGACCATAGTGCTATAGACTCTAACCACTTTTAACCACTGTGTTAAACTGGTAGATCGTTTATGTGCTGAATTAAAGATAACTAACCAGTATTTTAATGCTAGTGGAACTCTATGGGGCCATGCTACAGACATGCAGAGGGCCGGGGGGCTCAAAAAGAGACATAACACTCGCTCAAGGGGTGGTGCTTGAAGAAAATATTTTAAAAGGCATGCAATACTTTAAAAAAGGCTGGAAAATGCAGAGTTGAGGCTACTGATGGACCAGCTGGGGGTGCAGTCTCAGGACCATCTCAGAATCAGCACTGAACTCCCATTTCGACTCTTATCGCTGATAGGCAGCTGTGGGGCCTCTATTGTGGATGAGCCCGTTGAACCTAGCCCCCCTGTTGCGTCTTTTGACCCCTCTGAAGATAGTTCCCCCAATGCCTCTATTGAGGAAGGGGGTGAATTTGCACCACAGCAATCAGTGCAACAGCCAGCTCCTGTATTTCTTCAAAGGGTTGAACAGTGGGACTACTCTGTTAACCATTTTAATACAAGGTTATATGGCGAATGCTTCCGGTTTGTTAATCTTGACCGTGCTGCTAACCCTTTAGAAGCTGAATTGGCTATGTGTGAGTGCATACAGAGGCTTCTAGAGGAGGTCCAAACTAGAAATTCCCCTAATGATTTTATCCAGCTTCGACTGTCAGGGCTGGGGCTAAATAGTCCAATTTTCTCAAACAGCTGTGCTAATGAAGCCTTTAGTGCTGACCAATTTTTTGATGACGTGGAAAATTTTATTCAGAGCAATGCTGAAGTTCTTTTTTCAGGGGAGCTGACCTTAATACTTACAGTGATAAAGAATCCTGGGGGTGGGGCACATAGAGTACTTAGATCTATTTCACATGAAGATATACCTTAAAAAAATGGATGCACCTGACTGATTTTAACTTTGGAGGAATGAAGCTCTGTTTTGCGGGGGGTCTTTTGAAACTATTAATGGGGGGAAATACTGAAGATGGACTAGTGTTAGAGGAAGCCTGGCGGTTGGGGTTTAACAAAATGAAAAAAATAAGGTTTTCTGATGTTGCAAGTTTTGAAAACCTTTTAAATATTAACATCAAAGTAGTGCATCACACAGATGGTATGGAATGGGTCATTTATAAAACAGGTTCTCCTGAGCAGGTTAAGATTGTTTATATATTGCTACATGATGAGCATTATTATGGCATCCTGGACATAAAAAAGCTTTTTGGAGCTAAGTGCTTATGTGAATTTTGCCATACACTTTAGTCATAGACATAACTGTAGCAGATGCTGTCGTCTCTGTCTAGACAGCTCTTGCACCTATGGGTATTTTCAGACATGACAGGGCCTGTATTGACCCCATCACAGAATCACCCATTGATTCCCCGCCGGGATCAAACTGGCACGTCCAAGAGACGTGCCGGCTGATCCCGGTGGGGAATCGGGGAGGGGGTGGGGCTGTGCGGCACAACGTGTGGCCACACGGCCCCACCCCCCCACGCTCCCTAGGCCGCCCGCCCTCTTGGGAGACGGGCGGGCGCCACGGCCAATGTGGCCGCAGCGCCCGCCCGCATTGACCACAGCCCGGAATCCCACCACTGATTCAGGACCATGGTAGGGGGACAGATGATATGGTCCCCTTGATCACGGGGGGAATCACATTCAACATGCAAATGGAGATGGTCCAGCCAGGACCTCCATTTGCGTGTTGAATGTGATTCCTCCCCCCCTGTGATTCACGGGGGTGAACATCTGGGGGGAGCTTCCGTTCCCCCCAACAGACATTACAGTATCACGATCACCATGTGGGGATTCACCGTGGTTGAGCGTGATCTCATAACATCTGAAAATACCCTATGTTGCAGGAACTAGCCAGTTTAAACGTCCTAGCTGTCTGCTCTTTTGCAGGTCTAGGGGGTGCTTAGAGAGGCATGGGGCCCTGGAAGAGGAAGGCAGGAATGAATGTAAGCTAAAAATCCAATGCCTCAAATGTAACACTTATGTTGACAAAGTACACGAATGTAAGGGGAGGAAGTGTGGTCAGTGCAGGCAACCGCTTCAGAATAAACATTCACTTATGTTATATGGCCTGTCTTTACAAACCTGAAAAATCTGAAATATATATTTTATGACTTTGAGTGTACCCAGGAAAGAGGAGTGCATGAGCCAAATTATATTTACGCCACAGATCTTAAGGGGGAGAAAACCTGGGGGAAGAGCATGTTAAACGTTTTCTCAAAGTGTTTATGCACCCTAAGTTCCAAAAATACAGCTATCTTGGTCACAATGCTTCTCGATATGATTCGTATTTTATTGTGCAAGAGATGGTTAAACAGAAGTTTGAAATAGATCTGATAGCTCAGGGGGGTAAATTACTTAGCATAACAATACCAGCCTTTCAATGGTGTTTCATCGACTCCTATAATTTTATTCTGATGAAACTTAGCAAGCTTCCAAAAGCCATGGGGTTTCAAGAGTGCAAGGGCTATTTCCCCCAGTTTTTTTTAACACCAAGGCCAACCAGAACTATGTAGGACCCATGCCCATTCCTAGCTATTATGGGGTGGACACCATGATGCCTGAAGACAAAGTAGACTTTCTGGCGTGGTAGGAGACTAACAAGGATAGCCAGTTTGATCTGCAGAGAGAGTTAGCCTATTACTGTCAGCAAGATGTTGTGGCTTGTGTGCGATACAGAAGTGGAATTATGGAAATGAAGGAAAAAGGGGAGGCGATGGGGATGAAAGACAGTGCCATCCTGGTAGAACAGCGCCATATAGACCCTTTCCAGTATTTAACTACAGCCTCGGTCAGTCAAACCATGTTCAGATTCCTCTGTTTAGAGCAGAATAGCATCGCTCTTGCACCTCCTTACAATTACCAGAGGTATGCAAAAAGGTTTTCAAGCCCTTCCATTCAGTGGCTTTCGCTTATAGAGCACAAAGAAAAAATCCCAACTCGGCACGCTCTGCAGGGTGGAGAATTTAAAGTGGGGCCATTTTGGTTGGACGGGTATGGTGTCATTAATGGGGAAAAAACCACCTTTGAATTCAATGGGTGTTTTTATCATGGGTGTGTGAAATGCTACGCGCCAGGGGCTGTGAACCCATTGACGGGGCTCACTTATGGTTCTCTCACTTACCAGACCCAGCGTAAGGAAGATTTTCTCAGGGCTAATGGTTTTGTAGTCAGATACCTCTGGGAACATGAGTGGAGGGCTAAGCTGGAGACAGACCATGAGTTGCAGGAATTTCTTAGAGGTAGTGGTATGCCCTAGCCCATGCTACCTAGGGATGCTCTGTACGGGGGGAGAACAAACGCTATATCTCTATATTACCTAACGGCTTCCAGGGAAGAGGTGCGGTATTATGATTTTACTAGTCTGTATCCGTATGTGAATAAGACCAAAGAATACTCGGTTGGGCACCCAGAGATAATTTGTAAAAAATTTGGCCCTCTATCTGACTACTTTGGTCTTGTCAAAGTGTACCCTCCTCGAGCTCTCTTCTTCCCTGTGTTACCTGTGTGGGTATGAGGGAAGCTCATGTTTCCGCTGTGCGGGTTGTGCACGGAGACCATGCAGCAAACTCCCTGTTCTCACACAGAGAAGGAGAGAGCACTGGAGGGGACATGGGTCACCATCGAGTTGACTGTTGCTCTGGAGAAGGGTTACAGGGTGGGAAAAATCTTTGAAGTCTGGCACTTTGCAAACAGGAGTGATAACCTATTTGTAGAATACATCAATATGCATCTCCGCCATAAACAGGAGGCCTCCAGATATCCCAGCTGGTGCACTAGTGAGGAGCAACAGGCTAGCTATGTCGAGGAGTATAGGAAAGAAGGGGTACGGTTACGTCCCAATCATATTAAGGTGAGGGATCAGCGCGACGGACATCCAGCAAGCGGGACATTGAAAAGCAAGGGGCGGCTTGCGGAGCACGTAGGTGGTGATCAACATGAGTGCAGGAGAGCTAAGAAACTATTTGGACTGAGACACCAAGGGACTCCTGGTGGGAGAACTGTGTGGAGGGGGAGAGGCTCCTTACCAGGGTGTGTCCCCCAGCTGCTGCTGTTTTGCTGTGGATTGGAGCCTGTGAGCTGGTCACTTACAGGAGGAGTTTAATCCCCGCCCCCAGGGACGCTGATTGGATCAGCGTGACGGACATCCAGCAAGCGGGACATTGAAAAGCAAGGGGCGGCTTGCGGGCCGAGCCCGTAGGTGGTGAGCAACGTGAGTGTGGGAGAGCTAAGAGACTATTTGGACTGAGACACCAAGGAACTCCTGGTGGGAGAACTGTGTTGAGGGGGAGAGGCTCCTTACCAGGGTGTGTCCCCCAGCTGCTGCTGTTTTGCTGTGGCTTGGAGCCTGTGAGCTGGTCACTTACAGGAGGAGTTTAATCCC
>QEPC01003301.1:1792665-1829120 GCA_003113815.1 Sphenodon punctatus
GAAACTAATACTTCCGTTGGTTAATAGGATGGAGAGGTGGCCTAGGGAGGCCATTATGATAAAACTGTTTAATGATGCATCTAGGGAGATCACAGTGAAGGTGGCGCAATATTTATTTTGTGTCTTTTTAATTAAGAATTCTAAAGAATAAGTTGTTTAAATGCCTTGCAATGTAAATTAGGCCTATTGTATAGGTATTGTTATGGCTGGAGGCCAGCTGTGGTCAGTGGAAGTTTATCGAAGGTCGTAACCTCTTGCTCCGGGTAACGGAACTATGGTTAAGAATAGGGTTGAGAATGGAATTTTATATTTTTAATATATTTTTATTGTGTTTTATTTTTGTTGGGTTTGATACTTTATGTGTTTGGCATATGTGCTATGTTCGCTCATGAATGTATTTATCCATTGTTATAGCCAAATGGCTAAACAAATAAACTATTATTATTATTATTAATAAAGTGAACCCCGCAAAACGTAGTATCGCTAAGCTCTACCTTAATTCTTTCTGGGGAAAGTTTGTGCAAAGGTCCAATCTGGGCAACATGGCTGTTGTTAGATATCCTGACAAACTTTTTCAATTTGTGTTTCCCCCCACTACGTTATTTCTTCTTGTGAGTTCTTGGGGGAGGATGCAGCCTGTGTGTGCCGGAAGGAGTCTAAGGAGCATTGCGTGATTTCAGGCACCACCAATGTTTTTATAGCAGCCTTCACAACCACCTACGCACGCCTAGAGTTGTACAGGGTGTTAGAAGGGTTGCAAGAGCGCTGTCTTTACCATGATACAGACTCTGTCATATATGTGGGCCACAAGGGGGAGTGGGATCCTCCTCTTGGTGACTACTTAGGAGAACTGATGAGCGAGCTCCCCTCAGATCAGTACATCGTAAAATATGCTTCAGGAGGTCCTAATGGCTAATGGTAAAGTGTGCATGAAGGTGAAGGGGATTACACTGAACAGCTCCAATACTGAAAAAGTTAACTTTGAGAGTTTGAAAGATCTGGCTTGGGACTATTGGGCAGGACAAAAAGAAGCTAAAAAGATAACAGTTCAACAACTCTCCATAGTAAGAGACAAAACCCGCTTTCATATAGAGACAAAGACTCTTAGGAAAACACAGAGAGTGGTGTACAATAAGAGGGTGCTTAGAGAAGACTACTGTGGTCTGCTCTACGGATATTAATCATGGACACTAGGTGGCAGCACCCTTTCTCAGCCATTCTAGCCAGTCCTAGTAACTGTGGGAAAAGCTATTTTATAAAAAAGGTCTTGGTGTTATAGCTGCTGGCAGCCTTTGAATAAAGAATTAGTTTGTAAATATCCTTTTATCAACTTTGTAAATAGTTTGCCTGATACACTGAATGATGATGTGTTGTTACCTACCAATAAAGTCAATTGGGTTGTAGTAGATGATTTGATGGACTCTGCTTCTGAAAATGGTGAGATCGAGACAGTGTTTACGAAATATTATCATCATAGAAATTTGTCAATATTCTATATTGTTCAGAACATCTTTTGCCAGGGCAAACGTAGCAGAAGTATTAATCTTAACACTAAATGTAGCATTTTGTTTAAGAACCCTAGAGATAAATTACAGATTGCTACTCTGGCCTGGCAAATGTATCCTGGAAAAACCAAATTTTTAATGGATGCCTTTGAAGATGCTACCCAAAAACCTTATGGCTATCTGGTGGTGGATTTAAATGCTTTCACACCAGAGGCTTACATACTTAGAATGGGTCTTTTCCCACCAGATTGGCCTGTCACTTACAGTTTGAAAAAATCAAAGTTTGGGAATAAAAGCCACTGATCTTATTACTCCCACACCATTTGACGCATTTCAGAGCAAGTATGTCATCCTGGCTCAAGAGAAACCTCCCCCTTCTAAAATAACCTTGTCAAACTACCTCTTTTGCAACAAAAAGCTATTCTCTGTGCTGCTTCTGACTACTTAGTGACTGCCATCTCAGAAATTGCTTTAAATACCTTAAAAGGTAATATTCCTCTCACCCCCAGGCAGCTACGGGTGTTGAAAAAAGAAATATAAAGACCCTTTCTAATAAGAAAACATCTCTTAAAAGAAAGAGACAGCTGCTGAAGCAGAAGGGTGGCTTTCTAGGACCTTTGCTTAGCATCGCCATACCTCTGATCACGGGCCTTTTGACTAGATAGTGATGGAATATGCCGAAAAAATGTACTTGGTGCCATCACAACAGCTAGAACAGTTAAGAAGACCTCCTCCCTCTGAGGAAAACATCAGAACCGCCGCTAGCCGTTCCCTAGATGCAGAAATGAAAGCCATTCTACACAGGCCTGGTTTGGGTGACTACGAGAAGGCTAAGCAGTATGCTTCTGTCCTTCAAAAATATTTAACCTTTGTGAGGCAAGAGGAGGCAGTAAAAGGAAGACTGACTTTAATGCTTCCCCCCTCAGAAAAGTTGGCCTCTAGCCCCCAACCCGAGCTCCCTCAGGAATCAGACACCGTTACACAGGAAGTGTTGAGAGGGATAAATAAGCAGAATCAGGTCAATGCGCAGCTTCTGCTGACTAAATTAAAGCAGAATACCGAGCGCGCCTCCTGGGATGACAGCGGTACATTTGTGTACAAAGGCACACCAATCAGAGGGTCTAGCATGCTGGACCTGGTGCGTGCAGCCACACAGCAGCACGCTCTCAAGAAACCACTCACCAGATGGGATTTTTTTTTAGAGCTATGGCCGACGTTAATGTTCCTTCATCTCTAATAAGAAATGCCTCTAACAGAGAGCTTCTAGACTCTGAAATCAGGCCCCACCTCAACTCTGCCTACCACCCCTGTGTCCCCTCTTCAAGCCTATAGAAGGAAGTCCGAACTGTTTAACTGGCTCCTTATGTAACATGTTGTTTTACTGTGATGTAGTTTAAAAAAACCTTGATTTGAACAAAAAGACACAGATGCTGAGTTACTTTAAAAAAAAACCCACAAGGGGCTTGCTTTTATTGTGAATCATGGGTATGAAATTCAGTACAGGAGACACAAGTCTGGGCATGCTGAAACACAGCTGGCATAGTGCAGGGTCTGACCAAGCGGGAATACTTTTTATTTTTTACAAAATCTATCACCATTTGATCATTTTCTGCTAAATTATCAAAATACATTTCTAAAATTTGTTCAAAAGATAAACCTTTGCACCGCTGATGTAGAAAAAACACACAATCATAGCCACAAGCCACATAGGCTGGGTCTTGTAATTGTTTGCATTGCAATACTTTCCTACAACCATTCTTGTTCAAAAAACTTTAAATACTTCTAGGAAACAGCACGCTGTTAGGGGACTGTCTGTAAGAGTAAAAAAACTTGCGCTCGTTGTGTTCTGTTAGGTAGATCGCAAGCCAGTGCTCTCCAGGCTGGGTATTGGGCGGGGTGGGGGTGTTGACCACTAGGCCTACAGGCCATTGCCTCAATCTCCCCTTGGGAAGCCAATCACTTGGGAACACATCCAAGAAAGTCTTTCTCATGTAAGGGTCTGATGATAAAACACATGGTAACTGTATGGTGTCCATGTTACATATAGTCAAACAGTACATTTCTCCTTTGATTTATCTCTATCACATTGTCAAAAACAGCATAAACAATCATGTTGATGGTTATGGGTAAGGCTACAGCAAAGAGTATTTCCACCCTCAGGTTTCCATTTTTAATCAGCGAGTAATGATCACCACCTTCCTGATCTGGAGACAGATCAAAGGCAATCAGCATGTACCCCTGTGCAAACTCCTCGCGACTGATGAGGAGGGCATGGTCTTTCATGTGTTTGCCAGCGGTTTGTACCAAATTAATGTATTCCCTCACACAATTTCCAGATGCAAAGTCCGGTTGCAACGGCTTGGCTGGAATCTGCTCTCTATCCACATACAGTGCCACAAAACTAATATCATAGTGTTTGAAATAAAAGGGGGTCCGTTCCATAATTTCCACTGTGCGCATCATTGTCAAGAAAAGCAAGAACCAGCAGCTTGGGGAGTTGCCCCAGAAACAGATTCTCCTCATTACTGACACGATTGCCGGTGGGAATGCTGAACACTTTCATGCCCACCTGATCCACTGGGTATTTAGCATTGGAGGTAAGCAGCGCCTCGGCATGTCCTAGGCGAACTCCTGGTGCCACTTTTTCACAAAAAGAGAGGTGTTTAGAAGCTGCAACTTGTACCTAGCAGGCTCATTACTCATGAGGCAGAAATAATCTTTGCTCCGGGTCAGTTTTATTTTCACATCTACCCCGTTCAAAAGCAGTTTTTCTTGAAAAAACAGGTCACTGTGAGGGGGCCCAGCAGCTCAACTTTTCTGCTCTCTCTGGTTAGGTGTGCCCTCTTCTTAAAACTCTCGTTACCCACCTCCAAATCTATCGCTTTGTGTTGTCCAGCAGTGTGTTTGTAAAACAGGCCTGCAGAAAATTATGTAGAGAGAGCATCTCTGCCATAATTGAGCACAGATTCTATGAATGCCCTGTCAGGGTAGCAGTTGTTGCTGTGGCTGAGGCGATCCCCCAGTGTGACATCCAGTTGACTGAACATAGAGGCCATGGGATATTTCACCAAACTCACCTCAGTGTCTGTGTTGAGATTGGCTCCGTTTTCCTTGACAATCTTACAGGTGAGGTAGAGTAATGTGTTGTTCAAATCCAAATAGTCTATTCCATTTCCAGCTATGAAAAAATCAAGAGGGGCTGTCTCTCCCACAGATGAGAGAGGGGGGATTTCAATGTACATACTCTTCTCGATGCTGGTTTGCATGGGGGCTACTTGAAACAGGTCTAGTTCAGATTTGGTGCATTCCTCGGATCCACAGTGAATAAAAGTCATGTTGATTAAAAGATATCACCCTTGCTTGTAGTAGCACGTCTCCTCTTTTGTGAAACCTTCCCCCGCTTCTGGCATGGTCCCCTCTGCAGAGCCTTCTTTTATGGGCTCGAGGTGGTCCCACCTGACGCGTTTGTGGCACCTTTCTCTTAACCCCTCTTTTTCTCTGTATGTACATAAGCCTAGAGCCCTCCTGCTTATCAGAAGGGTTGATTTTCTCCATGACAGAACGAGTAACGTGCCCCAACATATCCTTGGCTATATTTTGGGCAGCTGTTTTGGCATGGGGTTTAATCAACTCAAATCCCCTTCTTAAAAGAGGAATGGCTTTTTGAAAGAGACTGCGAAATATCCCCCCAATACCTGCCCCATACATCACAGGGGTGCCATGAAACCCTGGGAGGGCATATCCCAAGCTTGGGCTTTGTAATAGTGAGCATAGACCCTAGGGTCCCCATAATTCTTCACAATGACCATCTTAAAAACTATGCACTCTTCGGGGACGCAAATGTAGTTTCACAACCACCTTTCTAAAATGAAATGAGACGCGATTGTTCTGATCCGTCTTTATTTCAATGGCGATAGTGTCAATGTGGTGTTTACTCACAGGAACGTAGTGTGGCTTATCATAGTTGATGGTCACAATCTCATCGCTCTTGCCTCGCACAGGAACACAGCGCAGTAATGGCACTGAGAAATCTCCCACAAACTGGTGTTCTACAATGTCTGTGTACAGATATAAAGAATTGAAACCTGCTGTAATGTCAGCTGCAAAGGGGAATTGTTGGAACGTTAATCCTGGGGTTACACCCAATATATAGGCTAGGTCGCCATGGGTTAGGAAATGAAATTTGGGTGAAGCAGGAACGTCCAGTTTAACTCTTCTCGCCACAGGATCAAACCTCAGGGCTACAGGGGGTGGTTTGATACCTTTGGGTATCTGCTTGTTTATAAGCTCCAATACTTCCGCGATGCTTGAATAATAGCCTTTCGCAAAGGTGTATGTCCATTTTGCTGGCCCAACGATGATTTCATAAATAGTGGGCGTAGAGACGTTGTCCTAGCTGTGGCGGTATTGTATTTCAGCCAACCCCACTTCCCATGCCCCGGGGAAGTCCAAGGGTCTGGCTAGCTGTATGGTAAAATTAGAACTGGTGTTCTGGGGGAAAGCAGTGGTGCAGGCGTTGCTTGGAAAAGTAATGTTAAAGTCACCCATGATGATTAAGCATCAGTGACCTCTGAAGTTCTTACCAACTGTTAAATTTAGAAGGCCAACCTAGCCATTTTACCAAGCACTGCTTGTTTCACCCTTTCCCCTTTGTGGATATCACTTTTTCAGTCCTGTAAACTTTGTCCTGTTTAGGGTTGACTTTTTGAAGCTCTTCAGGATAGAAGAGCTTCTTTCCCCTGATCTGTTTGTAATTTTTGGGGTATCCTCCCTTCCCGGAAAACATCTGCAAAGGCCTCTTCACAACCTGTCTTGTCTTTCAGACCAAAGGCCCAGGCATACTTAGACAGGATGTCTATGATGGTCAAGATGTACTTGATGCCCCCGTTGTACTTTGAGAATGCTTGTATAGCCACCAAATCAGCCTGCCACTGTGCATTCATACCCGACACGATAATTTTGTTTCTTGTAAAATACTTTAATGCGGGTTTGTGAAGGGTATAGGTCTGAAAGTCATGAAACCACCTCTTTCTTAGACAGAATTTGACTGTGTTTTTTAGCAGCCTGAAAAAGAGGATTCACCCCTCCAAAACTTCCAGGTTCTCTTGGAGTGTAATAGACTCCGTTAGCAGTTCCTCGTGCGCAGCCATGCTTCCAGCATGCCCTGCTAAAAAATACCATTGACTACCAAAGACGTTTCAAATAAAGTTTTTATTCTTCTGGTGTTGCTAGTTTCTTTTTACAGCAATCCATCTGGTCACCTCCTCTTGAACACTTGCAAAAGCAGAAAACACAAGATACGTTTACCCCCACAGGATATCCCAACTTCAGGTTTACAAAAGCCTTTAGAAAGTCAGACTTGCCCTGAAACAAAAGATAAAAAAGTCAAATCAGCTCATGTATCTGTATTTTTTTTTTCTCCTCACGCTCATTCCCATCTCCCTCAGCCCCACCAATTCATTGCAACTTACCACAGGGTCTTCAGCCTGTTGTGTGTCCATGGGCTCAATGTCTGGCTCTGAAATTTCATTCGTTTTCTTTCCTGTATAGAGCCTTTTAACAAGATCAAAGGGGGTAGCATCAAAGGGGGTAGCACCCCAACAGTAAGCCATTTCACTTTTTCCATGTAAGTGGTAGCGATCCACTTCCTGCTCTCTGTATCAGAAAATGGCAGTCCCCTCTTTCATACCCCTAGGAGGCAGGACTACAGCTCTACAAATCTTTCCAACTGGTTGTGGGTGGCATCATGAGCGGTTTGAGACCTGACATGACCCCCTTCAGACAATTCCAACTGCGCACACCCCCTTTCACACTCCTAGGTCAGATCTCACCAACGGGGTAGGTTAGAAAAACAAAACCTTTGCCGACTGGTTCAGCTCACACTCCTGAGTTGTTTGAACCCTCACATGAGCCTCTTTCTGCGACTCATCCTACCCTGGAAACCCCACACCATTGGGCCCAATTTTCTCCAAGACGGAGTGGGCTAGGATGATAAAGCCTATGCTGAATGGTTCAGCTCAGTCAGCTGAGCTCACAGAGGGGTTACATGACCCAATAGATGCAATTCACCCTACCCCAAACTCGGCACCATAAAGTTGCTCCGATCCTCACAAAACCCATGCCTACTGGTCCATCTCGCTCTCCTGAGTTCATAGACGCATTACATGGCCCTCTTCCAAGGACCTTGTGGGTTCAGGATGCCTTCGGTTCCAGCCACCCTGACCCACAAGCAGAACCCCCAAAGTCAAGCGTAAGGACCTTCCAGGTTCAGGGGGACGGGAACCCCCGACCCGGAAGCATTACCCCCTTCTGCGTCACTTCCGCTTATCCACGTCACTTCCGTCCCAAGGCGGGACTTCAGCTCCAGGAAGGTGGGACTTCCGCTGACGTAGGACCCCACGTGACCTGTCAAACTGATAACGATCAGTTTGATGACTAGTGTCCCGCTTACTACTAGCGTGTGTGTGTAGTGTGTATGGATGAGTGTGTGTGATTAGTTAGAATGAGTGTGTGCAATTAGTTAGAATTAGTGTGTGTGTGAGAGGTGAAAGCATGTGTGTGAATGAGCATGTGACCTCTTTTACACGAGACGCACTCATGCAGTGACATGGGTGGGTGCGTCTCATATGAAAGCAGTCACTTGTGCACTCCTGTGTAACACGCACCTCCACCCATCACCCCTACACAGAAAAACCTGCAAAAAACCAGGTTGCTCCATGTGGGGGGTGTAGGAGGATGGGTGACCACCTGTGTGCACCTGCAGTGTTCTTGTGTCTGGGGCTATCTCATGCATTAACAAAACTATTAAGTTTCAAAAGAAGGGCAAATTACCTAGACAGAAAACCTTCCGTTTAAGAAGCTTGTTAAGGCGGCATTACAAATTATACTCAAACGTTAACATGACAGTAATTTGTATGTTAAGGCAACTTTATTAAATATCAGACCAATCTATACATTTTTCTTTTCTTATTCATTAATTAAAAAAATTATGATTTAACTGAAATTAAACTATACATTCCTCATCAAGTATAAGTATTGTTCAGTCACCATACCACACATATGCAGCTTAATTTCAGTTGTCATATTTTTTTTATTAATGAATAAGAAAAGAAAAATGTATAGATTAGTCTAAGTTGTCTTAATATGCAATTTACTGTCATGTTAAAGTTTGAGTATAATCTGCAATGTCGTCTTAACAAGCTTCTTAAAGTGAAGGTTTTTTGTCTAGGAAATCTTAGATTCAGTCTATATACAAAGTCTCCGCAGTCTTGCTGTGCTTCTGGGGAGGGGTCTGCTGCAACACCTGGGGACTGCCATCCTGCCCCGACCCTCTGCAGGACTATAGACCTTTTTACATGGGCAGCAGCCACGCATGAACACCATGGGTATTTATGTGTGAGTGCCACCTGTGTAAATCCCATGGCGGGTGGGGTATGTGTGCATGTGTGTTCCTGCGCACCCCCATCTACACCCACCTCCACCCATGCCCCAAGCATCAAGCAACCGGCGAAAACGGCGGTTGCGTCATGCGTGTTGATGGGTGGGGGTGGGGGTAGATGGGCATGTGTCCGTCTACACCCTCCCCCCCCACTGCACATGAACTGCAGCACACACTGACCCAGCCGTGCTGCAGCCTCTGTAAAAAGGGTCTATAAAAGCCTCACTGCCTGCAGGGTGGAGAGCTGTGCTTCTGGGGATGGGTCTAGCGTGGTAACACCTGGGGCCTCCTATCCTGCCCCCACTCTTTGCAGGACTACAAAAGCCTCACTGTCTGCGGTGGATGCCAAAGACAATGGCCGTTTGTGGGCTGGTTGTGTGTTTGTTGTTTTAATATTTTTTTTAGGTTGGTGGGATTTAGGGGGTATGGATGGGTTGGAATGTTGTTGGTGGAGGGAGTGTTATGGCCCTCCTGTGAGGGGGGGCTTGGGCATGTGGGTAGAGGGTGGGGGAGTGCCATGGTCCCTCTGTGGGAGGGGATACAGGCATAGGAGATCAAGAGAGGGAAGTGATATCATGGGCCCACTGTGAGGAGGGCGGTATGGATAGGGATGGGGAAATGGCCCCCCAGTGAGAGGGGCTTATGGGCATGGGGATCAAGAATGGAGAATGATGCCACAGCCCCCTAGTGAGAGGGGGGTATGGGCATGAGGGATTACGGGGGGAATGAGGGGGCTTGCATAACTGATTTATTTTTTGTGAACTGAGCTATGGATGGGTGGGTGGGAGGAGTTCTTCAGTATTTTCATGTTTCTATTTGTAATATTCTATTTTTGGTTTATTGTAGGCTGCTCCGAGTCTTTCTTGGAGAAGGATGGGATATAAATTAACTGTAATAACAACAGCCAGGCACCAACCCTCTGGCTCTTCTAAATCCTTACTTCAAACAGTCAGGCTACTTCCCTCTGGCTCTCTTGAGGAGTCTCTGGCTCAGGCACTGATTACTCCTGCAGCCTGCCTCTTTCACAGTCTCTCCTACGCTGCGCTCTGGCTCAGGCTTTATTCTTCTCTGGGCTGGCTCTGCCCCACCCTGCCAGCACCTGTAACGATGCTGGTGCTAGCTGTCTTAAAGGGCCCGCCCTCCTCTGAGGCTTTGCCCTGCTACAGAAACTTCCTCCAGTTAGCCATTGTTGGAGACAAAATGATGGAAAGAAAGATGCAGCAAGGAATTAGTTTTATTCTTCTCTAAGGAGAATGTAGCAAATCTCACCACTAACATCAGCAGCTCCTGAAATCAAAGGCACTACATTTTGTCAGCAATGAATGTAGCTGATGAATCTCTAGGGATCCCTGTGCTACAGTGTTTGTTTCAGCAGCTTCCACCATTCCACCTCTTACCTTCTTCTTTGTGGGGAATGTGGTTGTTATGCTCCTCACAGCATCTACCCACTTGACCGTGTGCAGGCGATCATCCCAGTCAGGCAGCTGGTCAGCAGACAGCTGGAAGATGATCTTGGACACTTTACACTTAACCACCTGTGCTTTGAAGGTGACAGCAACACTGGACTTCAATGTCACTGTGATGTTCTTGGCACACCCCGCATGGAGGTGGCCGACCTGAGGAAGACCAGAGAGTCAGCATCAGTGGCAAGTTTGTGACACAAGAAGAAAGGCACTGTTATTGTGGGCCTGGTTGTGACCTGATGAGGCTAGCAGTGAAATGAGAAGGCAATAGCAGTAGCACAACTCAGCATTTTTCAGTAATTATTTTTAATTTAATTAATTAATTAATTATATTTATCCCACCCTATCCTTTAGGATCAGGGTGGCTTACAATTCTTTAACTTATTAACTGTAACATTAATTAGCTAATTAACTCAACTCTTAATTTAACATAAATGGGAGGTGCTGGGGTCACCACTCCTATTTATAAATGGTGAAGTCAAGGGTGCTGCATGTACCCCTATGTGTTCCCTGATAAACATGAACTTGAAAGGGCATATATAGAAGAAGGGTCCAATAACAAGAAGTAGGACTGAGTACTGGCCTCTTGATGACACTGGAATCCACAACACCCAGTAGCCTCCCCAATGGCCATGTGGGACTCATGGGACCCTGCTACAGACACTCAGGCAAGGATAGGCAGTGAGCCCCTGGCACAGCCCTCTGGCAACTCAGCAAATGGGTGGAGTGGCATGATTACATCAGTCCTGCCAAATCCTGCAGTTGGACATTCCCAGGAGGCAGGGGTCCAGGACTGTTTCTCTTGCCCAGCAATATACAGCACTGTCCGCAGGGCAGGATCAGTGCTCTGCTAACTAAACATCACTTGGCAGGCAGTCTCTGACACAGAGTAAAGGTGAAGTGGTCCAGGCCTACCTGCGGGGAGAACTGAAGTGGTCCCCAAGTGGGCCATTCAAACCTTATCACATCCGCCTTGCTGCGATTGGTTATTGTGAAGGTCACTTGATAAGGCTTTCCAATGTGACAATCTCCAAACTGGATGTGATCCACTCTGACAGCTGGGGAAAACAAACCCAGGTATTCTCAGCAGGGTGGCCTCTGAGAGTCAACTCCCCTCTTGCTGGGATCACGCACTAAAGTGATGTACTTTCATACACATGATACTCTACTTCCAGACAGAGTTTGTAATGCGGCCTCTCTCAAACTGAACATCAAGCTCTCTTTCATAGACACAGTGAAACAGGCACAATCATACCAGGGGTATAGCTACTATGGGGCAAGGGGGCTTAGTTGAGCCTAAGCCTTAGACTCTGGGGGGTCCTTTGCAAATGGCCTGAGTGTTGATAGGAAATTTTCAGAGTGGGCTGAGGTGGACCACTGGCCCTGCTCTCTGCCCTGTCCACTCTAAAAATTTCCTAGCAGTGCTCAGGTCATTTGTGTGTGTCAGTGGATTGCAGCTGGGCTCCTGGCTGGGGCCCCTCTAGAGTGGTGGCAGCCTGAAGTGGGGACTCTCACACTACCCTCTGCCCTCTTATCCTGGACACCCTCCCACCTTGCCTGT
Organism: Sphenodon punctatus; assembly: GCA_003113815.1. Taxonomy (NCBI): domain Eukaryota; kingdom Metazoa; phylum Chordata; class Lepidosauria; order Sphenodontia; family Sphenodontidae; genus Sphenodon; species Sphenodon punctatus. The sequence goes on from QEPC01003301.1 coordinate 1,804,633, forward strand.
TAAGGGATCCATAATTGGGAAATATGCCTGGACTTGCCACAGCCTTGCTATGCCACTAATTCATACATTGCAGCAGGGAGCATCCCTGCCCATTGAGAGGACACATGCACAGGCGCACAGTGTAACACAGACATACGAACCCAAGACACAGCAAGTGCCACCCCATGCCAGCAGCTCCTACATCTCTCCATGCACAGCTGGTAGTATCTGACCTGACCTGCCAATTTCTGGGGTGCTTCCCCAATAGACATTGTGTCAGGCCGTACTGCTGGCTCCAGCAATCCTCAGCGGGGTACCCGCCAAGCCACAGGGGCGGGGGAGGAATGGCGGCCTGGCTGCTAGGTGCTGGGACGCTGCAGCACCACGATACCACAGAAACTGGAAGTGTGTCAGCGTTCGGCATGTGTGGGCGGAGCCCCGGTGCCAGGAGGTGGCGGCCCTTAGGCCTCACTACAAATACGACTTGTGAAAGACTGGCCTCTTTGTGTGATTCAGACTTCAAGGATTCTGAAAGCTAAGTACAAGTGTGTGTGATTGAGTGTGAGCGACTGGGTGATTGAGAGAGTGGGAGACTAGGGGTGTGTGAGTGGCTGAGTGACTGGGTGGTGTGGGGGTGCATAAGGGTGCATCTTGAAGGGAAGGGTTGACCTTGTACTAACATCCCTCCCCTCCAGCACCAAAGAGGGATTCCCTGTGTGAGTTGTGTGGACCCCCCTTATTGTCCCTGGACCTGTCTTTCCCCCCACTGGTGACTATTTGTATGAGTGAGTGTTCCCTTCCCCCTTGTGCGTGTGGCGAGTGCATATCTGGAGCAGTGTGTGTGCCTTGATTTGGGCAGGGTACCCCCCTCTCTTCCTTCCCTATGATGATCTGGGTTGTCTCCATATAGGAGGAAAGCCCTTATAAGATCCTGAGGGACCGTTTTCCCACCCAGGGCACCGCTGCAAAGGAAGAGGACTGGTGTTCTCTTTTGCTTTGAGACTCTCGCTCCCTTGTGAGATCATCCTCTCCCCCCACTCTCCATGACACATTGTCCATTTCTGATCCTTCTCCCCTCTAACAGCAGTTCTTTCCATTTCCCTCATCTCCTTATGTTTTTTCCTCTCCCATTCTGCTTGCAAGTGCTTTGGTCCCCTCATGCTGCTCCTGGACTAGACAATTTGTCCAGGAGAGCACAGGGAAGGGGCTCCTGCAGGAAAGATTCTAGTCTGGCACTTGGAAGAGCCAGTTTCATTTCCCTGCTCCAAACACCACTTCTTGTGTGACCTTGGGTAAGTCAGTCTGGACAAAATATTAAAAAGTATCTCAGTGTCTTGGGAGCCCAACCCCAATTTTCAAAGGTCAGTTGGGCACCCCACAGCCTAAATCTGAGTGAAAGTCAAAGGGATTCAGACTCCAAGTGCCTAGGCAATATTTTAAAATGGAATGTAGGCTCTGAAATCACTTAGGCACTTTTGAAAATTGATCCTTAGTCTTTCTGGGCCTGATTTCACTAACCGATAATTGGAGATAATTAACACTTTCCTACCTCACAAAGTGAAAGGGATGGGGAAGTTGTGAGTATAGCAATGTTGCTGATTATCAAGCACTCAGATGCTATGATGATGGTATTGATGATAGGGGCAACACAGACCAAACCCCTTCAGAGCTCTAAATGTGTATTCTCTTTCCATGAAGGTCTAGAATCTCATTGACTCCAAGGGGAGCAGTCATACAAACCAACATCTACCTTCTGCCACCCCCATTTTTGCCTGATCTCAATAGCCTCTTCCCTTTCTCCTACCCTCCACAGTGTCATGTTCAAACTGCCCCTCTGTGTTCTCCACACTGCTCTCTGCCACCAGGCTGTGGACGTTGTCCAGCGTGATGTCGTTCTGGTAGCCCTCTCCCACCATTTGGATGCTGGTCTCCTCGTACTGGTTGTCCACCACAGAGAGATGGATGATCCCTTCTGCCCTCTGAGCAAGGTTGGGTTTGAAAAGCACATCAAACTCGATCAACTCCCCATTATTCAGGACCAGGGTGGCTGTGTGGGGCTTCCGACCTGCACAGGAACAGATCCCATGAGGGGACAGGGATTAAGTCATGTGACCACAGGGCTCTTGCTGCTCTTGCCAAGTGGTGCACTCAGCTGTACTCCCTGGCTCAACAGTAGTGGCTGACTCTGTCTCCACTGTTTCTTGTTACTTCTCTGGAATGACCCCAGGAGCGGCTTGGGCTGCATCTCAAACCCCCATCCCCACAGCTCACTGACTGCTAGGGGCTGCATGTTGACCCCTGATGGGAGCCAGATGTGCCTTGCAGCTTGTGGGTTGCCCACGACTAAGGCTGAGTGTGACAATGTCACGGGGTCTGTCACTTTAAGACTAGTGGACTCCTAAAGGCTGAAGGGCAGTAAGATGGAGTACTGGAGTGGCAATATGGTACTGGCACTTTAATTGCTTGAGGGCTACGTTAGCATTGACTGCTACATTAACGAGCCCTGGAACACACCTGCTGAGCAGACCCAGCTGATATTTAAGAAAGTGCGAGAGGCTAGTGAAGGGGGGACTGCTGGCTGGAGAGCTGGAGTTGAGCTGGTATCATAAACTCGAGAAACTGCAGAAGGCTCCTGGAATTATTAGGAGCTAGTAAGGCTGTTGGAAGCTTGTGGGTGTGAGCTGTGAGGCACCATGGTGTGCTGGCTGAAGAGAAGTGCAGCATTGGGAGACAGCCAAGGACTGCCACAGAATCTAGTACTCGGGTGGGCTCTTCCCTTGTTTGTGTTTAGTTACAGACTGCCTGAGCTATTTTGGGGACCCACCTTTAGCGGGAGAAACCCTGCACTGGAGGTTTGGGCTGGCTATGGGTGTGTGCTTGAGGCCATACTCTAAACAGGAAGACGGAGAAGTTAGCAGCTGGGGGTGGGAGTGGGAAGAGCCAATTCCCAAAGACTGTATTGTTTGGCTCCCTTACAAGGAATGAGAGCCTCCCACCCCACCCCACCCGGGTCACACTGAGGATGGCTGCTTCTGAATGCATGTTTTCTTGCATGGCTTGGGTGTTCAGGGAGCTGGAGCTATGCCAAGCTCACTTCTTACTGCATGACCCAACCGATCTTGTGGGATTCTCCCCTCTTGGCACAGCTGTTGCATTTACCTCCCTCGTTGGATTCCTCCTCATTCTGAGACACAGAAAGGCTATGAGGGCTGGATCTGGCTTTCAGGGAGAAAGCTCCATGATCATCAGACAGATCAATGTGCACCTGTAGACAAGAAACAATATAAACTGCCTAGCCACTCAAGCAGCAACTGGATCCCCAGTGTATCAAATGTAAAGTGCAGGATTGCCGCTTCCACCCACAGGCAATGTATGGTACCTCACTAGCACCTAGGACCAGGTGGGAGGGACAACTGGAACCAAAATGAAAGAAGGAAAAGTAAAATCTGCTTCTTCTGTAAGAATGGCCCATCCATCCCCATAGTCTTCAGACCACCATGTGAATCCCATTGATATGCTGTAAGGCTAACATGATGGTGGGGTCCTACTCCCACTTAGACCACTGATTTGTTGCCCAGGCCTGTCACTGGCTCTGCTCTGCTGGGAAGCTGAGGTTAAAAGAGAAGTAATTTGTCTAAGGCTGCCCAAGTGAAACTGGGATTTGAACTTGGAGCTCCTGTTCCAAGACAAGCCTGCACGGGCTCCAAGACCAACTAATTGGCCAGAAATGAAACGGGAGTAGCTAGGTTGGAATGGGTCCAGCTGCAAGAAATGGACTTGGGCCCCCACCGTCACCATCCTCTCCCCTGTTCCACCCCTCCCCTCCTTCCTCCCCCCAACACCTCTCCTTCCCTCCACTTGCTGCACCTGAGTCCTGGAGGCTGCGGCGGCGCTTGCTCTGTCCTGTGCTGCTTGCTGAGTGGGTCCCATGCATGGCAGGCGTTTCCACTCAGCTGAGTCTCTGCCGTGTTGCAATAGGACAGGTTTGTGCCCCCTCCTCCCCCTGCATTTGGGCCCTGGGACAAATGTCCCTCCTGTCCTTATGATAGCTATGTCCTTGAAATGAAATGTGCGACAGGATAAGCTTTGCCAGTAAATATTATAGCCAGCCATTCTTTAACTAGCCTTTTCAGTTAGTATGGTAGCTTGTTAAAGCTCAGAATAAAAGTTGGTAATGGGGAACTGCCCACTAGCCACTCCTGAAAGATCAAAAACTCTTCACTTAACTCAGAAAAGGATTTAAGACAGTTTCCCTGTAGAAGCTGTTCTAGGTGTACAATCCCCTTTCCATCCACTACTTCCAAAGCAGTTTGGAGTCCCTATTTTCAAATCTGGATTGCCCCAAATTGGAGCCTTATGATAAGGAACCCATGTTCACTGCATTTTTGCTATTGCCACCAAGCCTGTCGGGGTGCAAATACTGTGGGAATTAGGAATTTAGGATGATGATGGCAAGTACAGCATAAAGTTGGCATTAATTTTCAAAGTGGCCCACAGAAGAGAAAATATTCTCCATTCCTGGAGTAATGGTGACACTTATTTTGCCCCCCTTTTTCTCTTCCCTTTTGATTTATGTGTACATGTAAACTGCTATGTATGTTTACTTGTTTTGTACAAATAAAAAATGAATAGATTTGCACACACACAAAAAAGAAAAGCAGAGGGCAGATTTAAGACTTGAGAGAGTGAAGCTGTTAGCAGAAAGAAGGCATATAGATGGGCAATTAACTTACCCCATTGGAATTGTCCCACAGGGAAGGGCAGAAGGTGGTGTTTTGAGTGTAATTAGTGCAGAATTATATCCCTGACATGGAATTCCACAGGTTAGCTAGAAAGCCCCATGCATATAGAAAGAAGCTCCTTCGCTCATCTAAGTTCCAGAGGTTTGGAGTGCAACCCCTGTGTGTACTGGTTGCTTTCTCATTATATTCTCAATGACTTTCTCCATAGGGGAGCAGGACTAGCTTTGCGGTCTTTGTTTACGCTTTTGCCTTCACAGTGATCTGTTCCCTAGCAGACATTCACCTGGACAGGTATCGTGCCACTGTTCTTAAGAACAAGAGGAAGCTTCTCGGAGTGGCCTAGCAGGAGTTTCTTGAAGAGGAGCAGTGGGTTCCCTCTTTTATTGCGGAGGATGGGGCGCACGATGGTGACACGGGGAAGGTTCCCATCCCCTGTGATATCAAATGTCAGGCTTCGCGATTTAGAGAGCAAGCTGCGGGGAAGGGAGAATTCACTGTTACTGATACAAAACGTTTACTGACACAAAGAAAGATCCACAATGCGAAGGTGCCCCTTCTCCCTCTGCAATAACAATGGGTACCTGGGCAGTGCATCAAGGGAAGCCTCAAAAATGCACTGATAGTTCTGCATTGACTGCGGAGAGAAGGTGACTGTGGCAAAGGCATGGGAGCGGCTAGAGATGCACATCCGAACAGGATCCACCTCAAAGACATCATTAATGCGGGCAGCAGCCTGAAGAGAAACCCATATGGAGGAATTTCTTTCAGTTAGACTCGACTCACTCAGTGGCGTTCACACACACAGCACATGAATAGGGATGTGCAAACGCGGTTCAGATGTTTGGAGTTCGGGCCAAACTCAGCCTGTTCGGACAACCGAACCGAACGTCCGATCCAAACGTTTGAACGTCCGAACAGTTCGGAAAAGTTCGGATGAGTTCGGGGATGGGAAAAATGTGACTTTGGGTGGGAAAAACATTTCTGGAAGGGGGAGGCAGATGAAGAGCAGAGTTTCTGGCACCAAGGGTGGAGACCAGGGGTGGTTTCAGGGCCAAATGATACCGATATCGGGAAAAAAATTGATTTCGGTATCAATAGCGCTATTTTCAGATGTTCAGCCGAACCGAACTCTGCCAAACCGAACAACTGAACCCGAACTCAGGTTTCGAACCGAACGACCAAACATCTGAACCGCGTTCTGTTCGCACATCCCTACACATGAACCATTGGGGCAAACCCTTCCCTTCAGCCATGAGGAAGTGCTTCCCTCCCATCAAATAAGGTTACTTTCTGACCTAATGATCAAGGGCTAAAGCAATGATTTCCAAGCTCTGGGTCTGTGACACCTCTTCTGAGACTTCAGTATAATCCCATGACCCCGGATGGCAACAAAGACATGAAGACTATATTAAATAACAATGAGATTGTGACCCAACTTGGGGTCCCGACCCAGAATTTGGGGGCCTCTGGCCTAGAGAAATTATATTTTGTTCTAAATATGCTAACTGTACAGCACAGTACCTAAGACCATGTGCTAACTGTCATTAAACATTGACTGTTTAGTGGGCACTACTGCAAATACAGGTCTTTCTGAGGTAAGGAACCAGGGTACAAACGTAGTTGTGCTGGGAAAACCCAGAGCCTAAGGCTGCTTTTAGATGCTACAGTGAAGGGGCGGGAACTTTGGCAATTGCTGCCGCGGCTCTCAATTGCGAGAATTAGTGCTCATCAGAATGAACTGATGTCCTTTTAGCGTGAGATAATGCCTGCCCTTGTGTAAAGGCTATGCTTGGGGACTCAGTCATATGCGGATATTCTTGCATCCCAAAAGGGGATTCATACATTCTGACAGGTGCTAATCCTCGTATTGAGAATGCTGTGGTGGCAATTGCAAAAGTTTCCACCCCTCATGTGTAGCATCTGAAAGCAGTCTTAGACAAGAGACTGAGTGTGGCAGAGGGCAAACTAATTTCCCTAAATAGTAGAGGTGGGGCTTAGGGATTAAAAGTCAGTGCCGCTGAAGGAGCGGCGCTGGTGATTAGTTGAAACTGGCCCCTTGTGTGAATTGTGGAGATTGGAGAGAAATTGCATCTAACGACTGGTGTTCACCCCGTGAGACTGAACTTCCTACCCTAACCCTTACCTATGGTGTGACTGCGAGTGTGGAGTACGAGTGTGAGCGTGGTTGGTGAGTGTGCGTGCCCCTTCCCCTCCCCAGTCCCAGGCCCTGGCGCATCGGAGGTGAGTGACCAGAGTATTCCCTTCCTGTGGGCCCTTCGTGCACCCCCTGCGGTGAACCCTCACCAACTACCCTTCCTCACATCGTGTGTACGTGTGGGATAAGTGCAATTGGGGCAGCCTTGGTTTCTCGGTCAGTGGCGCCCTATGATGATAGGGGCCTGTTCTCTTTAATTAGAGGTAAAGGCCCAAACACTATCCTGATGGGCTTTCTGACTCCGCGAGATCCTTGCTCTGACCGAGGCGAACCAAGGCAGTGTGCGTGGAACCCCCGCCTGGCCCCAGTGACAGGTGTGAGGGATCTGATTAGGGTTATTTGACCCAAAAGAGTGCTCATCCTTCAGGAAGGCTTCTCTTTCCTTCATTTTCATGTGTGATAATGGAAAACTCCCTCTCGGTCTACACTGTAGGGATGTGCGAACACCGGGGGGTTTGGTGTTTGGCCCATTTGGGGTTCGGTCGAACCTGGTTCGGCCTGTTTGGCCTGAATGGGTTCAGGGGGCCAAACCCATTCGGGCAGGGCCCAGTTTTCCCTCCCCGCTCCAGGCTGCGCGGGTGGAAGGGGCACCGGGGAACACCTTCCCCCCAGCCTCGTAATTTTTTTTTTAACACCCCCCATCCCAGGGATCGCCCTACTTGGTGGTGCTGGGGCTCCGGTGGTGGGTCTGGCGGTGGGTTTGGAGGTGGTGGCACTCTCTGGAGCACTTCAGGCGGCTACTAGATCTTCCAGATCGAACTGGAAGGCCTAGTAGCGGCCTGAAGCGCTCCAGAGCGCTGCCGCCTCCAGACCCGCCATCAGACCTGCCATTGCTGGACCTGGGGCCGGAGCCTCGGCACCACCAGGTAGGGTGAACCCTGGGGTGGAGGGGTTAAAGAAAAAGTTATGAGGTTGGGCAGAGTGGGGGGGGGGGAGGTGCTCCCCGGCGCCCCTTCCACCCGCGCCGCCTGGAGGGGGGAGGAAAAACCAGGTTCCCCCTGCCCCCACCCCGGTTCGATTTGGGTGGGGGGTGGTTCGGATTCCGGGTCTTCACGAACGGTCCGAACACCCCGAGTTCGGGCCGAACCCCGAACTTCTGAACCGCATTCACACATCCCTACTACTCTGTAGAAAAGGGGATCTTTAGGGTTTCCCTTTCCCCTTTCTCAGATGACCCTGATCCATTTGACTGGAGCCCACTCCTGTGGTCAGTGATCCACCTAGTGGGCCATGCAGAATAAGCAGAAGCTTCCTCTGTGGAGCTAACATTGAAGGGACAGCCAGTGTGGGGTAATGGAAAAGGTGCTAGACTTGGACCTGGGAGACCAGGGTTTGAATTTCACCCTAGTCAATGAACTCACAACTTCTAAGCCTTAGGTCTCCTTCTGTAAAATGGGAATATGTGTCTGTCTTCTTCTGTGTGTTCCCCTCACCCTTCTCCATCTTTGATTGTGTAAGCCCACTGGGCAGGAAGCTGTCTTCAAACATTTGTGACTGTAAAGTGCTGCATATACCTAGTAGCGCTATAGAAATGGTTAGTAGTAGTAGTAGTAGAATAAACAAGGGCAGAACTCGCTCTGTTTTGGGTAGGGGACAGAGTAGGGAATGTCATTTCATTACCCTGCCATTACCCAGGCAAAGCTGGGCCACACAGATCTCAGAAATAGAGCAAACTCCAGAAACCTGCTGTGGTTGGTCCCAGACAGACATCCCTTCTGCCCCTTTCTCGTACCTTGGTGGAGAGAGGTTTGACTGAAAAAATCACATCACAAGGGATTCTGCCCATGTTACTGATCTTGAACCGAGCTGTTGCCTGGTGCCCAACCAGGACATTATTGAAGATGAACTTGTTCTCGTCTGACACAAACACCCCTCCGCCTTCCATGGTCTGCAGAATTTGGTAGAGGTTGATGTTACTGCAGATCCGATGTTCCTCAAAAATGCTCCCGATGTCCTCCACCACAAATCCTAAGGGAAGAAGGGAGAGAAAACTGAGGCAGTGTGTTCTGTGCTGGGCTAAGAAAGGAGGACCAGGTTCATTGTGGGAGGAACTATGCTGATTTTAGTAGAGCTACACAAGGGGAGAAGTTGGCTCAACAAATCTTTGTTCAAGCTAGAAGCATAGTTAGACCCTTTCCTGTTTGCCTTGGGCAAGTTTTGCTAGGGAACAGAGGAAGTATACCGACAATGTAAATTTTAGGCTCTGATCTAGAATTTGTTGCCCCAACCAATTCTCTCTCAAGATACTCACAACTCCTAAGCACTGAGAATGGCAAAGCAGATGGGTTGCTGCCTACTCAGCCCTTCCATAGGCCAGCCTTTTTCATGGGAAGGATGGGACAAACAGAACTATGGATGACTGTATTGAAAGAGGCTATCTATTTTGGATACCCATGTGACCCCCCATTACTGCCACATCTGAGCACCTCACAAACTTAGCATATTTGCCAGCCTTCATAGCCTTGCTAGGAGCCAGGGTAATGTTTCCTACCCATTTTACAGATTGGGAACAGAGGCCCAGCGAGACTGTGTAATTTGCCCAGTCTTGTTGGTGGGAGAGCCAGGAATGGCACTGTCTCATGCTAGAACCTTAGACAGTGACCCCATCCATCCCCTCAGCCCCTATTGGACTTCTGGGAAATTGTGGTGGGTTATGTGTGGCCCCCATGATTTAAATAGGTCACAGACATTGTAACAATGTGTTTGCCCCAGTAGGGTGAGTAGTTGCAAGAGCTGGGCCTTTCAGTAATTTATGGACCATGGATTGGGTTCAGTCACTTGCCTCCAGGTTTTATTAGCTTCTCCTTGTGCGCACATCCAGTCAACAAAATACATCAGAGCTTAACATACCAGTAAAAAAGGCAACCCCATAGTCTTTTTAATCAACCTGGGCTCCCACTCTCGTGGCTTTCATTAGGTATCTCTACTAGTGATGGAACAAGGCCAGCTTCAGGCTTCCAGTTCGTTGATTTCTGCCTTCACAGCTCCGTGACTCCTCTGGCTTTCGGTTCAGGACCTTAGAGAGCGCACTGCACCAGCCAGCAGCTGGGGCCTTAGGTGCAATTTCCTTGTGCCTGTGATCTTAAAATCATGCAATTTATTTTCTGGGTACCTTTCTCAAGAGATGTGTCTCCTGCAATTTTAGTCTTTGTGTGTTTTAAATAATCATGGGATCTATCATTCTCATGAGCACAAATTTAATGCAATTTTCATCCTCCTCCTGCACTGTGACTGCTGCCCGACTGACCTCGAAGTGGGGTTGACATTAACAAACCAGCAGCAGAGCAAGGTGAAATTAACAAGCCATCTGAAATTAACTAGCTGGGAAGGAACCACAACTCTTTCCTGCTGGTTTCCATGCTTGCTATCCCATGACTGTAATACTGATAGGTATTCCCACATTCCCAAGGCTGCACAACCATAACACCTGTCACTGCAAGAGTAGGATTTCGGAGTCTGGTAATGTGTGAGCACTCAAGGCATAACTGACGAATGTGGAATAGTGCACTCACACGTGCAGTTAACTTGCGGGAGCAAATTACAATCCCGTCATGTGAAAGCAGCCCCACTGTTAGCCAGCTGGGCTCCTTACAGCAGACCGCCAGGTTCCTGGAACTTGCTGGATATATAGCCCCAATGGAGTGGATTCATAGTGATGAGTAGGCTTCCTTAAAGGTACTGCAGCCTGCTTCATCACACACCATATTGAGGGGAGGCCAGAGAAGAGGCCTGGAAGCAGAGATTTGTAAAGGTGATGATAATAGGCACATTCTGTCTAGAACATTAGTTCCAAAATTCTGCTTGCATAACCTCATTTTGAGACTTAAATATAATTCCATTATTTTAACCAGAACACACACACATGGAAATTATATCAAATATCCATCAGATTATGAACCCATCCACAGATAACATAATACAATCAGAAATTCCTATTTGTCCCCGCACATAATAAGCTTTAGTTTCTTAACTTGCTGTGAGTGATTGATATGGTTATTTCTGCAGAAGGATTGTAAAATCTTGGTAAATCTTGCTAGTTTTGCTTATAAGGCAGCGGCAATAAGATGACAAATAATGAAAGACCTTCCTATCCAGACTTGACTTCCCCCTATAATCGGGCTTGCTTTTTGATTGCATTAGGGGCCTAGTTTGTTCATACCAGTGCTCCGCTCAGAAGTGAGGAATTGATTTTGTCTTCAGGGCCTTCTTTGTCCATTCTAGTGCTCAGATTAGGAGCAAGGACTTAAATCTGCCATCAGGGACTCAGTTTGTATACACCAGTGCCCTGTTTAGGAGTAAGGTCTCAAACTTCTCATCAGGGGCCTAGTTTGTCCATATTGGTGCTCCGCTTAGGAGCGAGGACTTGAACTTGTCACCAGGGGCCCAGTCTGTCTATGCTAGTGCTCCATTTAGGAGTGAGGATGTGAATTACCTGGGTATGTTTTGTTTGTGTTCTGTATATAAAATTTTAAAATGCATATTAATTCATTTACATTTTATTTTGTTATTTGTATAATATTTTTGATTGCGTGCTTGGATGTTTTTCTTGGGTCATGGTGAGAGCTAGTGCCCTGAAACGGAAACTAATAAATGGGTGTGTGTGTGTGTGTGGAGATGACGTAATACCCCTTTCCACCCTTTGGGTGTTTAGGAACTCTGGACTAGAGAAAAGGAGGCTGAGGAATGGTGTGGCAGACATGTGCACAGGCATAAAGGGCATGGAGAACAACTGTTCCTTGCAGTTGTTACGGGAGGGTGGGGAAGACGACGAACTTGCAAGGGAGCGAGGGTCTCAGGTCAGAAGTAGCACCACCCCTCTTCCTTTTGCGGAGGTGCCTTGAATGGATTCTTATATGGGCGTTTCTCCTATAAGGAGGCAACCCAAAGCATCATAAGGGAGGAAGAGAGGGGGGGTACCCTGCCCCAACCAGGGCACAAAATCTGCTCCAGGTATGCACTTGCTCTGTACACACACACTGGGGAAAGGGGAAAAGGAACACTCAATCACGCCAATAGCCACCAGTGGGGGAAAGGCCGAGGGTCACGCACAAGTCACACAGGGAATCCCTATCTGGTGCCTTCAAAATATGCCCTTATGCACCACCTCACCACCCAATCACTTAGTCACTCACTCCCCCCGTTTACCAATCTCTCAATCACCCAGTCACTCACACTTTGTACTTTTCTTTCAGAATCCTAGAAATCTGTATCACACAAAGTGGCCAGTCTCTCCCAAGATCACCGATGGGGCCTTGCCGGCCCACTGGCAGTATTTGTAGCTAGGCCTAAGGGTCCCACCCTGAAATGTTCCTCATGGCGCTGGGGCTCCACCCACACATGCCGAAGCACTTCTGCTTTCTCTGGTGTCACAGCGCTGCAGCACCTAACAACGGGGCTACTGCTCCTCTCCTCCTCCTGCGGTTTGGAGGGTGCCCCGCCAGGGATCGCTGGAGCTGGTGGTATGTCCTGACAGCAGTCGGGGCAGAACCAGAAGCAAGCAGGGGAAAAGTATAGCTTCACTTAATAACCTCAAGGCTAGACTACTGCAGTGCACTTTATGGGTGAAAACAAACGAGATGAGGGCTAGCCAGATCCCCTGACCGCCGCCCCATGGAGGGCTGCTGCAGCCACCGCTCATTGGGTCAGTGGAGAGGGCAGTTCAAATGAGCAGCCCTCTCTGGGGAATCTGGGGAGGGGGAGGCTTTTGTCACAAGTCCCTCCATGCCATGGGTTGGCTGAGGAGCTGTCCACACAGGATGGAACGCTTGAACCCCTACTGCCCAGCAGCTGATGGGGGTGGGCAGAGGAGCACCCTCATGAGACCCAGTTGCATGCTCCAAACAGCCGATGAAGAGGAGGGAACTCATCTGGCCCACTTAACAGCTCATGGGAGGACCTAGAGGAGCACCCCATATCCTCTGTTTGGTGTGCGCACCAGGCTGGGTGAGGGCACTCCTCTGGGTCCCCAACGATCAGCTGTTTGGCACATGCACCCAGGCTGGGTGAGGGTATTCTTCTAGGCCCTCCCATCAGCTTTTTGGTGGGCTGGATGAAGGAGCTCCTCTAGCCCCTCCGATCAGCTTGGGTGAGGGTGCTCCTCCAGCCCCCCGCCCTGATCAGCTGTTTGACATGTGGACCTGGCCTGCCAAACAACTGATTGGGGCGGGGGAGAAGGAACATGCTCACCTGGATCAGGTGCACATGCCAAAAAGCTGATTGGGGGGGTGGGCCCTGGAGGAGTGCCATCACCTGGCCTGGGGTGGGCGTGCCAAACAGCTGACGGGGGTCACTCCTCCAGCCCCCCCATCAGATGTCTGGGGTGCCAGGGTGAGTGTGATCCTCCAGCCCCCCCGATCAGCTGCTTGGTGCCGGGGGTGTGTGCACTCCTCTGGGCCTGATCTTGGACCTCACCTTGCATCTGGGCTTGGAGGGGCCTAACAGACATGAAGGCGCAGGTTAGCCCAGATTAGCACATCTGGTCTCCAAGCCCTAGCCTGGACTGCGTTACCCACCTTATCTGGATGATGCATCCCATGGCAGTCAGCCACCCACCCCAAGGCAGAAATGGGAAAACATCTCAAGACCAAACTAATGAGCAGGTGACTCCGAGGCTACTGTTTCATTTGTTTTCACACTATTTTAGGCTGCCCTTGTTGACTGTCCAGAAGTTGCAGCTGGTGCAGAATGCAGCAGCCCTTTCAGTGGGTTGCTGGAAACAACTTTGCAGTGCTTCGGAGTCTGCACTGGCTACCAATAGGGTTCTGGGCACAATTCAAAATGCTGTTTTTAAGATATAAAGCCCTACATGGCCTGGGTCCCACATGAGCCTTCTCCCTTATGTCCCATCCCGGCCTCTGAAGTCAACCAGGAGTGCCCTCTTGCGTGTACCATCTGCCTATGAAGTTTGCAAAGCAAGGGCACGCAGGGAGGCATTTTCAGTGGCTGCTTCACAATTATGGAACTCCCTCTCCCTGGAGGTTTGTCTGAGGTGGGTCCTGCTCATCTTCCAGAGACAATGTAAGACTTTTTTTTAATGTGGCTGGGATTTTGGTAAGAAGGGATAGGATTTGGGAAGGTTTGGGATAAGGGAATTTAACTGGTTTTATTTACGTTTATTTACATTTTAAGATTTTATATGTTGCAACTTGCCCTGAGCATTTAGAATAGGGTAGGATAATACATTTAAATTTATTAATTAATAATGTTGCCAGAAACAGTCAGACAATGGTACAACCTACTGGGGATGGTGCTGCATCTTTGTACACACAGTGTAACAAGGGTATGATAGTGCCAGCAGAAAAAGTGCAGGTGCACATAATGGCAAAGGACCATGCCACAAGTTGGTGCTGAGGGGTACAGGTGCCAACCATGATAAAGGATGGTGCCAACAGCCAATTGGCCTCAGAAGCCACAAGAATTTGTGGGAACAAAAAGGCAAGCCCTCAGTTTCAGAGGGAAGGCCATAAAGTGAGGAGTGTCGAAAGGGCTTTCTGGGGAAGCAGCTAATGGGGTCAGCTCTGCTGGGCTACACAGGTTTTGGCCTCTGGATGTTCTGTCCTTTTATATGTCTGGAGGGGGGCTATACTGAACTGTATATTGAAAGGTTTTGAATCCCACAGAGGTGGATAGCCTGGAAAAACTTTGGTGAATCAGGCTGGCTAAAAGGCGTGGTTGGAGGCAAGACCTACTCAAACCTACTCAGGCGTAATCAGACTGACACAGACTGGTTCAGGCCTGCCTGCATGGGGGTTAGGTTTAGGCTACTTACTCCAGAAGCGGACCCTTGACCTGGATAAGGAATAAGCTCAGACTAGAGCATGCATGTATATTACAATATATTTGTCTCCAATGGGACAAATCCTGTGTGACATGTGACAAGTCTATATGACTCTGGGAACAGGGCAATGGACATTGCATGTCCTGGGATCTCAAAGCTAATTTCCGAAGTCGCCACACCAACGTCCCCTACTGGGACTGGGGTGTGACCCAGCTACACACAGGATTTGTCACATTGGGCCAGAGTGCTGTTTGGTCTTATCAGTCACAGCATCCTGCCTCCAATAACAGCTCTAGCATCTGCTGCTTCAGCTTGGTCCCCACTCTTCCTTCGCACATGCCAAGCCACCTGTGCAACGTGAAACATTGGTCAAGGTCACTCCTTTCTGACAGCTGCAGTGATCTGTTGACTGCTAGGAGCAAGAGGTTTGGTTACTGTACAGCAACGTTTTGCCACCCCCCACCCCCCAAAGGGTTTAAGGAAATCACAGGGAATTTCAAGATTTTGCCTGGCAAGGAAGATGGTTTCAGGGGTAATGAAATCACAGTCCCCATGAAGGATGGCAGGAGGGATGGGGTTTGGTGATTCACTAGAGGTCAATTGCAACCCACAGGGTTCTATGAATTTAGTCTACCTGGGATGCATGACTCAGCAATCAGGGTGTATGGAATGCCAGCAGGATTGTCATCAGGATCCTTGTCTGAGATGTCGATGGCCAGATACTCCTCACACTTCCCAACAGGCTCTGCTAAACAATCGACTGTGATGGTCTGCTGGCTTCCTGAGGCGATGGACCCAAAGCCGGGATACACTGTAAACATGCCAAGGGAGAAGCGAGCCTGTGGAGAGAGTCCAAGCAAAACTGCCCTTAAATACTCTGCTGCTGAAACAGCTGAGAACTGTTCCTCTCCTCATCTCTCTCTTGCAGCTCTTGCCCTGGGACAGCTAACACAAGGAATGAGCTCTCAGTAGCGGAAGCTGTCAGAAATAACCTTTTAGAGGAGGAAGAGAAGGGGCTGGCCTGTGAGAGCAATGGTCATTTAAGAGCCAGAGAGCTTCAGTGATCCCTGCCAGAGATGAGCAGCATGACAGCCTTGCAAGACATGTAAAAGAGAGGGAGCAGGCAGAAGGAGCACTGAAAATTCTCTGGTCAACTTCAGAGCGAAACTGATGGGATTTGGAGAACATGATCATCATGGCCACTGTCAAAAGGACCTGGGAACAAATGGAGATGGATACAACACAGATCACAGATGCGTGTGTAGGAAATGGGGTGAATCAAACAGGAGAAATAACCCAGTAGAAAGTAACGAGTGGAAAAGGAAGAGGAAAGAAAGAAAACTGTATGTGAACTAGAGAGAGAGAGAGAACATTCAACAACCAGACCCTGGTTGAGTGAGCCAACTGTCCCCCATTTCAAAGACGAGGCAGAGAAATGTACCCACCTGAGCCATTAGGTTCACATCTTTTTGCAGATAATCAGCACGTTTGCTCTGTCTGTTGAGTGGAATGGGCTTTGAGAGATCAACCTCGCGGGAACGGGAGTGCTTGAGGTGAGATGGTCTGGAAGAGGAAACAGATACACACCATGCTTTGTGATCTGATGTCTCCAATATCCTTGTGGACCTGACTGTCCCAGGACTGGAATTCCCTTAGGAGCGTGGCTAGCCATGAAGTGCTGCCAAATCTTGGGATTTTATTAGAAAACCTGTGATTTCTGGTGTGGTTTTAGAGGTGAAACGAATATTTGTGGTGAATATCTTATCCAATGAATTTGTCCACTTCGATTCAGGTCTGATAAAGTGGATATAAGCAACTATTCAGATCCCGCTTTATGCAAACAAATATCCCTTTCAGTTATTTCAGTCAATTTAGTGTTTCAGTTACTTTGGCCCTTTTAAAATGGACCAAGGAGGTGCTGCGGTGCAGGTGGGATGGGTGGAGGCGGCAGTGGGTGTGCGATGCGTGTGCAACACAGACGCACACCCACCTCCACCTACAGAGGCACCTCCATTTTCCCCAATGCCTCTGTGTGTAGGTGATGGGTGAAGATGGATGGAGCGTGGGAGCTCATACGGACAGTCGCCCACGTGGGCGAGGGGGAGGGCATCTTGTGTGAAAATGGCCTTTGTTTCAGCGCTTAACCAAAATACCAAAACTAAGTGCACAAAATATTGAAGTGGCTGAAATATCAAAAGCAAAATACTCAAATAGATATGCAAATATTGTTTTTGTGGTGAATACTTATTTGGCTATCTGGAGGGCTATCTAAAAACTGATTAGTATTTGTGGCTATGAAAAAGCTTCTTGATTTCAGTGCTAATACTTTTTAAAACAGTTAGGGTCGACAATACTGGTCATTCTAAGCATGTCCAAAATATGCACTCACATGAGATATGCTTTGCTAGAATCCTTATTACTTTGATTGTATATTGCAAATAACCATACTTAGCATTTAAATTGTCAGACAGGATGCTGGGCTCAATGGACCATTGGTCTGATCCAGTATGGCACCTCTTCTGTTCTAAACACTGCTTTTCAACCATTTGTCTCAGCACATTACAAAACTGGGTAAGCAGATGTGGAAGGAAGCTGAGGCACTGAGAGGTTATGTAACAATATCCCTTGGTAAAGCAAGCATACAGAGGAGTAACAAACCCAGATATGCTGAGTGTCATCTAGCCCACTGGACCATGCTACCTTTCATTGGTGAAGCATCAGTGCAGTGTAGCTGACTTGGTCTGGGGAAGCCAGGGTTCAAATCCTGTCCTACCCTACCTAATGGACTCACTGGGTGGCCTTGGGCAAGTCACAACCTCTCAGCCTCAGTTCCCCATCTGTAAAATGGGAATGTGGGGGTGTGTGTCTCTGTCCCTGTGTTCCCCTCACCCATGTCTACCTTAGATCGTAAGCACACTGGGCAGGGAGCTGTCTCCAAATACCTGTGACTGTAAAGTGCTGTGTATGCCTAGTAGTGCTATAGAAATGATAAGTAGTAGTAGTATAAGGCAGTGCTAGTTGTTGCTAACTCCTAGTATTTATGTACTGTATGTGGAAACAAAGTTAGCAAAACAATGTTTACTTTCAATTTCTAATTTAATGCTGTAAGCAAAAAAATAAAAATGAAACACAACCATCTTTATATTACAAAATAAAGTTGTAGCTCCCCATAAATCTTGAACTTTAAAAGTGGCTTGTGAACACAAAACACTTGAGGAGTACTGCCCTGGGGACTCAGAGGAAAGACCTTTCTTACCCTTTTCTCACAGGGATGACTATATCTCTTATGAGCTTGCAGATGATAAACTTAAAATCCAGGGCGCCTTTGTTCTCCAGGCTGAAGGTGCAGGTCTTACGGGAGCCATTCATCATGGATCCAAAGTTGATGAGTGAGACAGGGGTGATGTTGTACTTGGTGAACACAGAATGCACTGACATCCGCACAGGGATACTGGCAATGGTCTCGCCTCCTTCACAGATGTTCGGCTCAATAACCTAGACAGACAGTCAAAATGAGGATTTCATTTGCCCCAGGCTCATAAGACCATGTTTACTATCTTAGGCCATAGTGCCATTCTATAACTTGTCATGTGGTCCTCATTACAGTCAGCTGCCTGCTGCACAGACATCCATTCCTGTCTTTTTCCTGCAATTTACTGCTTTAAAAGACAGGCAGGAAAATCGTCCTCCATTAACATCAATGGGAGTTTGACCATTGAGTTGGATGGATGGAGGATTATGCCTATCTCCCATTGACATTAATAGCAGTGAATTGTCCTGCGTGTAAAAGTACCTGGGAGGTCTCTCCAGAGCTGTCCCCCCAATGGGAATCCTTAAACAGGGTCCTACTCCAGAAGAAGCTGTGAGTGGGGTGGGAAAATCTAGCAGCTCTTTAAATCGTCTTCTCTAAAGCTAGAAGTGGATGCTCACTCTGCCTGAGAAGCCTTGTCCATGCTTATTTTCCTTATCATTTATTTAAATTTGTATCTCACCCTATCCTGAGGGCTCTGATCAGGTAACAAAGTAGAAAAACAATGTATAAATAATACACATACTATTTTAAATTAATACTAAAACAACCCCTAACAGAAATAAATAAATCATAACCTATCCCTTCCGTTCAGAGGCATTGTGTCTCCCGCTCCGAGCTTATGCCCTTCAGATGTTGGTAATCTTCTGGGCCAAAACGGTACTCTTTCCTCTTTGCAAGAATTCCGTTTTTTTATCCATGACAATTAACGGACGGCTTGGGGCCACCTGGAGCCAGGCGGTGGCGTTGGAAGTCCACCGACTCGGGTTCTCTGCTGAGAATTTGCTGTCTGTGGGTCTGGTGGCAGCCAAGAGCCTGGTCAAAAGGAGGGTACGTGACCAGATGGTGCAACTGGAGGGTGCGCTTTTATCGTCCCAGCAGGTTGCACTTGCATACGTACCTTACAGGCCCTCGGTGTCAGGTGATTACTATCTTTTTACATGGCCAGATGCAGGAAAACGAATGGCATTTTTTAGAATGAGGTCTAACACATTTCCCTCAGCATTAGTAGAGGGCCCCATAAGGGGACCCAGAGGGTGTGCCCCCTGTGCCACTTGGGAAAGGTGGACACAGTTGAACATCTTCTTCTTAGATGCCCCTTATTTGCTGGCCCCAGATATCAATATCTGGGGGGATGTGTCGGGGGTGCCGATGCACCCGGCCAGGAGATCAGTAGACTACTTAGTCCAGTGGACTCGGACCTGGCCAGGGCTGTAGCTAGTCTATCTTTAGCTATTTTTCATATTCGTCAGGCGCTCATTTTGTAAGTGTTCTGTATACTAAGGTTTGGGTGCCTAAAAGTGCCTTATACTTGGTTAAATTACCGTATTGTTAGGGTTGAAGTGTGTGGTCAAATGCCCCGGGAA
Source organism: Sphenodon punctatus (assembly GCA_003113815.1). Taxonomy (NCBI): domain Eukaryota; kingdom Metazoa; phylum Chordata; class Lepidosauria; order Sphenodontia; family Sphenodontidae; genus Sphenodon; species Sphenodon punctatus. The sequence continues at coordinate 1,824,242 of QEPC01003301.1, forward strand.
GGGACAGGTAACTGATACCCATATAAGTTTTTTATTTCTTGGGAGTGACATGACCCCACGCAAAAGCCGTATAACGGCCAGTTAATGGACGGTATACCCTGACACTCTCCAGGCAGTCCCGGGACTTTTCAATTTTTAGAGGGCTACATTATATTATGTGATTTGGTTTATGTTTTTGAGTTGGGAGGGGCATGACGGGAGGTGGTTTCGAAGGCTCTTGTGACTGCTTCGGTGGTCTACTTTTTAACCCCATTATTATTTTGTATAGTCGGTCCAATGTGATCTTTTTTGTGTATATGTATTAACTCAAGTTATAAACTGTATTTGGTATTTTGTTATGGCCTACGGCTAAACAATAAAAACTTTTGATTTGATCCCTTCTGTTAAATGTCTGTCCAAATAAAAAGATCTTACATCATCTCCTGAAAATGCTCAGACTCGGAGTTTGTCAAATCTCACTGGGAAGGGAGTTCCAGAGCTGTAGGGTAGCCACTGAGAACTTGATACAGCAATGGGACCAGTAAGACTCTATTCTCATCAGAACTTAGGAATTGCAATAGAGTGTAGGGAAGTAGTGGTCTTTTAGCTATGTGGAGCACACATTATTTATGGTTTTATAGGTCACTATCAAAACCTTGAATTGTGCCCAGAAAGCTACTGGAAGGCAGACTCCAAAGCACACGTGTACTCAAATATATGGATGCCAGGCAGTGTATCACATCCTTGTGCAAGCAGGAATATATCGATGGTAGGTATTTTCTCAACAGCTTTCTAGCATGCTAGGCCCTTGTTGCTTGTCACCTGGCAGTGCAAGATAGGCTTGTCCTCAATTTTCACTTCCTTTCTGGAGCGGAAGATTATCTGGACCTGAGCAGCACGATCAGTAGCTGCTAGCGTCCCCTGTGAGGGCTGGATGGAGAACAGAGCATTCAAATTGGGCATTCCAGGCTCTGTGGATTCCAGGGTAAAGCTGTCACATGGAAAAAAAAAACAGAGGCTCTCTGTTACCGTCACTAGAGACAGTGGCACAGACAGTAGCAAAGGAAACTCACTTAAGACTGTATTCATGAAACATTTTAAAACAGGGCCATTCAGTTCTCACCCCACTTTGCTCAGGAAATTCAAGAGCTGAATTTAAATTGTGGATTGCAACTTGCTTGATTTCCAAGGTCAAATTTTCAGAAGGCTTCCTGCTTGAAGATTGGTGTTTGGCTGCCTAATTTTCTGATTTGCTGGACGCAGAATTCGTCTACATTTTGCAACAAAGCACCAAACCCTGACCTTGAGCTTTGCAAATAAACTAATCCAATCAAATTCAAATTTATTATGTTTGCAGGGCCATCACAAAATCAAATCAAACAGATCAACAAAATCAGACATAACTGTTACGACAGAGAGCTTCCCATCCACAAGGGTGAGATGCAGCAAAGACCCTCAGAGGTCTGAGATATGTATAATTCTGTGTAGCTATACTAGTTGTTGTTTGAGTCCGTGTCTGTTTAAAGGAAGTCAAACATGGTGACAGAAGTGGGTTTGCTCTTGTAAAGACAAGGCAACAAGCAGCCGTAATTTGAAACCCCCACCCCCTGTACACACTAGGGGCGGGAAAACCGGTAAATCCGGTATCCGATAATGCCGGTACCGGGCGTACCGGCATTATCGGATTCGACCCAGTAATCCGGACTGGGTACTGGATTCCGGGTACCGGATTTTTTTACATTGCAGCCATTTAAAAATGGCTGCAATGTAAAAAATTAAAGCCCCACCAAAAAAGTTAAAAAAAACAAACCCTCCCCGAGTCCAGGCTGCGCGGGTGGAAGGGGGGACACCCCCCACCCACCCTGCCCAGCCTGGATTTTTGTTTAAAAAAAGACTCAGAGGCGAGCCCACCCCCCAGCACCAGCGGCCGCGGCGTCCCCGCAGCCGCCGGTAAGTATGACCCGATCCCTGGGGGGGGTGTTTAACACCCCCCCAACCCCCCAGGGATCACCCCTACTAAAGTTCAGTGCTTGCTTACCTTGCGGAGCTCCGGCGGCGGCGGCGGGCGGTCCGGCGGCCTCAGCGCCGGCTGTGGCTGCCGGCGTCAGAGACGCTCTAGGCCTTCCGGGGAAACCCGGAAGTTCCCCGGAAGGCCTAGAGCGTCTCTGACGCCGGCAGCCACAGCCGGCGCTGAGGCCGCCGGAGCGGCCGCCGCCGGAGCTCCGCAAGGTAAGCAAGCACTGAACTTTAGTAGGGGTGATCCCTGGGGGGTTGGGGGGGTGTTAAACACCCCCCCCAGGGATCGGGTCATACTTACCGGCGGCTGCGGGGACGCCGCGGCCGCTGGTGCTGGGGGGTGGGCTCGCCTCTGAGTCTTTTTTTAAACAAAAATCCAGGCTGGGCAGGGTGGGTGGGGGGTGTCCCCCCTTCCACCCGCGCAGCCTGGGAGGGGGAGGGGGAAGGAATTAATTTATTTCATTGATTTCAATGGGGACACAGCGCCCCATTGAAATCAATGAAATAAAACCGGTACCGGTATACCGGATTTAATCCGGGAATCCGGTTTTTAGAGAACCGGTAACCGGTAAATCCGGTAGCCGGTAATGGGCCCGGGGTCCCACCTCTAGTACACACAAACAAGTAGAGGCCTCAACCATGGCAACAAGCCTGATCCCAGTTCCTGGACCCATGGAAATGGCAGGTAATGTTTTCAGCAACTGTATGTTCTTTAGAGCACAGTGGGAAAACACTGTAATTGCAACAGAACTGAATGAAAAAGATAAGAAAATAAGAACTGCAACACTTCTGTCTGTGATGGGAAAAGAATGCTACATACTCCAACAGCACCTGAACATGCCACCAGCAGACAGGGAAGATCCCTCCAAAATGTTGACAGCCCCCCAAAAGCATTTTGAGCCTACCAGAAATGTTATTTATGAACGCTTTCTATTCAACAAACGCAAGCAAGAGTAAACAGAAACCGTGGACCAGTTTATTGCCAGGCTGCACAAAGCAGCAGATTCATGTGAGTATGGGATTTTAAAGGAGAAATTGATCCGGCACCAGTTAGTCATAGGAACCAAAGACAAAGCTGCTCAGATGAAAATGCTTAGAGACCCCAAATTAAGCTTACGAGGGGCCTCAGACATGTGCAAATCCAGTGAACAAGCACTCTCTCAAAAGTAAATGATAAGCACGTCAGAGGCTGAGAGGATACATTATGTGAGCAAAACCAAATTCAGGAATCCTCAGAAAATGCAAAAAAATACCACACCCACGTAGTGAGAAGGCAAATGCCCTTCACACCGGAAGCTGTGGGTACTGTGGGACAAGGCATGAAACTGGCAGATGACCAGCCTATGGCACTATATGCAGAAGCTGTAGAAAGAAAAATCACTATGCTAGAGTGTGTAGACAAAGCAACCAAAGGAAAACAACACACCAAATAGAGGAGGTGGACAATGATGAGTTAAGCATCAATCCTCACAGTGATATCTTCTACATATACGATATCAAGACAATACATGTGCAGAATTTCCAAATAGTTTGTGAAACCCGTGCTGGCACCTTGCAAAGCAACACTGAAAGCATGGAAAAAACAAGAGATTGAATGCCAAATAGACAGTGGAGCTTCTGTGAATGTGATGAAATACAAAGATTTTCGCAGTATCAAGCAAATCCAGGCTGAGACTATATGATGGCACCATCCTCAAACCCTTAGGACAGTGTGTTTTACAGGAAGAACACCAAGGGAAAGTATACCAGCTGGAATTCCAAGTTGTGCACTCCAAACAAAAGCCACTTCTGTCAGCCAGCACAAGCAAACACACGAACCTTGTGACACTAAACTTTCCACCTAAAATTCATACAATAAATTCACAACCAGAAGAAGCTGGTCTACAAAGGAAAATACAACCAAGTGGACTTCCCATGGAAAAAATCCTTAAAGACTATGGGGATGTATTTGAAGGACTAAGGTGCCTCCTAGGCACATTACGCCTACAGATAAACAACACAATACAAGCAGTGCAACATCTGCCACGCAGAATCCCCATAACATTAAAAGACAAAATCTTGAAAGCTATAAAACAAATGGAAAAGGATGGCATCATCACCAAAGTGACAGAACCTATAGACTGGATAAGCAGCATGCTAGCCATAGAAAAACCAGGAAAGTTTTGCATATGCATAGATCCCAGCAACCTAAACAAGGCACTGATGAGGGCTCACTACCAAATGCCCACAATAGAAGAAATTTTGCCAGACCTTGCCAAAGCAAAGATATTCTCAGTTCTGGATGCAAAAGATGGTTGCTGGCAAATCCTGCTAGATGAAGAAAGCAGTTACTTCACCACCTTTTGGACACCAGCAGGCTGATACAGATGGCTAAGAATGCCATTCGGAACCAAACCGGCAGCAGAGGAATATCAGCGTCACCAACAAGATGTCCTAGCAGATCTCAAGGGCATTAGTGTCATAGCAGATGACATTTTAGTATATGGATGTGGAGAAACGATGGAAGAAACAACAACAGATCACGACATCAATCTCACTAAGCTCCTGGAAAGAGCCAGTAAGTCAACCTGAAACTCAACAAAAACAAGATGAGTCTGAGATTTACCTCAGTACCATACATGGGACGTCTGCTAACATCAGAAGGTCTGCGCCCAGAAAGTGAGGGCAGTACAACAAGCTCCCAAACCTACAAATTCCAAGTCTCTGGAGCGGCTATTGGGATTTGTCAGTTACCTGGCCAAGTTCCTCCCCTCACTATCTGATGCATGCGAACCGCTTAGATGCCTGCTGGATAAAGGTGCAATGTGGACCTGGCTTCCCCAGCATGAGACAGCTTTCAACCAGATTAAAATCTTGGTCACCAGACACCCTGTGCTGAAATACT
>QEPC01003301.1:1831857-1862670 GCA_003113815.1 Sphenodon punctatus
AAGGGGGAACAGAGTGAGAGACAAGGGATGCGACATTCATGAGGATGTGAGAGCTCAGGTACACGTTCTTGGCTTGGTTACAGTAAATTGGGAGTTTACAGATAACAGGTGGGGGATAATCCTGGGTGGGGATGATTAGCAGGAGATAGGGCAGAGTGGAAGAGGTGGGCTTTGAGGAGAGACTTGAAGGTGTGGAGGGTGGGGGCAAGGCGGATGAGGGCAGGGAGAGAGTTCCAGGGGTGTGGGGCAGTGAGGGAGAAGGGATGAAGGCGGTTGGTGGAGCAGGGGAGACGTGGGAGGGTGAGGGAGGGGATGGAAGAGGAGCTGAGTGCTCGAACAGGGGTTCGGAGGGAGATCAGGGCAGAGAGGCAGAGAGCTTCCCATCCATAATGGGGAGCTGTAGCAAAGACCTTCAGAGGTCTGAGATATCATCCTGTGTAGCTATACTAGTTGTTCTTTGAGGTCAGAGGTAGACCTGCAAGGCCAGAGCTAGGAAAGCAGTTAATGCATCAGGCTTGCATGGACAGTTGAGACTCAAATAAAGTTCTGTTGTTGAGATGCCTCAGAGTCCGTGTCTATTTAAAGGAAGCCAAACAATAACAAACACAAATAAAAACACAGTAATAAAAGTCAGACCTCCATAGCAGGGCTAACATTTGTAAACAGAGCAATTTTCCTGATTCTAATGAAGCTGCACAAAAATTAGCAACCATCAGAGTCCTATGAGGATCTGTATTGACTAACAGCCCCCTTAGAGCCTCTCCCGGATTTCAAGGTGGCAACTGGCAAGGAGTAGATAACAGGGTCCAAAAGATGGTTTTGCTCAACTTCATACAAAGAATAGTAAAATATTACATGATTCAAAGATTCTATGACCCGGTCATACCAAAAAGGGCAAAATCTTTGAATGTCGCATCCCTTGTGTCTCCCTCTGTTCCCCCTTCCCTGTCTCCCCTCCCCCTGTCTTTAGAGTGTAAGCTCTTGGGCAGGGACCATGTCTACCTTATTCTCTGTAAAGCGCCAGGTACATCGTTGGCACTATATAAAAGCTTATAATAATAATAATCAGCAGTAGTTGAGGGCAGATTTAAGAAAGTGCCTCAAATACTGCTGATTATTATTATTATATGCTTTATGAAGGGGGGAACTGCCAGGGAATTATAAAGTCTAGAGATTCTCTGAGCACCAATAGCTGCATCTGTTAACTGGAGCTCCTGATCCTGGTGTTAATAATATTTAGGGCCTGAGAGTATTCATAGTTTGCAAAAAATTCACTTGAGAAACCCAATGAAGAGAGGAGAGTATACACTCAATGTTCCCAAGAGCCTTTTATATCAGGAGATAATGCCACCATTGAGAAAGACTCTGGCAGCCTCAATTTTAGTCTCAGACAGAATTTAAGAATTGCAACTTTGGCCATATAGGCCAGAGAATGCGACCTGTTTTGACCCTCAAAAAAATAGATGGCATATATCTGGGCATGTGCAAGACTGATCTAAGAAACCCATTCTGGAATGGCTCAAGATCATCCCAAAATTGGGGACCCCACATTGCCACAGCATATAAAATCTGTGAGACTACTTTAGCTCTACATAATCTAGTAGCAGGGAACACAAGTTTGCCACCCTTAGATAAATATATGTCAATTATACCTCTTGAGGTGGCTCTAGTTTGGGCTAACAAAGCCTTATAATGCGCCCTCCAGGTGGCTGTTCTAGAAAAGATCAGTCCCAGATATTTATACCATGTAGTTTGTTCAATTACATGCAAATCCATCAACCAGCCGTGCTGGACACGGGAAGGCCCCACCACCGTAACTTTAGTTTTTAAAAAGTTAACTTAAAGGGACTCTGAGCAACAAAACCTATAAAACCCACTTATCAGCCTCGTATGGCCGATCTGCATCTGGGACAGAAGGATGGTATTGTCGGCATACAATAATATAGAAATTGAATACCTTCCCAAACTTGGTGGATGGTAGGAGGGGTCTTTCAGGGCCTCAACAGCTCCGTTAATATAAATATTAAAGTGTAACGGCGTTAGCATACACCCCTGCCGTACTCCCCTCTCTAGGGGCACCAAGGAGGCCCTGGTTATTTACCCTAACCCTGAACGCAGAGCCATGATGGATGGAGACTAACAGAATCCACCCCAGACCAAGGTAGAGAAATCACTAAAGCCAGTGGTTGATGTTCCCTTTCACAGGCTAATAAGACAGCAAAATCGAGAGCCAAGGTCAATATCAGCTCTGAAATTAATATATACTCTACTATACTAGAACCGATGGGTGAGAGAAAAGAAAAGTCCCCCTCACTATCAACTGTCATGGTACCATTCAAAATGGAAAGATTTAAAGAGTCAAGGAATTCCGCTTCCACTGCTGTGCTGTGTGAGAGCAGAGATGCATTAAATTTCTAAGAGCATAGGTTGCTCGTTCCAGGTGGCTTTGGTATTCTACTTTTTCCAGGAACAGGAGGGAACAAAGGAGCAGGCTGATTGGAAGTATGCACATTCAGATACATTACAGATGTAAAGGCTAGGAATTTACCTGTAACCAATTTCATATTTTCCTTTGTTCTTCAGGGACAGTGTTTGCCTAGCTTCATCCAAGACTCTAACAACCCCAAAATCCAGACCACCATCTGTACCTGCAGAGACATCAGTGAGTGGGAGGAGAGATAAGAACATGAGAGTTATACTGGGTCCATCTAGCCCAGCATGCTGTCTACAACAGTGGCCAGCTCCAGTAGCTCAAAAGAAGTACATGTACAGGTCATGGAGGTGTGACTCATCTTCTGCTGACCACACCCAACTTCCGGTAGCTATGGTTTAAGCCCCAGCTGTTAGGCATTTATGGCTCTGTCATCTAAGAATTTATCCAATTTCCGTTTGAAGCTAGTTATGCTGCTGGCTTTCACTGCTTCCTCTGTCAACGAGTTCCACAACTGTATTGTCCACTGTGTGAAAAAGTACTTCCCATTGTTCATTTAAAATCTACTGCCATTTAACTTCAGTGACTGTCCCCTTGTTCTCTTATTGTCGGAAAGGGCAAACAACAGTCCCTATTTACTTTCAAGTTTCTCCACACCAATCATGATTTTATAAACTTCTATCATACCCCCTCTTAATTGTCTCTTCTCCAAGCTAAACAGCTCTAATCTGTTGAGCCTCTCCTCATATGGAATTTGATCCATTCCTTGTTATCCTTCTCTGAAACTTTTCCAGTTCTATTATATTTTTCCTGAGATGGGGCAACCAGAACTGCACACAATATTCAAGAGGGGTTTGTACCAAAGATTTATACAGTGGCAGTATGATAGTTTCCCTTTTATTCTCTATTACTTTTGCAATTAATGCCTAACATTAGGTTTGTCTTTTTGACTGCTGCCGCACACTGAGCTAATGTCTTCAAGGAACTATTCATAATGACTCCAAGATCCTTCTCATAAGAACATAAGAAGTGCCATACCGGGTCAGACCAATGGTATTGAATTTTGCAATCTTAGTAAATTGTTCTCTAGATTCCCTCTTGTCCTGCCTAATAATGGTTTTATGCTTTCTCTGCCGATGTCTATACTCATTCCTATTTACTTCATCTGGAATGTTTCCATTTTTTTTTAAAGAGACCTTTTTGGCTCCAATAGCCTCCTTAATGTTACCATTCACCCATGCAGGCATTTGTTCTGTTCTTTTCCTGCCTCTTTTTATTTGTGGTATACATTTAATCTGGGCATCTAAGTAGTGGTGTGAGCGCTCATCAGAACTTTAATTAGAACAGTCCCCAATTAGGAGACAAGAGTACAAATCGACAGAGGTTCATCAGGCCTTCTGTGGAAAGTTCTCATTCTCAAAAGTTACCCAGGGATTAGGGCTGAAATGAATAACCAAAGCAAGTATCAAATTCAATCAATGCGGCTGCTTCATAATCTGTATAATATCACAGAATCCATTTCAGCAAAGAGGATATTCGTTATCCACTTCAGTTACTTCATTTTTGGTTATTTTGATGATTTTGGTTCAATCAGTTCAGTATTTCTTCCTTTGGTACTATTTAAAGCCATTTTGCACAAAACTGTTGTATGATGACTATTGTGCTAACAACAATAGTGCAATAAGCACTGGTGTGCAACTGCTCAGGTGTGCTACACTGCTGAATAGTACTGAGTGTAGGAATGCATACCAAAATGGCAGAAACAAAATAAATAAACAAATCTGCAAATTAGGAATGAATGATGGTTTTACTATTTGCAAATATGATTTGTATTTTCAAATAGACATATGAATATTTGAATAATAAGTGCACACAAAATGATTGTTCGCATATTTGTTTATTTGCATATTTCATGGGGGTATTTCAGTTACTTTGTTTCAGCACTATTAGCGCTATTGCACATGCACAGCAGCCTAAAAAAAAGTCAGCCAAATGACTGAAAAATTGAAATACAATACTGAAACCAAAACATTCAAAACAGATATGAACGTTCAACTAAACAGAAATGGATTGCAGCCATTATCCATTTTATCAATACCAAAATGAGGGCAAATGCAACAAAAATATTCATTTGAATGAATATTCATTTCAGCTCTAATGCAAATATCACATGCCCAAATAATGATTATTCTGATATTTATTGGTGTAACCAAACATGTAAATAATCTTCACAAATACAGAATGGCATATTTCATTCTAGATCTACTAGGGATGCTTCCCTGCCTGTTACGTGACCCAGAAGACAACTGCATGGCTTAATGAAGGGTTGGCCAAGACATTGATTATGAGTGATGTCTGTGGAATCTCCAGCCAATCAGCAAATGTACAGGGATTGTGGGCAGGGATCTTCACCTTGCCTCTTTTGACATAGCCAGCCCCCTTTCTGAGTCATGGCTATCTTGAAGGGGTGGCATGGAGGAGTGCTGAGGTGTCATGGCAGATGTAAAAGGGGCATGGTTACACCAGAAAGGGGCAGGGCAGAGCTCCCTGCCCCTCCATCCCATAAATGTGCCAATTGACCTAGTTGGGCAGTCAATTGCTTGGGAATGACACCCGGGATGGGTCTTTTGATTTCATTCATGAAGGAGATGAACCTTGTTTATGGTCCCTCCCTGCCCCCCAAGGAGGAGCTGCTTCCACAGGGTTAGATTAAGGTACATGCAAACCATGCGACTGGCACAGGAACCTACATGTTGGAGGGCCTCACAGGATCCCCCAATAAATAAGGCTCATGAATAAACCTAAAGTGACAACATTATTATGAGAAACACTGGCATGAAATACGGGACCACAGGGCTTCAATCTCGAGAAGTTCCGGCCTGTGGTGATTTGGAAGGGGGCCCATGCCGCCATTTCACATAGGGCCTCAACTTCCCTAGATCTTAGCACTGTGGCCTCCAATGTGGGATCAAATGAAAAAGCTCAGCTTCCTGACTAGACAACCCCTGCCCTGGCAGGACAATACTGACCTTTGGGGAAGCTGATGTCCAGAGCAACATCGTATGACTCAGCAATTACTTGGATGTTTTCAATCTGAACGATCCCCAGGATGTTTTCTGCATCTGAAACCTGAAGCAGCAGGAAATAGCCTTTACTTGGAGCAGCCTTTGCTCTCTTCCTTGTCCATTCCCACCCATGGCACCCAGTTTCTAGGGCCTGCAACTGTCAAGCTTCCCCTGCTAATCTGACAGTGAGATCAGTGATCTGGACCTTCTCCTTCCCTCCCCTACATTGAGTACACTCCTTAAGCACCTGTGCCCTCAACTGCCATATGGCCTGAGGAATTTGTACTAATTTTCAAAATGGCTGTAGGAGGGGAAAAAATCCCCACTCCTGAACTACAGTATACACTAGATGTGTGTGTCCTGAGGAGCAAATGGTTTGACTCACCTCCAGTCGAATGGTCTTCTTAATGTTGAGAGCTTTTGTGGCTTTGAAATACATCTGCAGGCAATACTGTGAGTAGGGCCCTATGGTGCCCTGGTCATCGGACACAGTGAAATCATCCCCCAGGTTCTCCATGCCGCTGACTCGCCAGGCTGCAGGCAGCGGGGTAGTGTTCTTCAGGAAAATCATCTTGATATCCTTCCTGCACGGACACGAGGAAAGTTAGCCTTTGCTAATGAAGCAGCCATGTTAGACTGGGGCAAGGGCCCACACCTTCTGAACTACATGCAACCTTAGTTGGGATGAGACAAAATCTGAAGTTTGAATTTTGACGAGTTTTACATGCAAAGAATCCAACTGTAACATGCACTTAAGCAGCAGTTAAACAGCTAACCTTCTTACACTATCTGAATTAATTTGGTGCTGGATTTCCAGACCCACTGCCATGGGGTTAATTTGGAGAACTGTGAGGAGTCGGACTGAGATTTGGACACAGTCCTTGCAATAGGCAAACGTATCAGAGATTTGTCTCTGAATTATGGTGATGGATCCAGAGGAGGTTGGTGTTAGTCTTTTAATATGATTATTCATCATGTTCACTGCAGTAGCATCAAGGGACTAACTGGAAGTAGTGCCCAACCGTGCCACACACTATGAAAAACAGGGCAATGAGCCAAACTCATTGTCTATCATGTTGACTAATCTTATACCCCTGTTTCCTTGTGATCCCCACTGTCTCTTGTATTAAATTTAGATTATACAAGATGGAAACAGAGTAGTTCAGATGACAACATGTTGGTGAGAGTGTGCAAGTTTACAGACCATACAGTGCCTTTCCTCAGGCATGCAAATTCTGACTTGTTACATGCCTGGGGAAGGGCCCTGCATAGCCTGAAAGCTTGCATACTCTCACCAACTATAGTTGATCCAATAAAAGAGTTCATCTCTTACACGGGACCAACACAACAACTATACTTTACATTTTAAAAAAGTATTTTCTAACAAAAGTCATGGTGGCTGCACTTGAGAATCACTCTCTTTCAATCTTCATAAGTAAGACTGAGCCAAAGGGGGACAAGGGTCAGAGCTCCCAAATGGATGGAACAGAACAATGTTTTGCAAATGGCATACTAGCTCTGTGTTTTGGGGCTTCTGGGGAGGGCTGGAGGAGAAAGCTTGAGGGGGAGTTGTTTTCTTAATTGTTTGAGTGAGGTTTAGTTGCTAGGGATGGGCGAACGCAGTTCGGATGTCCAGAGTTCGGACCGAACTCGGTCTGTTCGGATGTCCGAACCGAACGTCCGAACCGAACTCTTGAATCACCGAACAGTTCGCTCGTGTTCGGATGAGTTCAGGGGCAGGAAAAACGTCTTTTTAGGGCCAAAAATTAGGTTTCGGTTTCAATAATGCTATTTTTGAATGTTCGGCCAACCCGAACTCAGCTGAACTGAAACATCGAACCCGAACTCGGGTTTCGAACCAAACATCCGAACCGCATTCTGTTCGCCCATCCCTATTAGTTGCCGGTCAATTAGCTGAACATAAAGAAATTCACATCTTTCTTCAGGTGAACAGCACTTTGTAAACGCACAACAAACCTCCTATCACTTTTGTAAGGGGAATATGATACAAGTGATGACACATGAATAGCACTCCTGTTTTGTCCTACTGTGAAGTTTCCTCACTTTAATAGATAGGAACTGTAATTAGAAACTTCAAATAAGGGTTCATTTAAACACAGTAACATGGGCAACCATGTTGCTGAGGTGACACTGCATGCCAAGTTGTGTGCAATGATGCGACATGCTCCAGTCACAGTTGGTGAGTAGGTAGGCATCATTGGCACCAGAGTAACATACATCTTTTTTTTGGGGGGGGGGACATGGAGGGTTGGGGAGTTGTGAGGAGTGCTTGAAAGATGGCGAGGGAGTGCTACGACTCCCCTGTAAAAGTGTGTGTGTGTGGGGTGGGGTTTATCATATGCCATGACCCCCCTATAAGAGGGGAACAGGCATAGGGATGGGGAGACTGAGTTGTATTTTGGTTTTTTAATTGTGATTTTTAATTGTAAATAATTGTGAGGGTGAGTGGGTGTGGGGTTTTGATAGTGTCTTTACTTTCTGTAAGCTGCTCTGTGTCCTTTGTGGAAAAGGGTCGGATAGAAAGCCAAAATAAATTATAATTATAATAAAAAATAAAGCAAATCTGGAAAGAAACAAATGCAGAAAAGAACATTCTGAGCTCTGCAGCAAATGGCAAGCCCAGGTTGCAAATAGGGATGTAAGAAGTTGGAGGTAAGCTGTGCTTCTGGAACAAAGTAAAGAGCTTGGGAAAAGCAAGCAGGGACTGGTGTAAAAGTCACCAATTGCAGACCAAGTTATTAAGATCCATCAGCATCCCAACCTGTGCAACAGCAGCTTGTCAAAATGCAGTTGTTTGCGGTCAAGTTCTAGCTCGGGACGCACTCCTTGGCAGCAGATCCGGAATACGACTGGCTCTGGATTCTCTTTAATGCAGCAGACGATGCTCTCTTCAAAAATGCCCGTAGCAGTGGGGTACGCCCATATGGTCAGCTCCTGCAATAGATCCCCCAAGAGAGAGAGAGAACAGTACTCGCTCAGAGGGGAAAGCCTTTCTGGAGTGAGTGTGCCAGAGACTCTTTCCTGGTTGGCCTTTTACCTGCTTCTCGTTGGGTTTGAGCATCATGGTGGGTGGGTCCATTAAGTACGTGATGGCCTTGGTGTCATGCTGAAAGCAGAAAAACACTTCCGCCTCCAAAGGGGACACATTGAGGATTGTTATCTTTTCAGAGTTGTTGGGGTAGCGAACCGCCTTGTACCTGAACAGGAGATGGAGAAGAATTGTAGAGGGGGCAGCATGGTAGAAAAAAGTCTGCCCCACCCTAAGGAATTCTGTGCAGTGTCTCCCTCCAAGCTTCATGGACCAGTAGCTGTCTGAGAGGACATAGGGCTTGTTGTGCCGGTTGTTTCACTTCTTTCCAAAGAATGCACAAGGCATGTCAGATCGTTTTATAAAGGAGTTTATTGTCCTACTTGTTCTATATATTGACTATTTATATAGTGACAGTCATGTGCCTGACATTGAACAGTCATGAGTAGAAACAGATCTCTGCCCTGAGGGGTTTACAATCTAGGATGGACAGGGTGGGGGGGCGACATGAGGGGAATACAGGGATGGACAGGGATACATTTATGAAGGTGGGAAGTTGCAGCTGCAGGTGCTTAGCTTATTACAAGGGAGGAGGGGGATCCTGAAGGATGAGACAATATAGAGAGAAGTATAACACATCCGTCTTTGAGGATGAGGAGCTGAGAGTCTGATGGAAGAGGTAAATTTTCAGGAGGGAGGGTAGGAAGAAAGTGTATGCGTTCATGGAGTTTCAGGTATAGGGGGCAGCATAAGAGAAAAGGCAGAACTGCTTTAGGGAGCAAGAAACTCTGGGGTTGGTAAAGTTGGTGGCAGAGGAGGAGTGAAGTTCCCAGAAGGGAACATAGCAGGAAATGAGGGCAGAATGATAGAGAGGAACAGGGCCATGAAGAGGCAAGAGGAAAGTTTCCTTGTATTTCCTGGTTTTCTGTGAACCAAAGCTTTTAACACTGTGAGCTTTCTCACAACTTAAATGAAGGGAGAAAATGCAGACACTTTATTAAAGATGTCCTTTAAAGTCTTTGTTAGTATCTGGAGTTAAACCCTGACATGCTCACTGTTGTACTTATTGCAAAACTCCATGGAAGCTTTGCCTGAGTAGGAACTGAGTCAAGCTTCCAGGATTTGACCCACTAAGAGCGAGATAAGCCACAAGTGTAGCCTACTGAATACCAACAGGATTCCACGCAGTGGTCCTTATCCCCCCCTTCTCTCCCTGCCTCCATTGTGTCTTTCTGTTATGCTCACTAGTGCTAAGACTGCTTTTAGATGCTAATTCTGCCACCACTGAGACACATTAACTTTACTGAGCTGTTCCACTGATTACAATTGAACTGAGCATGTATTTAAGTATTTGCAGGATTTGAGACAGACATGGTTGGTATTCTCTAGGGTGCTCTGATTAGTGAGTCATCATTAATACCATGAACTGAATGGGGGATGTTAGCCTTCTTGCTGGAGTGAAGTACTTACCTGTCCCTCGACTTCCCACAGAGCAATGGGCCAAAGTGGAACACCCCGGAGCTCATGATGTACTTCTTGAAGATGATCTCGTTAGGTTTGGCGCTCTGCTTGCGATGGGGGAACACCACCCTGCAGCAGAGAAGTGGGAGAGCAGCAGAGGCTGTGGGTCAGGGTAGGGGCATATGGACTAACAAGTCTGTAACCCTGAGGAAGAGGATAGCCAAGTCCTGCACTGTGGTCAGGGGTGGTGATGGACACATCTCCTAATATCTCTATTCTCCACCCCATCACAGTCTCTTTCTCACACACACTCTCACTCTTTTCCCCTAACCTCCATCAACATGCAGTCCTCCTGTTTCACTTCTCCCCCTCTGCTTTACAAAAAGAGACTTGCCCCCCAATCTCTTTCTGCACATCAGTTGTTTTCACCAACAATGACTGAATGTTGACAAGGTCATGAAGGTCAAAGAAATATCTTCCCTATGAAACAGTAACCATGTTCACCCATTATTGCATGTAAGGTTGACCTGTTCAGACTGTAATTCTAGCAGCACTTTGGATTTCTGTCCACTGTCCATGCTTATGCAACACATATTTCTTCATGTATTTAAGATTTCTATATCAGAAGTGATGTGCAATTTTTTTGTTTCATCTACATATAATAATGAGCAAGTTAGGAACCAGTTAAAATATGGTCACTCCCTGAACCTGTTACAATAGAGTTAAAAGATGCAGTGTCATTGGACCTGCATAGCAGTCTACTGTTGAGGAGCTGCACTGCAGTAGGGTGTAAACTGAAATGAGGGATGCATCAATCCACATATTCATTCTTGCAATGCACCCTCCTACTGGTTACTTTAATTCCTATTTTGCTTCTGTGTCCTTGGCATGTGAATTATACCAGTTTAGGTTCCCTTCAGTTCTCCTAGGTTTGTTGGGATTCCACACCAATTCGAGGGGATCTGTGCGGCTTACATGCTGATAAGCAAATGAGGGAGTCTAAGGGCATGCAGAGGGACAGTAAGATGCTGTCATTGCATGTCAGAGAGACTTGGAGATGGTGTAAAGTTCATCATCTCAGTCTCCTTTTGGCTCTTAGCACCAAAGATTCTCAGCAGTCATGCAGTGGTTTGCAGCAGATACTTACTTGGGGTCCTTGCTGACGGTGGGGAAAGTGCAGGTGCCTCTGCAGAAAACCTGATACCGTCGGCGGGTTCCCAGGATCTCAAAGTTCAGGATCTGGTCGAACTGCCCCACCAGAGTGGATGAGAAATGAATGCGCATGACAACCTCTCCGTTAGCTGGCACTGTCCAGTGGAAACTGCTCAGTCTGGTGAGGGCAGAGAATGTTTAGCTTGCTTCAGGCTTCTAACAGGGGGGTAAGACATTGAGGGGGTGGGGGATAATTTTATGATCCAGAAATTACAGGAGCCAAGCTAAGTTAGCTTTCAGGCTATGGCAAGACACAGAATGAGAATCTAGGTGTTTGGGTTTTTTTTTTAAGGAAACTTTAAGGGCCATCTAGTCCATACCCTGCTCCATGGCAGGACATCCTCTACCTACATTATTGCAGAGTGATGCCTGTCCAGATGGTCTTTCAAAACTTCCAAGGAAGGAGATTCCATGACCACTGTAGGCAACCAATTCCATTGCTCATGACTGGAGTGACCAAAGGTTGCCTGTTGCAATGTTGAGTGGGCTTTGACAAGCACACAGTAGTTTCCTATCTGCAATTCAAGTTGTTGGCATTGGCAATTAAACTCTAATTGGTTTGGGCCCTGTCTGTTTGAGAGATCACATCTGCATATGAGGGAGTGCTCTCATCTTTGGAATTTGTCCACTCAGCTGGTTTGAAAAAGGTAGAGCTTGGTGGCCTGTGGGGTTTGGTGCAAGTCCCCTTTGCCTCAATAGAGAAGGGCGGGAAGGTCAGTTAGTGGTAGACAATGGCTGTTTGGGGGTCTCTCAGCTTCTTTCAGAAAAGAAAAGAGACATACATGTTAATTAATCCCTTGACTGCTGATAAACATTCTAGATGTGTGCAAGAAGAAGGGACCTGCTATGTGTGCTGGTGGGCAGCTCTTCAGCCCATCAGTGAGGTATTATTCTCAATTAACAGGAGACTGAAATGAATAGGAGCTAGAAGGAAGCACTATACTATATGCAGTGGGACAGG
This sequence comes from Sphenodon punctatus, assembly GCA_003113815.1. Lineage (NCBI taxonomy): Eukaryota > Metazoa > Chordata > Lepidosauria > Sphenodontia > Sphenodontidae > Sphenodon > Sphenodon punctatus. The sequence continues at coordinate 1,844,037 of QEPC01003301.1, forward strand.
TAGTAGGTTTGCTCTCTGCCAAGAAGCAGTTGTGACTAGGGTTAAAATGAGAGACCACAAAAGCGAGCAATCTTGTCAAAATATCAGTTCTCGGTTCATCCTGAGATGAACCAAGAAGCAATTCTGTTTTACCAAGTTCTCAGCGAGTAAAAAAAAGTAATTGCGCATGCACAATCTGATGCCCTTAGCAGAGATGGCAGTGATATTGCCGCCACCATTTTGGTTAAAAGTGGCAGCCATTTATGCATGTGCAAAATATCCCAGAGACCATTTGCATATGTCCAATGACTCCCCCCGCCCCCTATATTTTGTAATGAATCCCACTGCATTTTGAAGTGTAACTCTAGGCTGCTGCTGGCCTGGATTAGCAGGATGTGGGAGGTGTGAATGAGGCCCTCACCCTCCTTTTGGTGCAGTGTGGGCATGCCTCACCCCAACTCCTGGGAAAGCGAGTGTTTAAACAGGAGTGACATGCCCTATTTCCACTCCTACGATTGGGCATTCACACCAAGGCAACTACAGTCTACATTAATGGCTTGCCCTGGATCTCTGGGATGCAAGGCAAGAGGCCAGGTGAGGGGACACCCTTGCCCTCCTAATTCGGGGCAAGCTGCCAACACACATCTGGCCTGCTACACAGAAGAGGCTGTTCTCAAGCGCGAAAAATATTCACCAGACATCCCAGAATGTATAGTGGCACAAAAAACAGCATTACCTAACCGTAAGGTTTTCCTCCCACAAGATCCAAGACTGTAACCATGCGTGTTAAATCCACATGTAGGGCTGTGTACTTAACATGGATACAAAAATCATCTTAACGTAGATTAAAAACACATCTTCCAAATTACCCTCTTTTGATAAGTGACTAACTCTGAAAAAGCACTCAATACAGATTTTAAAAAAAATAAATAAGAGCATCCACATGGGGATATAATCTATGTTCACTTAATCCAGATGGTGCAATGTTAACTTGCTTTCCTTCCCATGAGCCTTTGCAACTGCTACCTTGGATGCAATTATCTATGACCAAATGATCATCTGATCTAAATTCAGGGCAGTTTTATCTTCTTTGGTTCAGTATTATGTAGGGAATTAAGCAGCCTAGATCATATAACCAAGAAGTGTGGCATTATAACCCATACCAGTCTTGGAGCACAATTTGTTGCGTGACTGTTGCAAAAAATTACAAAGAACCTTCCACGCTTAAGGCAGCTGTGCTGAAAAGTCCCGTTTCACCTGGCAGCAAAAAGCCAAGGAACCAATCAGCTCACAGGCAGAGCTGCAAGCAGAAAGATACAGTTTGGTTTCCATTGCTTTCCTGAGACAGGTGGCTAGGTTTGTCCGGGAGACAGATCTATCTGAATGTCAGGCGGCAGGTTACAGCTGGTGATTATGTCAATCTTGTCGGCCATGGCTTGCAGATCTTCCAGGGCCAAGCAAATGTTGAGGGAGGCGTTGATGCTGCTGCTCTGGGAGTTGCTAACCCGGCCCGTGATGGTACCTATCTTCTTGGTGACCATCTGGTACACCTGCTTGATGGTGCTACTGACATTGTAGTACAGGAGGGCATTGCTCTCAATCAGCTTCTGCTGCTGCAGGGTGCTGTCAGATGTGCAACGTGGGTTTCTCTTCCACGCCTGTAGGAGACCGTATCTCCTCGTTCCTGAAGACTATCAGCAGAGGCAGAGCCAGATCGAAGAGCTTTGGCTCTGCTTTCTCCCTATTTGGGCTCCCTTCCTCTTCTTCATCTGTCTCGGAGGCCTCTCCGCGGACTTTCACACCAGAAAGGCTGGGGAATGAGGCTCGGGGGATGGAGGAGAGATAAACCTCTTTGTCCAAGTCGGTCTCGGAGGCTTTTCCTTGAACCACAGTTTTAGATTTGGGAGCTGCCATCCTTAAGCTTAGTCACCCACCTGGGCTGAGGAGGGCACCTCACAGGAGCTTGAATCTGTTGGCCATTTGACCCGTGTCACATGATACGCTGTTTCCCCACTGTGGGCTCTGTCGCTGCTACTGTAAGCATCCTGCTGCTGATTGGATTGGGAGGTTAGGGCCCCTCTGCTCTGCTAGCGTAATGGCAGCTCTCAGGTTCCCGGGCTGTGGTAGCAGTCGGGGAGGTCTTGGAGGCCCAGCGCCTGTCTCCCAGTGCTCTAGTGGACGGAGCCTGGGGCCATTCCCAGAGAGAGTATGCACCTCACTGAGAAACACAGCAAGGAGAGTGACAGCGAGGAGTCGCCCGCACTCAGCCTACCCATCTGCCTGTGCCGGCTAAGATAAGCTAGAGGGGGAAGAGACTGGGGGAGGGCCTGCAAACACTATCTTGCCTGATTAAGTCCTCTGCTGAAATCTTTTCCTTTTCAGGTGCCATGCCATCCAGGAGAAGACGGAGTCTGCCTCCTACTAGGTATAGTTAGTTCCAGTCTGAGCATGCTCAATAAAAAAAACAAAAACTTGGATGTCTGCCTCCTGCTGGCACATGGTGGAGCCTAATCCTAGCTGACAACGGCTGTCCTGGAGGCCCTGGGAGAATTGCAAGGATTTCTCGCAAGCAACTATTTAGCTGCCTGTTTCATGCCTAGTTATGAGATATCAGGCACAGTGGCTCAGTTTATTACTGGTGTGGAAGGAGCACTCAGGAGAAGACTGTGGGGATGATCCATAGTCCTGAGTGCATCATAGCAAAGGGAAAGAAGGTAGAGAAGCAAAGAGATCCAGCACACAAGACATGTATAGACTGCAAAGCACCTGTCATTATTGTTATTTCTATAGCACCAGCAATGTGACTGGCACTGAACAGCCATGAATTAAGAGACAGGTTTGTGCCTCGAGGGGCTTTCAGTCAGTAAGAGTGTCCCCCGACTCCCCACTGCACAATCACCTTGTTCACTGAGCAGCACTCACTGCCAACAGCTATGCCAGAGAAACATGTCCTGAGTGGGCTGGACAAGCAGGTTCACATATTTATTTATTTATTTATTTATTTATTGCATTTTTACCCCACACCCTTCTGCTAATACCAGCTTGGGGCAGCTAACAAACATACTGGCTAGGAATGACAGGGCAGATCTTGGAGACTGCAAAGAATTTGCAAGGCAGAAGGAAAACTACCGTTCTCCAATCTCTATAACCTGTAGAGACCAGGCTTTTCTTTCAGAGCCTCAGTGTCAATGCTCCAGGCCCTGCTGCTCTATGACTCACCTGGGAATCTTTTCACTGGACTGTTCCCCCATTAGGCTGGTTTGATCCAGCTCTGACAGAGGTGTCAACGCGCCAGGAGCTGGATGAAGACCCTTCCTGACACGGCCAGGGATACGTTTATCCTTGGGAGCCTCACGGCTTGGCTCAGTTTTGTCCTTCTTCAGCCGGCCTCTGGTTGGGGTAGTCTGCTCCTCCTGTAACCCAGTGCAAGTGCAGCAAAAGAAACAGCTGAAAAGGCTTGAAAGGAATAACATAAACCCAATAATGAAGGTGAGCAGAGGTGCAACTAGAATGGATACTTCTGCACCCACCCACATGTGGGGTGGGGGGGTCTCCAATTGTCTTGAGTTTGCAGGAGGGCAGGGCCTACCCGAGTAGGGTTGGGGGTGCGGGGTGAGGTCTGGCAGCCTGAAGCAGTGCTGGGTAGATGGGGCCCATCCTCACCCACCCACAGCACTCAGACCCTGCCCCAATGTGCCTCGCCACCCCACTTAGATAAGCCCTGTCCCCAATTCGCTCTGCTCCAGCCACCCCAGCTCCCTCTGTCCCAGGGCAGGATGGTGGACTGGGGGCATTCTATCTTCTGCGCTAGGACTCATGCTAACCTAGCCACACCCTTGAGGTGAGAGGGTTATTATTAGCGATTCTAGTGCCACTCCTGTACAATCATGTCCCTGGGATAAGGGCTCAGGTTTGTTCAGTGGGCAGATAAAATCTGAGAGCCTGTTGTATGCTTGATGATTAATGACTTCTCTCTGCCAGTGCCTAGGATTTGGATCCTTTGTTGTTGTTTGGGTTTGTTGTATGAGAAGCCTCTCCCAGTAAGGTCACATCCACAGCAATATGTTAGTTCCTTTTTGCACTCTAATCTCCTTTCATAAGTTTTCAAAGGGTTTTTCTTCCCTTTCTTCTCTTTGGAGATTGACATTGATTTTCCCTGTGTTCTGAACAGAATAGAAATTAAACTGTTACCTATTTAAGGGTGAATAGAAAAGGATTATTTTTTGTTATTGGCTGAGGCCTCTGTTGTGTTCAGGTTCATATGGCAGCACTTAAACTTAGAGCCCAGCAGTTCCTTTAGAGTGAGCATCATCAGCAGGGCAGGACTAAGTTTGAGGTGGAGAATTTGGGACAGTTATAGTTTTGGGGACCTGTAACAGGGTGTGCTGGTCCAGGTATCTTTCCTCAGAATCCAGGACAAGAAATCCACATACACATGTCACTGGCACCTTCTCCATGGTGCTTCTGTTCAATTCAAGACATGGGCAACCTCCCACAATGCACATTTAAAGTGGACCATTATAGCAAGCCCCTTTCTTGGGCCTTGTGTAAGGACTCAGGACAGCCTGCCCTTCCTCTCCTTCTCCCTTAGCAGCATGCAGCAGATAGCAGAATACCTGCAAAGGGCATGAGCAGGCTACCCTTAAAGGGCCAGACACTTGCCCATCTCTTGCCTGCTCCTCAGTAAGTGACTTACAGTTCTGTCCTGCCACAGGACCCCTCTATGTATATTTAGTCGTATCCGCATTAGTTCAAACCCCAACTGGGGAGAGACTGGAACAAAGTGTAGACTTTTTTTAATCCTTTTTAACATCTTCCAAAAAGATTCCATTACCTTGTGATAACAATAAAGACCCCCTAGATGCTACAATTAAGCGGTGGGGGGCACTTGTGTGGGCTGGCCCTGGAACCCAGGTGTTCGGGTGGGGAGGGTGACATTCTCCCCGCCCAGGTGCCATCTCCCCTTACCTGGGGAGCGGGCAGGCCAGCACCAGGTATATAGGCAGGGACGCTGCCTGGTCTCCCCCCTGTTGCCACGTGTGGATCAGTGCGTGGCTCCAGATGGCTCCAGACGGTGTTTTCTGTTGCTGCACGTGTGCACCCTTTTTCTCAGGTAAGTGCCTTCAGGCCGCTCACCTGCCTCCCCCCGCGAGGTATGTGAGCGCTGCAAGCTACAAAAGCTGGAGCCATTCCTTCCCTTTGTGATCGGTGTTAGGGAGAAACAACGCCCCCGCCCCCACCCGTTTGTTCGCCAGCAGATCGGGGTTGCAGGCGGGGGAGGAGTGGCCGGTTTGGAGTCTTCTAGGTCCCCCCCGCCGGTGGGTTGAGGCTTGGGGCGCCCCATCGGCACTGTGGCTCCTGGGTGTGCGGTGGTGGTGTTGCTTGGGCTCCCCCCCCGGTGCCGGGAAGCCTCTGATAAAAAAAAAAAAAAAGATACCTTCGCTCTTTTCCCCGCTGGCTGGCTCAGGGTGGAGGGTTGGAGGTGCCAGATCGGGATTTTCATCCCCTCCTTTCAGCAGCGGTGTGGGGCTTGTTGGGTTGCAGTAGCAATGATTTGCCTCTGCCATGGGTGCTTGCTGCCCGTGTGCTTCCCCCACCTCCCCTGGGCTGCCCCTCATCCTGGTGCAGGGTTGGGAGTGTTGTTCTGAGGGGAGGAAATGTCCTTGTGCGCTGGTGGGGCGCAGTCTGCCCCCCTTTCCTGTGTTTTTCCCTCCCCGTTTCCTGCGGGGATTGGGGGTGTTGTGTGCCCCCCCAATTTGGGGCATGAGGATGCCAGGGGGATGGTGGATCTGAGACTGTGTGCCCCCCTCTTTCTCCGGGGGCTTACTGGGGGGACGGACTGGCGAGACCGCCCCTCCTTGTAGCCCCTTTCCTTAAGGGGTTTGCGGAGCCAGCCCCCCTTTCCCATAGCATGGGGCCGGAGTCCTATTGGGATCGTGGGGGGACCTGGGTCATGGGTGCAGCTGGCAGTCCCTGTAATAGGGAACTGATTAGCACTTGTCTCACCTCTAATTTGGAGCAGGAGGCAGTTGGTACTCCCTGTAGCTGAGGCATTGATTAACACTTGCCTCTCCTTTATCTTGGAGCAGGAGACATGGCTAACAAGAACGTGCGCTCCTGCCCACCCCTGCCGGAGGCGGGGAACGGCATGAGAGGGAGCACGACTTGCCCCGCCCCCTTAGCAGGGAATAGGACAACAGGGGCCACGTGGGGCGGTGACGCCAGTCTCGCGAGGAGAGATCTGGTGGCCACCATCTTGGATTTCTTTCAGGACGCTCCCAGACGCACGTGGAGGATGGAGCTGGAAGGAGCTACGAATCGCAGCTCCTGCACGCCTCCACAGAACAACATTTATTCAGGGATCCTTGCCTTGCTAGTTAGCTAGTGGGCCTGGGGAACCAAATGAGCATGGGGAACAGCAGGATGCTGGGCATTAACCCGGCAGGAGGTACGTTTGGGCTGGGCTGGTCAGTCGGGGGAAAGGTGCTCTGCTGGTCACAGCGGCACAGCAATTGGCCGGGTAGTCACGGAGCAGCGCTACCGGCCATCCTCCACCTCAATCGCAATTCAGCCGCTAACGGAGGGACGGGGTTTTTATTCTGTTCTGCCGTCGGGACGGGGTTTGTCTGCTGTTTGGGAGCAGTGCTACCAGAGGGGCAGCGGGAAATAAAACCACCCCACCCCAATCTCAATCAGCGCTATCGGAGGGGCAGCGGCAACCCCACTCCCACCCCAATCCAAACCTGCTGAGTGCGCCGCCGGCAGGGAGGATCAGCCGGGGGGGGGAGTTTTTCCCATCAGCTGGGCAGTAACCCAGTTTGGGTAGCACAGAGTATTGCCCCGGGATAAGGGCTTGGTGTTTGGGGTCACAGAGGCTGGGCAGTAACCCAGCTTGGGTAACACAAAGTGTTGCCTCGGGATAAGGGCTTGTTGGTTGGGGGCACAGAGGCTCCTGTACTCCCAGTAACCCAGTTCGGGTAACACAGAGTATTGCCCCGGGATAAGGGCTTGGTGGTTGGGGGCACAGAGGCTGGGCAGTAACCCAGCTTGGGTAACACAAAGTATTGCCTCGGGATAAGGGCTTGTTGGTTGGGGGCACAGAGGCTCCTGTACTCCCAGTAACCCAGTTCGGGTAACACAGAGTATTGCCCCGGGATAAGGGCTTGGTGGTTGGGGGCACAGAGGCTGGGCAGTAACCCAGCTTGGGCAACACAAAGTATTGCCTCGGGATAAGGGCTTGTTGGTTGGGGGCACAGAGGCTCCTGTTCTCCCAGTAACCCAGTTCGGGTAACACAGAGTATTGCCCCGGGATAAGGGCTTGGTGGTTGGGGGCACAGAGGCTGGGCAGTAACCCAGCTTGGGCAACACAAAGTATTGCCTCGGGATAAGGGCTTGTTGGTTGGGGGCACAGAGGCTCCTGTTCTCCCAGTAACCCAGTTCGGGTAACACAGAGTATTGCCCCGGGATAAGGGCTTGGTGGTTGGGGGCACAGAGGCTGGGCAGTAACCCAGCTTGGGCAACACAAAGTATTGCCTCGGGATAAGGGCTTGTTGGTTGGGGGCACAGAGGCTCCTGTTCTCCCAGTAACCCAGTTCGGGTAACACAGAGTATTGCCCCGGGATAAGGGCTTGGTGGTTGGGGGCACAGAGGCTGGGCAGTAACCCAGCTTGGGCAACACAAAGTATTGCCTCGGGATAAGGGCTTGTTGGTTGGGGGCACAGAGGCTCCTGTACTCCCAGTAACCCAGTTCGGGTAACACAGAGTATTGCCCCGGGATAAGGGCTTGGTGGTTGGGGGCACAGAGGCTGGGCAGTAACCCAGCTTGGGCAACACAAAGTATTGCCTCGGGATAAGGGCTTGTTGGTTGGGGGCACAGAGGCTCCTGTACTCCCCGCAATAGGGAGGCACTACCCGCAAGAGAGAGGAACGCAGTGTGCTGCCCGGGATAAGGGTTGTGTTTGGGGGCACAGAGGCTCACACACACTCTCTGCAATAGAGTGTATCCCTGGACAGCCCGATAATGGGGAAGAGGAACGTGACCCCCAAAGGGCCCAGCAAGGCTGGGGCTGGGGAGGGGGGAGGCCAGGCACAGGGCGAGTCAACCCGTGCATTAGCACGGGTCCGGCGCCAGGCCGAGGCAGTGCTAGCAGCGCTGCAGCAGCGTTTGGGTGAGCACGACGAGCTCCTATGGGAGCAGGGGCAACAGGCATGTGCACAACAGGGGTTTGGCCAAGGGGGGCTGGGTGATCTGGGCGGGGACCCCCACGGTGGCCCGTCGTCCCCCCCCGGAACAGGACATGGCTCCGCGGGTTAGCGAGTCGAACCAGGCCTGGAGTCCGGAAGCGCTCCCCCAGCCACCCCTCCAGGACCCCCCCCACTTCAAGGGAGCCCAGAAGGTCCGCTCGCGTGAGTCAGAGGGACACCTGAGGGTCCAGCATGAGGACCGGTATGCGCGGCGGGAAGGGGTCCAGGAGCCGCGAGAAGGTTCTCGACAGCATGAGGCGGCGACAGAGGAACACCAGCCACGAACCGAGGCAGGTCGGCCGGACCAGCTGGCGGTGTCAACGTCGACCACAGGTAACTGGGTGACTATGGCACAGGAGCCGGGGGCAGCTGCACATTGCACCTGTACAAAGGGGGGAGGAACATCACCAGCAAGCAGGGAACCCCCCACGCGCAGCAGAGGCTAGGGTGGATCGGGTCCTGGGTTCCGTGGCCGGAACAATGGGAGGGGGGGGGTCGCTGGCCCTAGCACAGCGCCAGCAACAATCACCGCTCAGGCGTCAGGTGGGCCTGATCCGGTGGGCCAAGTGTGGGATTGGGGCATGGCCTCACAGGTCACACAAGCAGTTGTGGGTGTTCCCCCAGTTCTGCCCCCTCTACAGGGCACCTACATGGAACTTGACTCCCCGCTAGGTGCCCATCTCACCCAGGCAGTTAGGGACAAAATTTGGAAGGGCGAGTACATCGATATATTTTCATTACTATATACGGAGCTGGTACTGGACCCTGCGTCCAAGGAGGGGGAGAAGGAGAAGTTTAGGAGACTGAAAGTGGACCGCAACTGGGCAAATTGGTCTGCTGCCTTCTCAGTACTGATGGGAGTTATGATACAGGCGACTCCCGTTCGGGCAGTCGAGCTTCTGAAGATTGTGAGTAGGGCTTACAATACAGGGAATCCTGGGGCGTGGTTGTGCTATGATGAGGGATTTAGGAAGCGGGCAGCAATTAAACCAGGCCTTAGATGGGATATGTATGTGCAGGACATATGGCTGGAGTGTATGGTGAGTACTAAGAACATCACCAAGACAGATAGTGGCCATGCCCTGGCGTCGGGGGCGGTAGTTCGCGTCAATGACCCCTTCCAGGCCGGGGGGCGCCGGGCGAACGCAAGGGGGCTCACGTGCTGGGATTTCAATGAGTCAGGGGGCTGCGCCCGCTCCTCGTGCCGTTTTCGACATGCCTGTTCGCATTGCTCGGGCAACCACGCAGCTTTCCACTGTAATAGGGCCCAGGCACAGGGGAAGGGTAGACAGCCACCAAGGCAGTACCAAGCTGGAGGGGGAAATGGTAACCACAAGGGCGCCAATGCTGGTTCGGCATAAGGCCCCAAGTCATGCCCTGGCAGATTGCCCAGCTTGAGGCGAAGTAAAATATGTAGGAGAAGGTTTTAGAAAAGGTTTTAGGATACCGGCAAAGGGCGTGCGGCCTAGAAAGTCGGTGGACAACTTGAAGTCAGTCAAAGGGATGGAGGAATTGGTGCACGCCAAGATCCAGAAAGAGTGGGCTGAAGGCAGGATGGCTGGCCCCTTCATCGCCCCACCCTCCCCAGGTTTTCACGTTTCCCTCTTAGGTATAGTCCCCCAAAAAGCGCCGGGCGAATATCGCCTCATCCACCACCTCTCCTATCCAAAGGGGGGGGGTCGGTGAACAACGCGATCCCGGATGACCTGTGCTCAGTGCGCTACGCATTGTTCGACGCGGCAGTGGGCATGGCTAAAGAATGCGGCCCGGGGGCATTGATGGCAAAGTGTGACATCAAGTCGGCTTTCAGGTTGTTGCCGGTCCACCCTGTTGACTGCGAGCTGCTGGGGTTTCAATTTCAAGGAAAATTTTATGTGGACAAGGCCGTGCCTATGGGCTGTTCTAGATCATGCTCGGCCTTCGAGCGATTCAGCTCGCTGCTCGACTGGTTGGTGCGGCACAGAGCCCAGAGCCGGTTTGTAATTCACTACATAGATGACTTCATGTTCCTTGGCCGCAGTGGCACAAGGGAATGCGGCCACCTCCTGGATACCTTTCATAACCTGGCAACAGAGCTGGGGGTCCCCTTGGCCCCTGAAAAGACTGTGGGGCCAACCACAGTTTTGACTTTTCTGGGGATCGAGTTGGATACGGTGGCGGGCATCTCGTGCCTCCCCGGGGCTAAGCTGGGTGAGTTGCGGGAGGAAATTGGCATCTGCTTGGGGAAGAAGAAAGTCACGGTTAAGGAGCTACAGAGCTTAATAGGGAAGCTGAATTTCGCCTGTCGCGTGATAGCACCGGGCCAGGCCTTCTTGTCCCGGCTTTATGCCATGGTACCGGGCAACAGCTGCCCACACTATCACGTGCGAGTCACTAACGAAATTAAAGAGGACCTAGCAATACGGCAGGCCTTCCTTGAAGGCTTCAACGGGGTTAGCCTGTGGAGGCAAGAATTCTTGCTGGAGGCGGAATTGCAGGTACAGAGCGATGCAGCAGGAGCATTGGGCTTTGGCCTTTACTTTCAAGGTAAGTGGTGCGCAGGCAAATGGCCGGAAGCGTGGGCCCAGGAGGGGGTCACGCGGGACATCACGTTTTTAGAGCTTTTCCCTATTGTTCTAGCCGTACACCTGTGGCCAAATAATTTTGCTAATCGCTCTGTGCTTTTTTGGTGCGACAACACTGCAGTAGTGCAAGTTATTAACTCCCAATCGTCGAAGTCAGCTAGGGTCATGGGATTAGTCCGCTCTTTCGTGCTGCAGTGTTTGGTTAATAACATATTGTTCACTTCCAGGCATGTTCCTGGAGTCAACAACGGCATAGCCGATGCTCTCTCTCGCCAACAGATGGAACGTTTCCGTCTTCTGGCGTTGGAAGCCAACCGGGAGCCCGAGGTTATTCCACCAGGCATGTGGAACATTGGACATGTCAGCTATTCGAGGCAGTTCAGGGGGCACTAGCGCCTAGCATGAGACGGGCTTACCAAAGGGCTTTCTCTGAATTCCTGGAATTTAGGGAGCATAAAGGGTGGCGACTAGAATTTCCCATTGCAGAAGCTCAGGCGCTGCAGTTTGCTTTGTCGCTGCACACACGAGGTCTGTCCCCTTCCACGATTGGGGTCAAGCTGGCCGCAGTTTCCTTCACCAGTAGGATGGCCAGGCATCCCTCGCCTGATCGAGGTTTCTTTGCCAAGAAGCTGTTAGAGGCTTGGACACGGGAATGGGGCCCGGCACGAGACGTCAGGCGACCCATTACCCCGGAGATACTGAGGGCAATTTCGGCAGGGGTAGGGAGGATAGCTGACGGGAATTTCAAGTCCGCTCTTTTCGATGCGGCCTTTAAATTGGCGTTCTTTGGGGCCTTTCGGGAGTCCGAGTTAGTGGCAGCCTCCAAACGAGACAGAGCGCCTAGGGTAGTTAGTTTAAGGGACATATCTATGGGGGAGGAAGCCTTGTATATTAGACTGCGGGCCTCTAAGACGGACCAGCATCAGCAGGGGGTAAGTATTAAGCTTCACAAGGCCGCAGACCCAGATTTGTGCCCGGTTTTAGCAGTGGGTCGGTATAAGGAAATGCACCCCCCAGTGGCTGGGCCGTTTCTTGTCCACAGAGACGGCTCAGCAGTAACGCGCTATCAATTCTCGGCGGTACTGCAAAGGGCGCTGATGGCAGCAAACCGGCTTGTCCAAGGTTATGCATCTCACTCTTTTCGAATAGGGGCAGCAACATATGCCGCAGGGTTGGGTATTTCTGACCACGAGATACGAAGTTTGGGTAGATGGAGGTCAGCCGCATTCCACATGTATGTGCAGGGACTCACGCTGTAACATTAGCGCTCTAAACCCACCCACCCCTCTCCCCTTTGTTTCTCTCAGTTACAGACCCCAGGATGAAGGATCAATGAAGGTTGATTTGGATAACGGGGCACAGCATCGTTTTCTGGGCTGGACGAGCAGTCGGGAGCTCCTACTGGGGCACACAGCTGGGTTTGGGGGACAGGGCTGAGGTAGTGTGGAAGGCCAGAAGGGGCATGAGGTGGGAGCAGCTCATGCCCCTCATTCACGAGGCGGCCAGAGGGCCACACCTGGACATCCTGGTAATTCACCTGGGGGAGAACAATATCCCACAGAGGTCGGGAGTGGAGTTAGTGATGAGGATGAAGCAGGACTGAGCTGAGATGGCCCATTTGTTGCCTTCCACTCTCTTGGTGTGGTCGGACATGCTGGAAAGGATTAGGTGGGCGAATGCAGTTCACCCGGGCAAGGTGGACCGCGTTCGCTGCAATATCAACAAGGAAATGGGGAAACTTGTAACCGAAAGAGGGGAAGTGGTCATACCATGAACAGATAGCCGTTATTCAAGGCCAGAGCTTTTTCGGCACGATGGGGTGCATTTGTCAGAGGAAGGTTTGAACCTTTACTTGGCTGCATTGAAGAACACACTGGCTCAATTATGTTGAGCTTGGGGCTTGGGGGTACAAACCATCCAAGCAATGTGCTGGAGGTTTGTGGTGGCAGGGGCCCAGAGCATTTTGTTAACCCATTGTTATGCATAGTAGTAAGTTAGTGTGTGGGAAGGCATCTCATTAAGAGATGGAGCAAGGGTTAAGCCAAGGCAGGGATGGCCGACTTAAACCCCGGCTTAGGAGGGAGGGGCAAGCTAGACGAACGAGGACAGGGGCAGTCCCGTAAGGAAGCCACTGCCTCCCTCCTACTTTGGTCACTAGAGGGTGCTCCCTCCCCGATCATCCGGATGGCTGAAGTGAGAGTGACCTAGAACACACAAGGTCAGCGGTACCGAGGGACATTGGACTGCTGAGTTGAGTTAAGTTTAAGAGTAAGTAATTTAATGCCAAACTTAGTATAAGGGGCCCGGGAGGGAGTATACCCCCTCCCTGACTTGGTGTACGAGTTAATAAATGTGTGGCCTTTAACCCAACATTTCTGTGTGGGTTGTCTTATTTCGGGTGCGGGGGCAACAAGCAGATGCTGGGCGAGGGCGCATGGGGTGCTCAGCCAACTGGGACCCAGCCACCGCGAGGTGGCAGGGGTGCTGGGGCCAGGGTGCCAATGGCAGATGCTTCCCCAAGCCCGTCGGCCGCAGTACCGCAGGGGGGACTGGATGATGAGGCCCGCTTTTCCATGAACAACTTCTCATCCATGTTGGCCATTGCCCTGCGCAGTGTGAAGGCCTCGCAAGCAGACAGGGGTGCTGCTGATAGTATTCAGCTCCCAGACCCCAAACACTCAAGAGTGGCTGGGGCAGGGTTGGTTATGCGCTCCACTGGGGGCACCGGTGGCCCTGCGCCGGGGACGCAAGGAACATTGGCAGCCAGCGATCAAGGGTTACCACAGACGGATGCAGCGGCGAGTAGTGCAGTGGAGCTTCCAGCAATGCTACTCGAACCGGCAGTTTGTTATGACGGGTCAGCTGTGGTGGGACAAGGTAATGGAGTTGGGGATGTGATAGCCGCACAGGCTGTTGCGCCCCCAGCACTGGAATGCGGGGTATCTACACCTGTTGGGGCTGGGGATAAGGGTTCCCTTTGGTACTGGGAGAGGAAGGCAACATTGGCTATTGGTCCTGATGCAGCTTTGCCGGTGTGGGACATGGGAGCAGTACAGGCTGAGGTTCCAATGGCAGGCGGCACCCAGGGTATTAACCCATTTGCACTCAGTTTTGCTGCCCCATTTTCTCTCCCGGAGGCGCACTTAGTGCAGGCAACGAGGGACAGGATTTGGAGGGGCAAGTTTATTGACATTTTAATGTTAATATATGGTGAAGTACCTAATGATGAGAACGTAAGCGGGGATAAAGGAAAGAAGCAAAAATGGAGGAGGCTGCATGTTCCCAAAACGTGGGATAATTGGTTGGGGGCTTGGCTTATATATATGGGGCTGGTGTTGTACAGGTTCCCAGCACGGGCCTGGCAGCTGTCCCAGTATGTGGCCATAATCCAGAAAGCCTATCTGGATTTGGGGGGGATGGCATGGCTGGAGTACGACGAGCTGTTTCGGCGCATGGCGGCATCCAATCCTCATGCACGCTGGGATCTAGTGGAATACAATTCACAATCCCAAATTATGGCCCCGCATAGGCCAGTGGTGGGGGTCCACACAGTCAGCGGGATTCTTCTGCCAGGGACTCAAAAGCAGACCCAGGGGAAGCCCGCCTGCTTCGCATTTAACAGAGGCAACTGCTTGAGGTCACGCTGTACATTTCTCCACGCCTGCACTCACTGTGGGGGCAGGCATGCTTCCTTTTCCTGTCCCAGGGGGAAGTTCGACACCAGTAGGTCTAGGAGACCCCAAGGTCCCTTCCGGCAGGATAAGCAGGGTCCCCCCAGGCAAGGAGATGGGGTTACAGGACCCTCGCCTGGCCATCAGCCCAATTAAGCTGCCCCCTCTGGCCTCCCTCCTCAGGTGTTACCCTAACCAGGAGGATGCAGCTTACCTCTTGGAGGGGTTTTCACGGGGTTTTCACATTCCATGTGTGGGGGTTAGGGTGGATCAATGGGCCAGGAATTTAAAGTCCGTCAAGGGTATGGAGGGGATAGTTTGGGAAAAAATTCAAAAAGAAATTTCAGCGGGTAGGGTAGCTTTGACACCCCTCCTTTCCTGGTGATGCGCTGCTTGCCATTGGGGACAGTACCCAAGAAGGCTCCTGGTGAGTACAGGCTGATCCACCATCTCTCATATCCCAGGGGCGGGTCAGTGAATGATGCTATTGCCCCTGAGCTTTGCTCGGTGCAGTACACATCCTTCGACTCCACGGTATGCATGGTCAGGGCGTGGGACCCTGTTGGGCAAATGTGACATCAAGTCGGCTTTCCGTTTGCTCCCAGTGTCCCCAAAGGATTTTGATTTGCTGGGTTTCACATTTCAGGGTCAATATTTTTACGATAAAGCCTTGCCCATGGGTTGTTCCATCTCCTGTGCGGCGTTCGAAAGGTTCAGTTCTCTACTGGAATGGGCAATCAAGGTTAGGACAGGGCTCCCATCGGTGTCTAAATATTTGGATGATTTTTTGTTTGTGGGGAGGGGGACACAGGCGAGTATGCACATTTGATGGCGACCTTTGCTCACCTTGCTCAGGAGCTTGGGGTGCCACTGGCAGTGGAAAAAACTGAGTGGCCAACTAAAAAATTAAAGTTCCTGGGCATTGAAATTGACACCATTCCTGTACCTCTAGCCTCCATGGGGACAAACTGATGAGGCTTCGTCAGATGTTGGGGGAATTCATGCTCAAAGAAAAAGTCACCCTCAGGGATCTTCAGAAGCTGCTAGGCCACCTTAATTTTGCATGCAAGGTTGTTGTGCCAGGTAGGGCTTTCAGCGCTCGGTTGGCCAGAGCCACGGCCGGCACTTGTTCACCGCATCATCTTATCAGGATCAACAAGGGGATGTGGGAGGATTTGAAAGTCTGGCAGGTTTTCCTGGAACAGTTTAACGGAGTGTCGCTTTGGAGGGACGTGCGCCTCCTTGAGGCCGACCTATAGGTAGTATCAGATGCTGCTGGTGGGATCGGTTTCGGGGTATTCTTCAGGGGTCGCTGGTGTGTCCAACGTTGGCCTACCATTTGGGGGGAGTTGGGTATTCTAAAGGATATCACTTTCCTGGAGCTCTTTCCCATTGTACTTTGGGGCAACGAATTCAGGGATGCACATGTCCGGTTCTGGACTGATAACCAGGTAGTGGTGTCTGTCATTAATTCCCAATCTGCTAGATCTCCCAGGGTCATGTCACTTGTCAGGTGGCTGGTGTTGCAGTGCCTGCAGCTGAACACGTGCTTCACTGCACGTTATGTGCCTGGCATGCAGAATGAAATTGCGGATGCTCTCGCTTCCAGATCGAGAGATTCCGTTCTTTGGCTCCTGGGGCCCACCCAGATCTGGAACCTGGTGTACCTACCAGGGGAGTTTTGAAAGTTTCAGGGAGTATCTAACTGAGCATGGCATTGAGGGACAATGGCCCATCCCTTCCGATTTTGTTAAGCTTTTTGAAGCAGACCTAAATCATAGGGGACTGGCAGCAAGGACTATGAGGAACAGGCTGGCCGCCATAACATTTTTTAGTAAAACTAATGGGTTTGCTGATCCATGCACTGGCTTCCAGTTAAGGAGGGCCCTGGAAAGGTGGGCAAGGGGGGGCTGTCACGGGTTGGAGGTCCGCACCCCCACTATACCAGGTTTGAGTGACTCAGTTTCCCTCGTGTACAGCCCACTTGAATCAGTTTTCTCTCTCTGGCTGATTCAAGCCTGCCGCAGGGACAAGCCCTTTGTCACTCAAGGGCCCGATCCCTCCCGTTTACAGACTCTTTAATCTCTGGGTTCGCAAGAGCTTGAGAACTCTTGTTGCTCACTTGTGTTCCAATGTTAGACACAGACACTTCTTCATAAAGATAAGAAGTCAGTTTATTGATTACATAAGCAAGATTGTTGATACAGAGTGGTTACTAGAAATCAAAGGTAAATATAACGCATTCCTAACCTATACTGGTTGAGTTCCTAAATAAGCATCTTACCCTACAAAGGTCCATAAGTTCTTCTCAGTCCTTGATGTAAGCGACTGGGTCTTCGGTCTTAGGGTTGCTAGAAAGCAAAGTCTTGTCTCTCAGTTCATGGTTCAGCTCAGCCCTCCTGGCTGCAAGATGGTGAGTAAGTTTCTGATAGTTTTTTTCCCCTCTGGGTACAACTCTTATATCCCCAGGAAAAAACGCCTTGTATCTTCTCGAGACTTCTAGAATTCCTTCTGTTGTTGCTATCAGCTTTCTGTGTCTCTTGCACATAGGCAATGGCTGCCTGCATTAGCATATTAATGTCTCTGGCCACCCGTCTGGGGCAAATCAACAAACTGTCTTTCCATTTCCTGGAGCTTGGTCAAGTGTCACAGTCCTGATTTGGGTTTTACAGTTCTCAAATGTAACATTACATACATGTTGCATGTTTTGCTTTACATATTTACTAGGCTTGTAGCTTACATGTAGTCCAGTATCACACGTGTGTGACCCTATGTTCCTCCATGACAGGGGCAGTTGTAGATCCGACAAGCACCTGCCAGTTTCCGTAAACCTCCTAGTGCAGATCTCTGAGATACTGCTGGCAGTGTGTTCTGGCAGCTCCGAGCAGCCTTTGTCACAGCCTTTTTTGTGGTGGCCTCTTCTAAGCTTGACTCTTCGGGTCGTGCTTTAGCTGTAGGGGATGTTAAATTGGAGCGGGGAGTGGTTAGGATTTTAGTTCGACAGTCCAAAACGGATCAACTGGGGAGGGGGCAATTTTTGTTGCTGGCACCAACACCGGTCACATCTATCTGTCCAGTGGCAGCCCTTGGAGCATTTTTGCCCTTGAGGCCAGGCAGACCTGGCCCTTTGTTTATGCATGTGGATGGGGTCTTCCTGACTAAGTTATTATTATTGTTATTATTATTTATTTTTATTATTAGCATTTATATAGCGCCAGTGATATACCTGGTGCTTTACAAAGAATAAGATAGACACGGTCCCGGCCTGAGAGCTTACAATCTAAAGACAGGGAGAGGGGAGACAGGAAGGGGGAACAGAGGGAGAGACAAGGGATGCGACATTCATGAGGATGCAAAAACCCCAGGTATATGTTCTTGGCTTGGTTGCAGTAAGTTGGGAGTTTACAGATAACAGGTGGAGGATAATCCTAGGTGGGGATCATTGGCAGGAGTTAGGAAGGGTGAAGAGGAAAAGGTGGGTTTTGAGGAGGGACTTGAAGGTGTGGCGGGTGGGGGCAAGGCAGATGAGGGCAGGGAGGAAGTTCCAGGCATGCGAGGCAGCGAGGGAGAAGGGACAAAGGTGGTTGGAGGAGCAGGGGAGGCGTGGGAGGGTGAGGGAGGGAATGGAAGAGGAGCAGAGTGCTCGAGCAGGGGTTCAGAGGGAGATCAGGACAGAGAGGTAGTGGGGAGCGAGATTGTGAAGGGCTTTGTAGGTGAAGACGAGGAACTTGTGCAGAATATTCCCAGGAAGGGGGAGCCAGTGGAGGGAGGAGAGGAGGGGCTGCATATGGTCAAAGTGGTGGGCTAGGTGGATGACCCTGGCAGCAGACTTTTGAACAGAGATGAGGGAAGAAAGGTGAGAGCGGGGAAAGCCAACGAGGAGGAGGTTACAATAGTCGAGGCGTGAGATGACTAGGGGGTGGATGAGAGTTTTAGCAGAGGAGACAGACAGAAACGGGTGGATCTTGGCAATGTTGTGGAGAGAGAAGCGCAGGATTTGGCAACCGAGTCAATGTAGGGTTTGAAGGTGAGGTGCGAGTCAAAGATGAAGCCCAAGCTGCGGGCTTGGGGGACACGAAGGGTGGAGACCCCGTCAATGGTAATTGACAGGGAAGAGGGAGAGGAAGGATTGGGAGGGAAGATAAGGAGTTCAGTTTTCGCCATGTTCAGTTTGAG
>QEPC01003301.1:1862770-1873338 GCA_003113815.1 Sphenodon punctatus
GTGTTGAATGTCCTGGTATCAGGGGGACGCCAGGCCTGCGGTTGTCGGGTGAGCGCGTGCGTGCTGTCCCACGGCAATGGTTGTCGGTGGCAGTGTAGCGTGGCTCCTTGATGTCCTCACTCCGGCCTCGTCGCCCTATACTGGCTGAGTTCCTAAATAAGCATCTTACCCTACAAAGATCCATAAGTTCTTCTCAGCCCTTG
Source organism: Sphenodon punctatus (assembly GCA_003113815.1). Classification (NCBI taxonomy): domain Eukaryota; kingdom Metazoa; phylum Chordata; class Lepidosauria; order Sphenodontia; family Sphenodontidae; genus Sphenodon; species Sphenodon punctatus. The sequence goes on from QEPC01003301.1 coordinate 1,862,974, forward strand.
GTGTAAGCGACTGGGTCTTCAGACTCAGAGTTGCTAGAAAGTAAAGTCCTGTCTCTCAGTTCATGGCTTCCAGCCTGGCTTGCTGGCAAGATGCAGATGAGAGTGCTCCAGGTGGTTCTGGGCAAGTGATAGCGATGCTGGCTTAATGACCCTTGCTTAAATATCTTTCATGGTCCCTCGGGTTTCCCACCTCGGAGAAATGTGAGGCCTGTCACGTAGGCAACCCAGGCAAACATGACGATCCATTTGCATCTCTATAGGGTTCCGTCTGGCAAGGGTTTTGCCAATGCACAATTTTTTAACTCCCTGCTTCCTGGAGTTTGGTCATGTGTCACAGTCCTGATCTGGGTTTTACAGTTCTCAATTGTAACATTATATACATGTGGAACCTTTTGCTTTACATATTTACTAGACTTGTAGTCTACACGTAGGCCCGTATCACACGTGTGTGAGCCTATGTTCCTCCGTGACAGACAGAGTCCCGGAATCCGAGGGAGTGGAGCAATTCAAACAGAAGCAAGTGGTCAACAGTGTCGAAGGCAGCAGAAATCAAGGAGGACAAGAATAGAGTAAAGGTGGTTGGATTTAGCCACAAGAAGATCATTGGTGATCTTAGCAAGAGCAGTTTCAGTGGAGTGAAGGGAGCGGAAGCCAAATTGGAGGGGGTCAAGGGAGGAGCTGGCGGAGAGGAGGTCGAGGCAATGGGAGTAGACAACCTGTTCAAGGAGTTCAGAAGCAAAAGGGAGGAGCGAGACAGGATGGTGATTAGAGGGTTCAGAGGGATCCAGAGTGGACTTTTTGAGGATGGGGGCGACAGTGGCGTGTTTAAAGGCAGAGGGGAAGGAGCCGGTAGAGAGGGAGAGGTTGATGATGTGCAGGAGGGGAGGGGCGATGGTGGAGGGAATGGAGGTCAGGAGGCAGGAAGGAAGTTTCAGTTTATGGCCATCTTCCAAACATGCCTAAGCAGATTGGGTCTCAAGCCCATGGCATTTGGCTCACATTCCTTCTGCGTAGGGGCTGCCTCCATGGCCTCAATCGCGGGGGTCCCAACCTCCCGGATTCAGAAACTGGGGTGGTGGAGGTCAAATGCTTATCAAGCATACATCAGACCTCTGGGGGAAGGTGTTGGGCTGGTCCCCTCACACGGTACCATTTACTAACTGTATGTATCTCCAGCAGGTTATGAGAGACCTATCGAGGTCTGGATATGAGGCCATAGTATTGTTCGTCAGGCACGCAAGCAGCCTCTTCTGGCCTCGGTCAACATCTTGGCCTGTACCCAAGGGCATGTTTGACCTGGATCGGGATCAGTGGCATGCGTTGGGACAGATTGAGGAGTGTCCTGTGAAAGAGGGCATCGGATAGTCCCTCCCAGCCGAACATCCTGATAATTCACCTTGGGGAGAATTACCTCGGTCTCAAGCCCGCATTCCAGCTCACAGGCTGCACTCGTGCCACTTTGTCCCTGCTTCACACCACTTGGCTAAGCACATCTATCGGGTGGTCTGACATGCTGGAGCACAGAAATTGGCATTATGTGGCATGCCACAGGAAAGATTGAGAGAGCAAAGAGGAAGGTCAACAGGGCTGTATGGAGGGCGGTGAGCAGAATTGGGAGGTTTATGATCCACCACGGGCGGATCTTGTTCTGAGTCCCAGGTTTTTTGTGGAGGACGGGGTCCACCTGTCAACGGAGGGCAACCAGATCTGGCTGGGTGATGTGGCTGAGGGACTGAAGCAGCACCTGGGGCATACCTGTGTGGTGTAAAGGGGCCCCCTTTTTGTGGCAGATAACAGCTCAGGGATCAGGCTAGGGGAAGAGCTCCTTAAGAGTAGGGGCTGCATGCCCCCCCACATTTGCCCAATTTGGGTGGTGGTGGTAAGGCATGTGGTGGGCGGCAGGGAACCCCGAACTTCAGACTATGGATGGCAGGGTTGGGGGGGGCTGCTGCCCCTCCCTTCCGGGGGAGGGTGACCTGGCTGGGAAGGATGGTCACCCGGATGGGGGTGCTGTGGGGGTAGCCCGGCCCCCACTTCAAACACAAGTTTATGCCCTCGTCTGGGTATCTGTTTATTGCTGTTTACTGTTTAATAAAGTTGCAGCCAATGCCCATAAAAGTATACTTGTGTATATACGCACAATAAAGCCCCCTTACACGCTACAATTAAGCGGTGGGGGGCACTTGTGAGGGTCGGCCCTGGAACCCAGGTGTTCGGGGGGGGGTGGCACTCTCCCCGCCCAGGTGCCATTTCAGCCAAAGGGCCCCCTTACCTGGTGAGGGGGTGGGCCAGCACCAAGTATGTAGGCAGGGACGCTGCCTGGCCGCCCCCCTCTTGCCGCGTGGTTCAGTGCGCGGTTACAGACACCCTCCCCCCCACTCCCTTACATGCTGTGCATGGCACATGGTGCGCTTTACATTCACCTAGACTGTTCAGGGCTGCCGCGGGTCCTGTGCTAGTTGCTGTTTTTGGGTCTAAGAAGGAATTTCCCCCCCCGCTATAATTGGCCTTTTAAGGCCGGGGTTTTTCCGTCTTCTTCACAGCAGTTCCTAGGGTTATGATGTTTCAAAGGCTTTCTTTCTTTGTCGCAACTTAGGCAGATAACAGCTCAGGGACCATGCTAGGGGAAGGAGCTCCTTAAGAGTAGGGGCTGCATGGCACCCCCCCCATTTGCCTGATTTGGGGGGGGTGGTAAGGCATGTGGGGGGCGGCAGGAAACCCCCAACTTCAGGCTATGGATGGCTGGGTTTATTATTTTATTTATTTATTTTAAGCATTTCTTAGTCGCCCCATATGCCTACGGCATCTCGGGGTGACATACAATTTAATAAAAACAATTCAGTAAAACAATTTATTTAAAAAACAGCACACAAATTAAAACTGGGTGTCTGTTTATTGTTGTTTACTGTTTAATAAAGTTGCATCCAATGCCCAATAAAGTATACTTGTGTCTGCCTGGTTCCTTTGGGTTGTGTGCGCACAATGAGGATTTAATGTGTATGAGCAGCCACTAGAGGGAGTAGGAATTCTTAAGATCTATTATGGGTGTTTTCAGACATTACGAGATCACAGTCAACCACAGTCAATCCCCTGTGGTGGCTGTGATCACGGAACGTCTGTTGGGGGAACGCATGTTCCCCCCCAGATGTTACCATGGCAGGGAATCACTTTCGCCACGCGTCAACACGCAAGCGGCTGAAGCTGCGGGCCAGGAGGCCGCCGCGTGGCGAAGGTGATTCCCCGCCGTGATGAACCCCGCCGTCACTTCTGGACGGCGGCCACGGCCCGGAATCCCCGCAGGGATTCCGGCCCGTGGCCAAATCGGGCGAGTGCTGCGGCTGCATTGGCTGTGGTGGCCACCTGTCTCTCCAGAGGGCGGCCCCACCCCCTCCCCGATTCCCCGCCGGGATCCCCCGGCACGTCTGTTAGGGCATAACGGGGTCGTCCCAGCGGGGGATGAATCTATTGTTTTTGTGATGGGGCCAATCGGCCCGTCACGTCTCAAAACACCCTATGTATGAAAGTAGGTAAAGGCTTAATGTATTTCACTTTCTGTTTCCTAAGACCCATGGAAGGATGTCCATATAGCGTATATAGGTAAGAGTTCATGAAGTGGACTTTAATCAAACTCAGAACTTGTGAAGTAGGTGGTTACAAAGTTCTACTGCATAAAAGCAAGGGCTGAGTTAACAGACTTTGTTCTCCCTTGAACAATTTCCTGCGAGGTTGTTCAGTGGGGTTCCACTTTTGCAAAATATAGTTATTTAGCTAGAAACTAACTTAAAGGAATTTGTGTTAAGCTGAACTTAGATTATAAATGTATTTTGATATCTTTAGTAAGCAATAAGATTGTTATTAGGTTGAGGATGTGATTCTGAATTAACTCCAATTTATCTGGACTGATTTTGTCTAATTTTGGTGAATTTTATGTATATTGTTGTTTTATTATACTTAACTTTACTAAGTAAAATGATTTAGAGTCTTGACTCTGTTTTAGTTAGAGGAACTTTGTTTTCCTGACTTAACCATAATTGATTCAACCATAATAAGGCATCAAAGAAATAAGATCCTGCTACTGCCCGGGATATTTACAAATTTCTCTCCAGGTTATTTTCATTTCTACAAGGGGCTGTATGTATTTTGGATGACTTTCAAATGCTGGGTTCCTGGGCTGCTGCCCCTAAAGCTCCCGCATTAATGACCAGCATTTTCAAAACATATGCCTCCTGCATTCCCAATCTGCACATGCAGCTACCATAGCTGTGTGAGATTGTGATAAATGCAGGAGCAAATGAGCAGTCAGAGGTGTCTGTGGTCAGCTCTGCATGCCATGGTAATTCCATGTACAACCCAGATGCACAAACACTCACATATTTAGAAAGCATAGACCTTAAAGACTGATGTCAGTTCTGAACCTCCTCGGATATCTTAGGGGCTGCAGCAAACCAACCCATTGTTTCTATGGTGGAGTGAGCTGCTGCAAATAAAGAAAAGAAAAGCAACATGCCCATGGGCCCCTGTACCTTCACCACTGGGACAGTCAATCCAGTTTCTGCGTTGCTCTCGGCATCCTTCTTTTCATCTTCCAGATTTGAATCCTCAGGTACAATGAAGGTAAAGTGCTTGAGAGCTTCGCCTGTGGTGGGGGCTGATCGCTTCTCCGGGTAGGAGATCACAGAGAAAAAGGCACTGGGAGGGATGGGTGGCCCAGAGGGACCCAGCCCCAACCCATCCAAAATCTAAGGCAGAAGAGAGAGACTCATTAATGCCTCCTTCATCAGTAGCCTCAAGCTCTACTGTCCATGGAGTGGAGTGCTGCACTGCCACACAGTGCCTGTTAAAGGAGGGTTTCACTTTCTGTGTATCAGGCAATCTTTGCATGCTCAGTGGGTCAGCCTGTGAAAGCCCTGCTAGAAGGATTATGGGGAAGGGAAACAAGTTCCTGGGGAAACAGTGACAGGAGGGGAGGCGTTACATAATATCACAATCTTATGATTATTAGCAATATGGCATGTACCATGTAAAAAGCAATATTCCTGTAATTCCAATATGCATGTTTGTACATCATTTGTGCTTGGTGTCATTTTTACCCTGGTGAAATACTGATATAATGATATCAAGTTATTACGAATCAGAATTGCAATATAAAAGTTACAAAATGTAGCTTCATATACCCACTAATGTGAATTTACCAACACAAAACCTCCGGTTTAAGTGAACAGTTAATGCTCGCACGAATTTCCAACCCCAAAAAAACACCATTGCAATGTATACTCCCATCCAAAATCACCTCCCAATGCAAACACAGGGGGTAAACATCAGTTTTCAAACCAAAAAAACCTCCAGCAAAACATAAACGAACAATTGTACCAAACCCCCAAATGCATGGAAATGGGAGATTAAGGTTCACAACACAACTAGTACACCATGACAACCACTGTGAATTGGAAACACAAAACAGCATGAACACCAAAAACAAGCACACATGAACCCATTAAAACTCTCCTTAACTGGTGCTCCTTATATACTTTGTTGTCACTGTGTTCCTTCCATGTTATTGTAAACTCCAAATAATGCATTTAATGAGCAGCACATTTAGGGCTTGGTGTTGGTTTGTGAATCATGTTATTATGTGGTGAGCAACAATCGTTATGTTGTTTTAATTAGGCAGAAAAATTTGATTTCCCCTCCCGCCCCCACTGCCCTTACAAACTGACTTTACAGGATAAGGGGATGGGAGTTAGACCTATTGTCCAAAGCTATTGTTAGGGTGTCTCCTTTTTTTCTTGCTGTATGTCAGGAGAGAATATTGATGCACATAATAGTGCCTGGATCAGAACATGTTTTGTCAGGGAGCACTAGGTAAGGTGAGTTTTGAATGGGTTCATGTGTGATTGTTTGTTTGGCGTTCATGCTGTCTATTGTCTTTCCAACTCTCAGTGGTTGTCATGGTGTACTAGTTGCGTGGTCAGGGATGTAGCGTCCATTGAGCGAACCTGGCATAAAACCAGGGCAGCTAGGCTCCAGGGCGCCACTGCCTGGCCCCGCAGGGGCAGCCCCACACCTGGGCTTGGCTGGAGGAGGCCCAGTTGCAGGGCACCCCCACATCATGGGGGGATCCCCATCCCTCACCTGCCTCTGCCTGCAAGTAGTGCTGCAGCACCAGCGGGGACATCAGGACACTGATCTGACTGGGAGATAAAGCTGTTTGTAAACAAACAACTCCTCCCCATGTGAGTGATCAGAAGGTTGTTGCCTTGTAAAGAAGGTTTTTTGAGATGGCTTCAAACATTCTCACAACTGGGTTGTGCATGCTCACCATATTCAAATAGACCACGTGATGGTCTTGAGCTCCTCTAGTATAAAAAGCACTCTTCCCCCTTAGAATGACAGTTCATTCCAACCCTTTCTAGGAATACAAGAAAAAAAAAAATCCATGCAGGGCTGAAAGGGTGGGGGTTGTGAGAATGTTTGAAGCCATCTCAAAGAACCATGTTTACAAAGCAACAACCTTCTGTTCTTCTTTGAGTGGCTCCTCACGGGCCATTTTTACATGGCTTCGCCAGGTGGGGGATTCATGGGCATACCGGTGCGTGGGTGGGGCATACACATGGCCACACATGCATCCCCACTCATCTGCACCCACGGAGCAACTGTCGTTTTCCCCAGTTGCTCCATGCGTGGGAACGGTGCGTGTGAATGGGGATGCGTGTTAGGCATTCGCATGCATGTACCCTCACTCACCGCGGGTACATGCGCTGCATCATTCACACGGGGCTCCCCCACCCATGAGCATGCAGAAATCTGCGTGTTCATAGGTGGGAGAGGCCCATGTAAAAGGGGCCACATTCTCACAACTGTCTTACTTATACTATCTTGGGTAGGAATTTAGGACATAAAGCAATATCTATTCTATCTTGGAAAATCTGAAAATATGGTCCTGAGATTATTAGGGCTGCTATTTCACTAACTCTTCTTAATGAAGTTATTGCTAACAGGGATACTGTCTTTAAACCCCCACTTCATTTGTGCCCCCATAACCAGTGGGGGCACAAATGAAAAGGTTATGGGGCAGCATGATTTTATATATATTGCCATGAAATATATATATATATAATTCATGGCAACCCCCACCCTTCCAGCCCCATCATTGATGGGGCCTGTCCTCTCCTGGTATCTCAGGTCTGGAGTCTGCGGGTGCTCCTGGATCCGCAGCTCTGCCTGGATGTCCAGGTGGTGGCTGTGGTGAAGGGAGCATTCCACTAGTTACATCTGGTACGTCAGCTTAGGCCATATGTCTTGGACTCAGATCTGGCCACAATCGTCCATGCTTTTATTACCTCGAGACTGGACAACTGTAATGCACTCTACGTGGGGCTACCTTTGGTGCTGATTCGGAGACTGCAGCTGGTGCAGAATGCTTTTCCAGGTGTGACCCATGTCTGTTACATCAAAGCCACCTGTATCACGGACTGCTGTGCAAAGCAGGACCCGGAGGTTGACATCGGAATTACCATGCCAAAGGATCAGACCATTTGTCATGGCAATTTACCACCACAGTTCAAGGCAGATAATCATTTACTTTGTCTCAAACGTACAATAAAGGCATAGAATGATATAGAGTTTCTGTTAAGTCTAGTAAAAGCAGACTTCAACTCAGAGGACAGTGATATCCCTGTACCTTCATGGGCCTGATGTCATGCACTAATTTCACATGTAAGTGTGCCAATAATGCATGTTGGATTCCTACCATACATTCCTTACTTCATCGCATAACTGGCTATGGTGTATACTTTATGCATAACTTCCTCAGTATTTTGTCACATCTTAAACAATCAGCACTTCGCTTCTTCTGTGATGAGAGTTTTTTTCACATTATTGTTGATATCGTTTTCAGTCATCCATACAAGTTTGATGGCCTGATTCCTATGATAGGTAGTTTTCATACAGTCATGGTTATGCTGCACTGCATAGTCAAGTACCTCTGAGGAAGTGGAGTTACTGATGCTTTGGTGGAAATGGGAGTCTTTGGCATCAATGTTGTGGAGTCAGTAATGAACATTATCTGCAGTCTCTTCATGAAATGCTAATCCTAGCTGAAGCAATAAAGTGCATGAAATGGGATGCATTTTGGGCCGTAGTAAATTTTCAGATGTTCTTCATGCAATTAGGCATATGAAGACGCTATTCAAGGAAAGAAATTCTGCACAATGCCAGGCAGAGTTTGATGTGGTCTTTTAAATAATCAATGAACAGAAACATGATTTCCAAGAGTTCTTGAAGGTTTGTCAGGACAAATCACAAATGTGTGCTTACTGGGATCAATTTCTTGATCTTGTTGGACTTATGAAGAACCTCATTGCTTCACACAGGAAGGTGACTGGAAGAATACTTTGCATTGTCTGAAGGTGACCTTCCCAGTCTTCCATGAATGCGACAGCATTAATTACCTACAGTACGTATCGTGGTACGTCGAGAAAATGAGGTAACTTGAAACCGATCATCCAGATATTTACAAAAAGTTTCATTCAGGCCATTTTGTTGTGAAGCAGAACCAAGGAATATTCAATGCAATGTCTCCTGACATAATGTTGCAGCAAACAACACAGAGACCCCAGAAAAGCATTAAGGGTATAATTGGACAAACAAAGAAGGTTCAGTATGTTTCTTAATGGGAACTTGTCTATCATGAGGTTTTGACAAATGCTGAAAAAGGCTACTGTGAAACGGTGATACACCATGAGATGGCTGGTAGTACAAGCTAAGAGTTGTATGCAAGTGTAGTCAAGGTCCATGAATACATGCTACAAGAGGGAATCCTTACACTGCATGCAGTGTAACCAAACTGCACAATTTCATCATGAAGCAAAAAGTCCATTTGGATGATGCTCTGAGACGCTTACATTTAATGGAAAACAGAACTGCAGGTTATGTTGAATTTCAAAACAGGCTGGTCAACAAAACAAAAAAAACTCACTGACCTAGTCAAGAAAGCAAAGTTGCCCACTTTCACTTCATATACTCCATCAGTCAGTGAGCCTGCTAAGCAAACGTCAAGCAAAACTGATGTGAAGATCACAAGTGCTCAGAAAACAATCGACATTGCAACAGAAAGAGGAGAATCACTTGCAGACATTCTCAAGTTCGATCTATTGCCAACCAACAGTTTGTTCAACTGTGATGCTTCACAACGAAACCTGCTAAATATGTTCTGTCATCAGAACTGGAGAAAACATTAGAGATCATGGAGTACTCCTTCACAAGCACCTCTCCAGTTCCAGCATGCATTATTGTTGACTTTACGTCTACGACTAGGAAAACAAGAGGCAGACATCTTGTCAAGTTTGAAGATGTGTGTGGCAGTATTGAAGTTGCATTTGTGATATGTAGCAGATCGACTTAATCTTTGATAGCTACATTGAAAATTCCATCAAAGAATGTGAAAGGCAAAGAAGGTCTGTCAAATCCCCTAGCATTAGTGACCATTGATTGTGACATAGCCATTCCTATCTGGCTTGGTCATACTCTAAGAACAAGGCGATGATGCAGGCAGCTGCAAAGCAGTTTTTCCTGGACAGGGCAGAAATGGTGGGTATCAAAACAATCATCGGTGGCTATGTTACTGACAAGGATGGGGTGGTTGATGCTTTGGAAATTGCTGGAACTATTTGGAAGACTTGTGAAGACCTACAAAACTCCCTAGAAGTGGCCGATGTTTGAATAGTCCCCCATGTTCAGAAAGAAGTGCTTTCAGGCATGAAAAGAGTTGTCATACTCTCCAACACCACAGATGTGGTAGTATGTATGCTTCATTATTCCTTTCTCTTAATAAAAGAAGGAATCCTTGAACTGTAGATAAGAGTTGGCCCAACACATGACATTGCTAGGTATATTTCTCTACACACCCTATCTAGGGTTGCTTTTTGACGTGTGCACCCTGCTCGTGGCATTATTATTATTATTTATTATTAGACATTTATAAAGCGCCAGTTGCATGACCTGGTGCTGTACAGAACATAGAATTAGACGCGGTCCCTGCTTGTAGCTTACAATCTAAGAGACAAAAACAAAGGGGGGGGGAGACAGGGGGAGGGGACAGTGGGAGAGACATGGGAGAAGACAAAGAAACATTCAGGCAGATGCGAAGTCTCAGGTGCATGTGCTTGGCTTGGTTACAATGAAGTTGGTAGCAGCAGTCAGCAGAGGAGGGATGACAGTAAGAGTAAGGGGAAAGGCTAGCGGGCATTGGGAAAGGCAGCATGGAAAAGGTGGGTCTTGAGGATGGATTTGAAGGAGCGGAGGGAGGAGGCAAGGCGGATGTGGGCAGGGAGGGAGTTCCAGGCATGTGGGGCAGCGAGGGAGAAG
>QEPC01003303.1:14146-25764 GCA_003113815.1 Sphenodon punctatus
GTTGGACTTAACTTTACTTGTAAGGTTGCAAATAGCGCCTTCTAAAACTGAGACGTGAACTGTGTTCCTCGATCTGAAACAATGTTGATAGGCAATCCATGTAGTTTTATCACATGTTGCCACACCAGGAAGGCAGTTTGTAGTGCAGAAGGTAGTCCCTGACAGGCAATAAAATGTCCTAATTTTGTAAAGTGGTCAACGACGACTAGGAAGGTGTTTTTCCGGGACTGAGGCAGATCTACAATGAAGTCCAATCTGATTCGCTTCCATGGACCCTGTGGAAGGGGATTTAGTTGCAAAAGTCCTTGGGGGCGCTGTCGCGGTACTTTCATGCTGGCACACATGGTACAACCTAGCACGTACAGCTTGGTATCACGTGTCATGGAAGGCCACCAATAATGTTGCTGAATGAGTTCTAAGGTGTGGCGTTGTCCAGGGTGCTCAGCCAAGGGGGCATCATGATGTTCCCACAAAACAGATTGATGTCCTTTCTGAGGTACAACTATCTTATCCTGGTGCATGTACACTCCATGCCAAAGGGAATGCTTTGTTTCTTGTCATAGCGCCCTTTCTTGCTGGGACAACTGTTGGAACTGTTTTAATTATATGCAAGTAGCCACAAACACCTTTTGACCCAGCAACAAGTTTCCTCAATCCATTGGGGCACCTGTTGCTTCCTGGCAGCGGGACAAGGCATGTGCGAGAACATTTCGATAGCCCGGTCGGTACTGAATCTGGAAATTGAATCGTGCAAAAAAGCGCGCCCATTGGGCATGCTGTGCATTAACTATACATATGGTTTGTAAATAGGTTAAGTTCTTATGGTTGGTAATAACGACTACCGGATAGTGTGCTCCTTCTAAGTAATGCTGCCATGTTTCGAAGCCTGCCTTGATGGCCAGTAATTCACGATCTAGCATGGTATAGTTCCTTTCAGCCTTTGTCAACTGCTGTGAATAGAAGGCACATGGTAACAGCCTTTCCCCAGTACCTGTGGTCTGTAACAGGACAGCCCCGATGGCTACACCCAACGCATCGGTCTCCATGACAAAAGGTTTCTCGAAGCATGGGTGTTGAGGAATAGGGGCTTGCATAAACGCTCTTTTCAACACATCAAAGGTTCTTGTTCCTTGCCCCAGATGTACTGGTGTCCCTTTTTCAGCAGCTGGGTTAATGGGCTTGTAATCCGGGCATATTCAAGAATGTATTGTCAATAATAGTTGGTGCTTCCTAGGTACAAAAGGCTGTTTTCCACTCGTCCCCGGTCCAGATGCGTAATAGGTTGTAGGCTCCATGCAAGTCTAACTTAGTTAAAACTAAGTTAAAATAGAGGCACCTTGAAGTCTATTCAATAGTTCTGGTATGAGGGGTAAGGGATATCGATTTTTAATCGTAATTGCGTTAAGGCCTCTGTAGTCAATACAGGGTCGTAACCCTTCATCTTTTTTAGGCACAAAAAACAGGGAAGCACCAACAGGGGAAGATGAGCGTCTAATAAACCCCCACCGCAAAGTTTCCTCTATATACTCCCACAGTGTCTGTAGTTCGGGGTCAGAAAGGGCATAAATACGCCCATATGGGGGTTCGGTGCCAGGGATAAGATCTATGGGGCAATCATATGGGTGGTGGGGTGGAAGAATGGCCGCCTCCTGTTCACTGAACACATCCGCATAGGCACAATACATATCCGGAAGCCCCATCCTCACCATTGTCTCCGGAATGTACCGAACCGAGCCTGTGACCAGTCCTTGCTTATTTTTGATGTAGTGCATCTGGCAATATATGGAGGGAAAGCGAACAGTTTTATCCTGCTAATGTATGTGGGGATTATATAAGTGAAGCCAGGGCAGTCCCAGTACAACAGAGAACATTGGTGTACACACTACATCAAATTGCAACATCTCCCTGTGTTCTCCTACCGTGCCCCATAACCACTGGGTCTGTATTGTAATGGGTCCTGAACGTAGGGGAGAAGCATCGATGTAATGGACCGTCTCTGGTTTAGAAAAATTCTGGGTAGGGATAGCATAATGCATGATTAACCCCTGATCAATGAAGTTCCCGGAAGCCCTGGAATCAATAAGGGCCTACACCACAAGGCTATGCCGGGACCCCAACTGCAAGGTGGGGGGAATACGGACATGTTCCAGCAACACAAGCAGCCCTTGTCTGGTGGCATGTACTAACCCCAGGGAATTAAGTTGCCCTACTGAGACATCCCCTGTCCATCCAGGTGGCTGCGTGTTTCCCTGCTCCCGTCATGCCATAGGAAGCAAGGGGCAATTTTGGGCAAAATGTGAGGGATCCCTGCAATAAAAGCAGAGATGGGAGACACACAATTGTTCTTTTTCTACTCCCGACAAGGGTCCTCGTGAGGCCCCTATTTGCATTGGTTTGGATTCATCTGTTTTCCCCTGTTCTAACTGCTCCGCTGGAACAACAGGTGGTCTGGTAAGGACAACCTGCATACTATCCTGTCGTCTCTCTTGACATCGCTCCACTAATTGTTCTTCTATCTGCAAGGTGAGCGTGACCAGTTCCCCACAGGTGGCTGGTAGGACTGTGTAAGACAGCTGATCTTTCAGCTCCTCAGAGGAGGTAATCCTCCCAGTGGGGAAACCCCCAGCGCCGACTGTGGGAATTCCCTATCCCCTTCCCCTGCATTCACTGAGAGCCTTGACAGTAATGATTCAGCTATCTACGGTGTGCAAGAAGCCAGTCCTAAGTAACTTCTCACTAACATTCCTCTCAGTGTGGGCCAGGTCCAGACACTCAGTTTTACTGGGATCAGTTGCCATTCCCTGGTCACTGATCACATGCCCCAGATATAACTTAAGTTTTAAACAGGTCATACTTTGGAGGTTTAACCTTCAGATCTGAATCTCTCAGTCTAGCTAGAACCTCACCCAGATGAGACAAATGCTCATAGAAAGTCTTACTGAATATGATTATGTCATTCAGATCGACCAAGCATATTGTTCATTGTAAATCAGCCAGCACAAAGTCCATGAGACACTGAAATGTCCCAGGAGAATTACATAGGCCAAATGGAATGATATTAAATTTAAATTTAAATTAAAGGGTCTGGTGAGGTTGCAGTTCATCTGCATATTCTCCCAGCTGCCTCAGCTGTCATCACCTGATGACGACGTGACCTTCCTGAGGTTGGCCTCTCTGCCTCCCCAGCACCGTCGACCAGCGAGCCAGGGTCTGGTGAGGTTGCAGTCCATCTGCATACTAGCCCAGCTGCCTTGGCTGTCATCATCTGAGGATGCCATGACCTTCCTGGGGTTGGCCTCTCTGCCGCCCCAGCACCATCGATCAGTGAGCCAGAGTCTGGTGAGGATGCAGTTCATCTGCATCCTCTCCCAGTTGCCTCAGCTGTCAAAGAATATTTCACATAACTGCAAGATCCATTCCATTCTCCCCCCCCCTTTAACAGAACTACCAAGATGCCTGTCCTTATCTCTCATCCCCTCTCTCCCCTCCCACCTCACCTGCTCCTCCCTCTACTTCTCTCCCCTGTTCCTGCTTCCCACTAAGCCTCTATTTCTTTCCCCTCTTCTCCTGCCTCCCACTAAGCCTGTCATCTCTCTCCAGCACCCCCCCACCTTTTCCCCTTCCCCATTGCCCATCTCCCACTGATCCCATCACCCCCTTCCCCTAATCTTATCCCCATTCCCTGCCTCCCCCAATCAACTCCCATTTTCCTGTTCCCTCTGGAACTGTCGCTTCTCTGCTAATAAAGCCCCCTATATCCATGATTTTTTCTTCTCTTGCTCCCTTCACCTTCTCACCCTTACCGAAACCTGGATCTTCCCCACTGACTCTGTCACCCATGCCACCCTCTCCTTCAGAGATCTCTCCTTCTCCCCTGTCCCATTCCGAAGGCTGTTGTGGTGGTATAGGCCTGCTCCTCACCTCTTCCTGCCAGTTTCAACCCCTTTCCCCTCTCTCTCCTTCCCCTCCTTTGAAGCTCACTCCGTACACGTCTCCACCTCTGTGTTGCTGTCATCTACTGCCCCCCCCCCAACCCGGCTCCCTCACCTCCTTTCTCTCTGAGTTCGAGTCCTGGCTCATTTTATTTGTTTCCCCACACTCATCCTTGGTGACTTCAGTGTTCATGTTGATGCACCCTCTCAGACTTGCATCGTTCGCTTCATCTCCTTAGCCTCCTCCTTTAATCTCCACCTCTGGACTAGCTCTCCCACCCACACTGATGGTCACTCTCTTGATCTCGTGTTCTCTAGGAACTGTTCTGTCTCCGATCTCTCCTTTGAGCCCCATCCCATATCTGACCACTTCATTGCCTCCTTCAACCTCTCCCACTGCTCCCCCTCCTCTTCCCCACCTCCCCATTCCATCTGTGATCTGCAGGCCATTGTGCTCCAGGACTTTGCCTCCTCCCTCTCGCCTCTTCTCCCCATAGTCTTCCTCTCCTCCTCCCCTTATTCTGCCATCTCCACCTTCAACTCCACCCTTGACTCCCTCTCCTCCTGCTCAGCTCGCTCCCATAACCCTCGCCCTTGGCTCACCCCCACCATTCACCATCTCTGCTCCTGCACCCGGACTGCTGAGCACCTCTGGTGCAAATCCCACTACCATGCCAACTTCCTCCACTTCAAACTCTGCCTCTCATTGCTCAAGTCTGCTATCTCCCTCGCTAGACAGCAGTACTATGCCTCTCACATTGAGTCCTGCTCCCAGGACCCTCGCCGCTTCTTTTCCACCGTTGACTCCCTTCTCAACCCCTCCTCCCGTCTTCCTCCTCCCTTGCTCTCTTTTTCACCTCTAAGATCGACAAGATCCACTGGGAAATCACTTCCAAGTCCTCTCCCCCTACTACTCCCCCCCTCAACCTCCTCCACCCACCTCTCTCCTGTCCTCCTTCCCTCCCACCTCCCTTGAGGAAATCTCCTCCCTGCTCTCCTCCTCCAACTCCTCCACTTGCCCCCTGGACCCCATTCCTTCCTGCCTCCTGACATCCATAGTTTCTACCATCGCCTCTCCCCTCCTGCACATCATCAACCTCTCCCTCTCTACCGGCTCCTTCCCCTCTGCCTTTAAATATGCCAGTGTCTCCCCCATCCTCAAAAAGTGCACTCTGGATCCCTCTGAACAATCTAATTACTGTCCTGTCTCGCTCCTGCCTTTTGCTTCCAAGGTCCTTAAATGGGTTGTCTACTCTCATTGCCTCAACCTCCTCTCTGACAACTCCTCCCTTGACCCCCTCCAATTTGCCTGTCTGCCTGCCTGCCTGCCCAGGTGGCCTAGATCAAAGCCTGCCTCAGTCTGCCTTCCCATGCTCATGCCACGCTGCCTGTCTGCCCACCCGCCTGCCCTCACAGGTGGCCTAGATCAAAACCTGCCTCGGTCTGCCTTGTGCTTTTGCCACGCTGCCTGCCTGCCCCCCCGCCCAGGTGGCCTAGGTCAAAGCCTGCCTCAGTCTGCCTTCTGCTCATGACACGCTGCCTGTCTGCCCACCCTGTGGGCAAAGCTGAAGCCCTGCCCCAGCCTACATACCTCTCATGCCAAGGTGCCTGTCTGCCTGCCCTGACAACCCTGGGTGATGTGCACCACTGGCCTGGTAATCCCACTGCTGCTGTCTGCTGGTCCATGGGTGCTCTGCCCTGGCAAATCCAAATGTGCCTATGCAATCCTGCTGCTGCCGTCTGCTGCTGTATGGGAGCTCTTCCCTTGCAAATCCTACCATCCTGGCTCCATGGGTGCTGTGCACTGGCAAATCCTGCTGCTGCCATCTCTGCTGTTCTACGGGTTCTGTGCCCAGGTAATCCAATGTCGGCTGCTGCTGCCAATGTTGTCTCTGCTGTCTGTGCCATGGGTTCTGTGCCCAGGCAGGGTAGGGTGTTGGATGGTTTTAAAACTGTGGTTGTGGACTGGCCCCTGCTTAGGAAACCATCTTTGGATGCTGATTTCCCAGCCATCTATTGGCATGTCTCTAACCTTCCCTTTTTAGGGAAGGTTATTGAATGGGTGGTTGCCTGACAGCTCTGGGCTCATCTTGGTGCTGTTGGATTCTTGAACCTGTTTCAGTTGGACTTCCATCCTGGGTATGGTATGGAGACTGCGCTTGTGGCCTTGGTCTATGATCTGCACCTAGAGATTGACAAGGGGAACTCTACCCTGTTGGTCCTGTTAGATATTTCTGCGGTCTTTGATACAATTTTTCATGAGATGATGTTGACATGACTGTGGGACCTGGCAGGGGTGCGCGGGGCTGCTCTTGAATGGTTCCACTCCTTTCTGTCAGGGAGGTCCCAGAGACAGGTGATGGGTAATTGCTCATTTTCCTTTTGGGACCTCACTTGTGGGGTTCCCCATGGTTCTATTATGTGTCCCCTCTTGTTCAACATGTGTATGAGGCTGCTGGGAGAGGTCATTTGGAGGTTTGGGGTGAAATGCCATCAGTATGCTGATGACAATCAGCTCTACTTCTCTTTTTCATCTGACCCAGGCCCTGCAGTCTCAGTGCTTACCTGATGCCTGGCTGCTGTTGGGGACTGGATGAGGATGAGCTGATTGAAGCTGAATCCAGACAAGACTGAGGTGATGATGGTTGGCCAGTCTTGTGATCAGGAGGGGATTGGGACTCCTGCTGTTGACAGAGTTCAGCCCCCTCTGGTCAGTCAGGTTCACAGTCTCTGAGTCCTTCTGGATCCCCTGTTCTGCCTGGATTGTCAGGTTGTGGCAATGGCCAGGAGTGTTTTTCACAAACTCCATCTGGTGAGGAGGCTGCAGTCTTTTCTTTCTGATCTGGCCACTGTCATCCATGCTTTCATCACCTTGAGGTTAAGCTACTGTAACACTGTCTATATTGGGTTGCCCTTGGTGACTGATTGGAAGCTGCAGTTGGTGCAGAATTATTTATTTATTTTATTTTATATATTTTTACTCTGCCCCTCCTGCCTCAGGCAGTTCAGAGCAGCAAACAACAATAAATAATCACAATAAAATTACAATAATAGCAATAAAAAAAATCTAAAAACAAATTATTAAAACTAGTTAACTATTATGTACAAAAACATAATCCCTCCAACCCGTTCTTCACCCCACCCCTCCCCCGAATACCTGGCAGAAGAGCCACATTTTACACTGATGTTGGAAGGTGAGAAGATCCAGACTGAGACGGATAAACACTGGGATGAGTCTGCCTTTAAATATGCCTTTAAATTTGCTTTCAAGGTCTACTCGAGTTGTCTACTCTCGTTGCCTCAGCCTCCTCTCCGACAACTCCTCCCTTGACCCCCTCCAATTTGCCTATCTGCCTGCCTGCCTGCCCAGGTGGTCTAGATCAAAGCCTGCCTCAGTCTGCCTTCCCATGCTCATGCCACGCTGCCTGTCTGCCCACCCGCCTGCCCTCACAGGTGGCCCTCACAGGTGCTCTGAAGTTTGCACTGGCTCCCTATAGCTTTCCAGGCACTATTCAAGATGCTGGTTTTGACCCTTAAAGCCCAAAGCAGTCTGGGTCCTACATATCTGAGAGACCGCCTGTCCTTCCACAGCACTGGTGCGGCCTCTGAGAACACACGTCTGTCGGTCCCCACCCTTACAATACCGTGGAACCTCCAGGAGGGCACCCCCAGATGACCGCAGGAGCTGCCCAGGGGGTGAGGAGGTCCTTCAGATAGTTAAGGCCCAGACCATTTAGGGCTTTATAGATCAAAACCAGCACCTTGAATCAGGCCCAGAAGACTATAGGCAGCTAGTGCAGAGTCCAGAGCACCAGTGTAATGTGCTCCCAGCAGCCTGTCCCAGTAAGCAGGTGGGCCACCGTATTTTGCACTAGCTGCAGCTTCCAGACTGTCACCATGGGCAGTCCCGCTTAAGAGTGTATTACAGTATTCCAGCCTTGAGGTGATGAATGCATGGATGATGGTGGCGAGATCGGAGACCGAGACATATGGGTAAAGTCGTCTCACCAGATGTAGCTGGTGGAAGATGCTCCTGGCCACAGCTGCCACCTGGAGATCCAGGCACAGCTGCAGATCCAGGAGCACCCCCAAGGTTTGCACCCAAGATGCTAGCACTGAATGGACCCCTTCAATGACTGGAGACTCTCCCTCACCCAGATCCCAACCCCGCCAAAAAGCATCACTTCTGTCTTATTGGAATTTAATTTCAAATGGCTAGTCCTCATCCAGTCCCCCACCACAACCAGACACCAGGAAAGCATCGAAACTGTAGGGCCTGGATCACATGAAAAGGAGAGGTACCACTGAATGTCGTCAGCATATTGATGGCAACATACCCCCCATCTGCATATGACCTCCCCCAGTGACTGCATAAACATGTTGAACAAGAGGGGGGGGGGGCAGAATCAAACCCTGCAGGACCCCACATGAAAGGCCCCTGTGGGAGGATGAACACTCCCCCAGAACCACCCACTGAGATCTATCCATTAGGAAGGAACAGAACCATTGCAATACCGTCCCGTCCACCCCAACAAGGTCCCGCAGGTGGAACACCAGTACCTCATGGTTCACCATGTCAAAAGCCACTGACAGGTCCAGTAGAACCAGCAGGGTAAAATGCCCCTTATCTAGTTCTACTTGCAGATCATAAACCAAGTATAGTCTCAGTGCCATAACCTGGATGAAAGTCAGGTGGAAAGAATGTGGCAGCTTGCCTCCTACCAGGGGCTAGGTGCCAGGAGCATATTGTACTGGTGCTCTGAAGTTTGCATCAGCTCCCTATAGCTTTCCAGGCACTATTCAAGATGCTGGTTTTGACCCTTAAAGCCCTAAGCAGTCTGGGTCCTACATATCTGAGAGACCGCCTGTCCTTCCATGGTTCACTGTGGCCCCTGTTATGGGCCAGGAGCACCTCCCTGTGAATACCACCTGTTAGTCCTTGTTAGTTGTGTTCATATAGTGAGGGGTCTCAGGGAGGTGTTCTTGGTTGCTGCCCCAACGCTATGGAACTTCCTTTCTTTTGAGGTTTGTTTGAGCCCAAGCCTGGGCAACTTTCGGAGGTGGTGCAAGGCCTTTCTATTTGTTAGGGCATTTGGTGGGCAGGGATAAGGAATGCGGGGGCTACTGGATATTTGGGGTAGGAATGTGATGGGGGTTGGGAAAAAGTTGAGGGTCACTTTTTTCAATGTTGTTTTTATTTGCTTTGTAACCCACCCTAAGCCATTTGGGAAGGGCAGGGTAAAAATTGAAGTAACTAACTAAAGAAATAAAATACAGGAGGTGGGGTGGATTGAACGTCTTAGAGAAGTAATAGTAGAATGAGACCATGCAAGGTTTCATTGGGGTTAGTGCTGATATTTTTGGTAACACTCCTTATAGAAAGAGACCAAAGGTATCCATTTGTATCATTTTCATTTTGTAGGCAGTTTTCCAGCAATTTTTCTAGTTTATCTAGCAAGTTATCCGTGTCCTCTGCAAAGAGACTCACCAAACCAAAGGGGAGGTTCTCTAGTCTAGACTTAGTCTGACTCTCAAGTTTTGTGGATCTAAGGCAGTTATCTCCTGGTCACAATCATATTGGCGACCAACTGCTGTATTAAAATAATGCTGGGGGCTTGCCTTGAGAATCCACCTGTCATGAGAACCTCATTCTGGAGTCTCAAGGCTTCCTGTTGTTGTTCAGGTGTAGGGGTGAAATGGCAAGCAGCAGCGGCAGCTCTTTTTGTCAGACATGTCCAATCCGACACCGCTTTCAGGTACACAACTGAAGCAGCGGCACTTACCAATATTTTCTGCCTCTTTCCACTCAAGCATATCACTGTTCTCCTCCTTTTTGAAAGTTTCAGAAACTCTCATGGACTTCCGCGAACTGTTGTAAACCTACGCGAACTTCCGTATAATTTTGTAAAATTACGTAAATTCCCATGAACTTCCGTAAATTGCCTTGAACTGTCGTAAATTTCTGTGATCTGTTGGAATGTGCTGTATGTACTATTTTGTGATTGGTGGATCAGATGAGAGCCCTGCTTTTTATTTGTTTTAGTGACTGTCCTTTCTGCTTGAACTAGCACATGGGTATTAAAGGTAGCTCTCCCTTTATGCCTTCTCTTTCTATTTGACTTCTGCTGAGGGCTCGCTCATTCAGCCCCTTGTATGCCAGAGCTACCCCGTCTAACGTAAGAAACCCACATTACAATGGGCACACACACAAACAGGACATTTGGATCCATACCTGGTAAGTTGCATTGTTATTCAATTGTATGAGATGGCAGAAAAGTAACTCACTCATATTATACATGCCATTGACTGTAGACACAGCAGCCAGCCAGCCAGCACACACGCATGCACTGCTTAGTGTATTTTTCTTCCTTTTGAGGATATTTTTGGCCCAGGAAATTCTGCTAGCATGAGGCAATTTGGGTTTAAATTAGAGAGGAAGGAATAAATGCAGATCTAGTCTTCTGCTAAAAAAGGCTCCCCATTAACAACTTAATCCTCAAAAATGCTCTACCAGGGCAAGCCCCATTCAGGTGAATGGGGCTTGTTGTGCAATCAAACAATTTGAGAACTGAGTTGTGAAGAGGGAGCCTAAACAGTCTATTGATATACTGCAAAGGTGCTTAAAACCATGGGACAGCTGCTGAAAATTGTTGTAAATGTTGTTAAAACTGCCATAAATTGCCGTGAAGTATCGTAAATTGCCATTCGTTGCTGTTGGCCCGGTAGGAGACAAGCCGAAAAAGCAGCAGCCCAAAGCAGAACGGCAAACAATGCTGCCGCTTCAGGCCTATTCAGGTGACAAGGATGGGATGAGACCGCCCCGTGGCAGAGTCCAGCCACAAGATGGCAACCAGAACTCTAGACAAGTCACAAAATAGTGCATACAAGTGGCATACTTGGGGGAAGGGGTACTGGCCCTTTAAGCCAGGAAAGAGACTTAAGCCACTTTTACACATGACAAAAATGGGTTCTTATACGTGCTCGATATAATACTGGGTGTTATAAATGCTGGAATTCTGTACTATGTGAATGCACTATTCCGGTTTTATGCAGCGAGATCTTGCAGCCTTGTAAGAGTGGGCCTTACAAGGCTATGAGATCTTGCTGCATAAAAGGGGAATAGTGAGTTCACCCATTACAAATCTCCAGCACTTATAACACCCTGTATTATCTCAAGCATTTCTAATAACCTATTTTTGTCATATGTAAAAACAGCCTAAGACTCTGGCCTATTTAAAGGCAGCAATACAGCCAGAGCAAAGCAGTACCTGGGCGGAAGCTGAAGGAAGGACACCTCTCTCAGAAACCAGACTGCCCAGGGCTGGAGAACTCACAGAGGTTGGAAGTAAGCCCAAAAGGAAAGCTACTACAGGCTGAGACTTCTGGAAGGAGCATAGGCTTCATCCTATTCGAGACTGAAAGAACCAGGTGCAATCAACCCATACTATTGCAGGAACTTATATATGCATGTCATGTATTTTCAATTATAAACTTAAGACATAATGGCTATCTGTGTTTAAAATGTATTAACTTAGAGCCTTTATATATTAATTTTCTGTTTTAATGTAAGCTTTTTTGTAACTTACATCATAGAATTTTAAGATCAGCTTCTGTAACTAGCTAGATCCAAATGGGGCCTCCCAAGCACATTCCTTTGTGTAAAAACTTCCCAAATGACATTTGGCC
>QEPC01003307.1:0-15425 GCA_003113815.1 Sphenodon punctatus
GAAGGGGTGTCAACGCCGGAGTGAGGCTTCAATGTCCAGGAATGATGGACGTCTGCTCTAACTGCCCTGGTTACCTCAACCAACTGCTGCAGGCAGGAAACTATCATTTTGTTTAACGGTAGACATTTTTGCTATCTAATAAACTAGCGAGTGAAGATCAGCCAGTAAGCCGCGAAAGCGGTTGGAAGGAACTGTTGGGTTTGGGTGGGAAGGTATATATTCTGGGGGCTCGAGACTGTCAGGTGGTCTTTTCAAATCTAGCGAGCTTGGTATCTGCCAGTAAGAGAAGGGCGTGCAGGCGCAAACCCATTTGTGAGAATGGGAGGAGCCACTCGAAGAACCTTGTTTGCAAGGTAGCAACCTTCTGTTGGCTTCAATTGCTGCTAATGAGCATGCTCAAACCAGCTGCGCATGCTCAGTGCTAGCAAGGTAGGGAAACCTCACAAACAGCTGTTTCTTGTAGGACACTGGCTTAGATATGGGGGGGAGGGGGAGGAGGCTCTGGAATCTGACCCCACTTGCCCACCTGGGGGTGGGAGAAGCTCCTCCAGGATCTGGCAGGGAGGCGGGGGAGGAGTAGGGTGGCCATACCTCCCCTTTAAAAGGATGCTTATGAAAAATACATGTTTCAGGGCTGCGCTGGATCCAGTGTAAGGTCCGCCAGTGAGGGGCTGATGCTGCTAAATGCAAGGTCCGTGGTAAATAAGGCCCCGGTAATCCGGGACATGATCCTGGATTGATTTATTTATTTAATTCCATTTATATGCCGCCCCCTATGCCTGCGGGCTGCGGACCTTGTATGTATTACGGAACCGTAGCTGGACAAGGAGGCAGGGCCAATTCTGGCCAACCTTGTTCCAGCTGGGTATTCCGTGCAGCACCAAACCCACACTGGGGACTGGGGAGGTGGTGTAGCTATTATTTTCAGAGAGACATGGTCTGTTAGGAGGTATCCAGTCCAGGAGATTCTGGGGATTGAGGCCCTCCATGTGGTGTTCGATTTGGCTGGGGGCAATCTCGGGGTGCTGCTGGTGTACTGGGCCCCTTCCTGCCCAGTAGCATCCCTTGCCACTCGAGCAGAGCTGGTCTCGGCGGTGGCGCTGAACTTCTCCAGGACTTTGGTCCTGTGGGACTTCAGTGCCCATGCTGATGCCGGCCTTGTGGGAGCGGAGTGAGAATTCATGGCTACCATGGCAACCATGGATTTGTCCCAAGTTGTAAACTGCCTGACCCATGTGGGGGGGCACACCCTCGACCTGATGTTCTGTTCTGGCCTCGAGGCGGGTGATCCGGTAGTGGGGGATGCGAGGGTCACACCCTTGTCGTGGATGGATCATTATCTCCTACTGGCCAGTCTCTCAGCGCACCACCCACAAAAGGGGAATGGAC
The DNA here is from genome assembly GCA_003113815.1 of Sphenodon punctatus. Classification (NCBI taxonomy): domain Eukaryota; kingdom Metazoa; phylum Chordata; class Lepidosauria; order Sphenodontia; family Sphenodontidae; genus Sphenodon; species Sphenodon punctatus. The sequence continues at coordinate 1,390 of QEPC01003307.1, forward strand.
CAGTTAGGTTGGTCCGCCCCCAGAGGCTGATGGAACCTCAGTGGTTCCAGGAGGCTGTAGGGGATTTAGCCGTAGATCCTGACGGCCACTCTGTTGATGAACTTGTCCGAGCTTGGAACATCTTGCTCGGGGAGGCCATTGACAGGGTGACTCCGAGACGTCTCCTGCCTCCGTCTCGTCACCGCAGGGCCCCTTGGTTTACCGTGGGCCTGCGGTGTATGAAGCAGGCAGGTAGGCGACTAGAGTGACGCTGGCATCAGACTCACACTGAATCCGACCGACTTCTCCATAGGGCCCATTTGCAGTCCTATGTTAAGGCTGTGAGGACAGCAAAGAAAGTTCTTTGCCGCTCACATAGCGTCTGCAAAGTTGTGTCCAGCGGAGCTGTTCCGGGTGGTGCGGGGGCTGGTCAGTCCGGCCTCCCTCCGCCTGGACGGGGACTTGTCCCAGGCCCGCTGTGAGGAATTTGCCATCTACTTTGCCGACAAGATCGCTCGGATCCAGAGCAACTTTGACACTGGATTAGGGGCAGTGGAGGTGGAACGCGAGGTGATGGAGGCCCCGTCTGGTCCATCTTTTTGGGATGAGTTTTGGGAAATGATGCCAGCTGATGCCGTGGATGTCCTGGGGTCTATTAGAGCCACCAGTGGTGAATTAGATCCATGCCCATATTGGTTGGTGAAAGCCTCCAGGGAGACATTGGGGATGGTGGTGGCGAGAGTAATCAAAGCGTCCCTTCGGCAGGGGAGATTGCCCTCCGGTCTCAAGGAGGCTGTGGTGCGCCCCCTTCTGAAGAAGCTATCTTTGGATGTGGACACACTCACCAGCTATCGACCTGTCTCTAACCTTCCCTTTTTAGGGAAGGTTATTGAACAGGTGGTGGCACTGCAGCTCCAGGCGCATCTTGATGGCATCCGTTTCCTTGACCCATTTCAATCTGGGTTCTGCCCAGGCTATGGCACTGAGACGGCGATGGTGGCTTTGGTGGACCATCTGCACCGGGAGATGGATGCAGGACGTTCAATACTTCTGATCCTGCTAGATCTCTCGGCCGCTTTTGATACAGTGGACGATGGGCTGCTGTTGAGATGGTTGCGAGCCCTGGGGGGGCCTGGACAGGACTGTCCTTGGATGGTTCCGCTCATTCCTCTCAGGGAGAAGCCAGCGGGTTGTCCTGGGGGCTTAATCTTCCAGCCCCCGGGCCCTGGAATGTGGTGTTCCACAAGGTTCCATCCTGTCTCCATTATTGTTTAACGTGTATATACAGTCCATGGGGGAGATCGCGAGAGGGTTTGGTGTGTGTTGCCATCGATATGCTGACGACACCCAGCTTTACTTCTCCTTTTCAACCGACCCAGGTCTTGCCATCTCAGTTCTGTCCCAGTGTTTGGAGGCCGTGGCGGATTGATGCGGCAGAGCAGACTGAAGCTCAATCCTGATAAGACAGAGATGATGGCGGTGGGTAGGGCAAGGAAGGTGTCGGTTCCCCTCATATAGGGGGTCCGCCCTCCCGTAGCCCAGCAGGTTCGGAGTCTGGGAGTGTTGCTGGACTCAGCGCTCCGCCTGGATCGGCAGGTGGAGTCGGTGGCTAAAGCTGCCTTCTGCCAGCTGTATCTGGTGCGGACGCTGCGCCCATATATTTCCAGACCCGACCTGGCCCCCCTCACCCACGCCTTCATCACCTCGAGGCTGGATTACTGCAACGNTTTCAGGGCTGCGCTGGATCCAGTGTAAGGTCCGCCAGTGAGGGGCTGATGCTGCTAAATGCAAGGTCCGTGGTAAATAAGGCCCCGGTAATCCGGGACATGATCCTGGATTTATTTATTTATTTAATTCCATTTATATGCCGCCCCCTATGCCTGCGGGCTGCGGACCTTGTATGTATTACGGAACCGTAGCTGGACAAGGAGGCAGGGCCAATTCTGGCCAACCTTGTTCCAGCTGGGTATTCCGTGCAGCACCAAACCCACACTGGGGACTGGGGAGGTGGTGTAGCTATTATTTTCAGAGAGACATGGTCTGTTAGGAGGTATCCAGTCCAGGAGATTCTGGGGATTGAGGCCCTCCATGTGGTGTTCGATTTGGCTGGGGGCAATCTCGGGGTGCTGCTGGTGTACTGGGCCCCTTCCTGCCCAGTAGCATCCCTTGCCACTCGAGCAGAGCTGGTCTCGGCGGTGGCGCTGAACTTCTCCAGGACTTTGGTCCTGTGGGACTTCAGTGCCCATGCTGATGCCGGCCTTGTGGGAGCGGAGTGAGAATTCATGGCTACCATGGCAACCATGGATTTGTCCCAAGTTGTAAACTGCCTGACCCATGTGGGGGGGCACACCCTCGACCTGATGTTCTGTTCTGGCCTCGAGGCGGGTGATCCGGTAGTGGGGGATGCGAGGGTCACACCCTTGTCGTGGATGGATCATTATCTCCTACTGGCCAGTCTCTCAGCGCACCACCCACAAAAGGGGAATGGACCAGTTAGGTTGGTCCGCCCCCAGAGGCTGATGGAACCTCAGTGGTTCCAGGAGGCTGTAGGGGATTTAGCCGTAGATCCTGACGGCCACTCTGTTGATGAACTTGTCCGAGCTTGGAACATCTTGCTCGGGGAGGCCATTGACAGGGTGACTCCGAGACGTCTCCTGCCTCCGTCTCGTCACCGCAGGGCCCCTTGGTTTACCGTGGGCCTGCGGTGTATGAAGCAGGCAGGTAGGCGACTAGAGTGACGCTGGCATCAGACTCACACTGAATCCGACCGACTTCTCCATAGGGCCCATTTGCAGTCCTATGTTAAGGCTGTGAGGACAGCAAAGAAAGTTCTTTGCCGCTCACATAGCGTCTGCAAAGTTGTGTCCAGCGGAGCTGTTCCGGGTGGTGCGGGGGCTGGTCAGTCCGGCCTCCCTCCGCCTGGACGGGGACTTGTCCCAGGCCCGCTGTGAGGAATTTGCCATCTACTTTGCCGACAAGATCGCTCGGATCCAGAGCAACTTTGACACTGGATTAGGGGCAGTGGAGGTGGAACGCGAGGTGATGGAGGCCCCGTCTGGTCCATCTTTTTGGGATGAGTTTTGGGAAATGATGCCAGCTGATGCCGTGGATGTCCTGGGGTCTATTAGAGCCACCAGTGGTGAATTAGATCCATGCCCATATTGGTTGGTGAAAGCCTCCAGGGAGACATTGGGGATGGTGGTGGCGAGAGTAATCAAAGCGTCCCTTCGGCAGGGGAGATTGCCCTCCGGTCTCAAGGAGGCTGTGGTGCGCCCCCTTCTGAAGAAGCTATCTTTGGATGTGGACACACTCACCAGCTATCGACCTGTCTCTAACCTTCCCTTTTTAGGGAAGGTTATTGAACAGGTGGTGGCACTGCAGCTCCAGGCGCATCTTGATGGCATCCGTTTCCTTGACCCATTTCAATCTGGGTTCTGCCCAGGCTATGGCACTGAGATGGCGATGGTGGCTTTGGTGGACCATCTGCACCGGGAGATGGATGCAGGACGTTCAATACTTCTGATCCTGCTAGATCTCTCGGCCGCTTTTGATACAGTGGACGATGGGCTGCTGTTGAGATGGTTGCGAGCCCTGGGGGGGCCTGGACAGGACTGTCCTTGGATGGTTCCGCTCATTCCTCTCAGGGAGAAGCCAGCGGGTTGTCCTGGGGGCTTAATCTTCCAGCCCCCGGGCCCTGGAATGTGGTGTTCCACAAGGTTCCATCCTGTCTCCATTATTGTTTAACGTGTATATACAGTCCATGGGGGAGATCGCGAGAGGGTTTGGTGTGTGTTGCCATCGATATGCTGACGACACCCAGCTTTACTTCTCCTTTTCAACCGACCCAGGTCTTGCCATCTCAGTTCTGTCCCAGTGTTTGGAGGCCGTGGCGGATTGATGCGGCAGAGCAGACTGAAGCTCAATCCTGATAAGACAGAGATGATGGCGGTGGGTAGGGCAAGGAAGGTGTCGGTTCCCCTCATATAGGGGGTCCGCCCTCCCGTAGCCCAGCAGGTTCGGAGTCTGGGAGTGTTGCTGGACTCAGCGCTCCGCCTGGATCGGCAGGTGGAGTCGGTGGCTAAAGCTGCCTTCTGCCAGCTGTATCTGGTGCGGACGCTGCGCCCATATATTTCCAGACCCGACCTGGCCCCCCTCACCCACGCCTTCATCACCTCGAGGCTGGATTACTGCAACGCGCTCTACGTGGGGCTTCCCTTGACACTGGTTCGGAGGCTGCAGCTGGTGCAGAATGCGGCGGCTCGTCTCCTGATGGGGACTGGCCGGCGGGAGCATATTACACCGGTGCTCCGAGCTCTGCACTGGTTGCCCATGGCGTGCCGAGCCAGATTCAAGGTGTTGGTCTTGGCCTATAAAGCCCTACATGGTCTTGGCCCGGCATACCTCAGGGACCGCCTCACCCTCTGCGTCTCAGAGCAGCCCCTTTGGTCCTCCGGGGGCGCCTTCTTGGAGGTCCCCTGTGTAAAGCGGGGGGCCGCAATGAAGAGGGCGTTGTCGGTGGCTGGGCCGCGATTATGGAACTCCCTCCCAGAGGAAGCCCGTCTGGCCCCAAGTCTGTTGGCCTTCCGCCAGGCCTGCAAAACTTGGCTGTTCTCCCTGGCCTTTGGAGGGGGGGTTGGGGCAAAATGTTTTTTGGGGTGGTTGTTTTTTGATGGGTCTTTTGATGTTTTGATGCTGTATTTTATTGTTAATTTTCTATGTTGTAAGCCGCCCCGAGATGCCATGGGCATGATGGGGTGGCTAAGAAATATAAATAAATAAATAAAAATGAATTTTAAAGGGGAGGCCTGGCCACCCTAGTGAGGCGGCGGTGAGGGTGCAGCTCCAGTCTCTGGGATGATGAAGGGGGCAGGATCTTGCAGGGCAGGGAGGCTCCATGATTGGGCAAATGTGGGTGAATGAGAGTCTGCAAGCTCTGGGATCAGGTGGAGGGGTTCCCAGAACATCCTGGGAGGAAGGGAGCGGGAGGCTGGGGCTCCCAAGGCAGGAATGGGGGAAGATGGGGGGTCTCTGGGGCATCATGAGAGAGGAGGTCCTAGGGTAGGTAGGGGGCAGGCAGCTTGTGACAGGGAGGTCAGGGTAGAGGAATGGGGGGAGACTGGGACTGGCAGCTTGGGTAGGGGCAGAGGGACAGGTTGGGGCAGAGGGAACTTGTGGGACAGGGAAATGGGGGAGGGTTGGGGCCTAGGGCAGAGGGGAATGGGGAAGCTGGGACAGGGAGGGGCTCTTGGGCCCCTTTGTATTGTAGTAAGGTTTAAAATAAATTTTGGGGGGGATCTTATTGGTGCTTTCATGGTAAATATTTGTTTACTCATCTTGTGGTGTTTGTTTTTTTTAAAAATGTTTCTTTTATTCACATCAGTAATGAATAACCGTAGAGAGTGTGAATCTATCCAGTATGTCCACTGTCACGGGTTTTGGGGTCCGCACCCCCACTTTACCGGGTTTGAGTGACTCAGTTTCCCTTGCGCACAGTTCTCTTTAACTAGTTTCTCTCTCTGGCTAATTCAAGTGTGCCACAATGAAACTCCTTTATCACACAAGGGCCCGATCCTTCCCGTTTACAGACTCTTTACTCTCTGGGTTCTCAAGAGCTTGAGGGCTCTCATAGCTCACTTGTGTTCCAGTGTTAGACACCGACACTTCTTCATAAATATAAGAAGTAAGTTTATTGATTACATAAGCAAGATAGTTGATACAGAGTGGTTACTAGAAATGAATGGTAAACATAACGCATTCCTAACTTATACTGGTTGAGTTCCTAAATTAATCTTACCCTATAAAGTTCCATAAGTTTCTCTCAGTCCTTTGGTGTAAACGACTGGGCACGGGGTCTTAGAGAGAAAAATCCTCCTCTCAGTTCATGTTTCTCCCAGCCTATCTGCTGGCTCGCAGGCTTTCACATGTAGATCAGCCCTCCAAGATGGCTTTGGAAGAGCTTCTCAGGAAAAAACTCTCCCCCCGGGATACTTCTCCTTATATCTCCTCGCTTCTAGAATTCCCTTTGTCCTCTTATCGGTTTCTCTGTGTCTCTTTGCACGTAGGCAATGTCAGCCTACAGTAACATATAAATGTCTCCGGCCATTCGTCTGGCCCCCAAATACACATTTTGTCTCTCCCTGCATTTCCTGGAGCCTGTCGCGGGTTACAGCTCTGATCTGGATTTTACAATTCTCCCTTGTAACATCACATACGTGTGGAACCTTTTGTATTACATATTTGTCAGGCTTGTAGTCTACATGTATTCTACCATTACATACATGTGGAACCTTTGGCATTACATATTTACCAGACTTGTAGTCTACATGTAGTCCTGTGTTACACGTGTGTGACCCTATGTTTCTCCGTGACATCCACCCGCATATCTTTCTTGTTTAGTTTACATTAACCGTTGCTTCCCGTATCTCGTGTTTGGACAAGCATTTTGCTAATACGGGTAAGTATTTAGTAAACTCTTATTTCTCAGTAACCCCCAACTGGATGTATTACTTTAATTCAAACTGAACCTACAAACCTTTAACAAAACTAAAGGTTCTGACCAGACTTTAATCGAGTGCAAAATCTTTGTCTCTTTCGTATGTAAAAGTCCAATAAGAACGAGTTTTCACCTTTATTTATTTTTATTTTCTAGATTTCTACCCCGCCCCTCCTGAGAACAGCTCAGGGCGGCTTCAAACAATAAAAATATATATAAAATACATATAAAACAATTTAAAACATATCCAAAATACAATATAGGTATTAAAGGGCCCGGAAAAACATTAAAACAATAAATAGGGTAGGGGAGATAAAAACCCACTAACCCCCCCTCCCCCCCTCCCCAAAGGCCTGGGCGAACTGCCAGGTTTTATAACTTCGCCGGAATGTCAACAGGCTCGGGGCCAGGTGAGCTTCCTCCGGAAGGGAGTTCCAAAGGCGTGGCGTGGCCACCGAGAATGCCCTCTCCATTGTGGCCCCCCGCTTAACGCAGGGGACCTCCAGGAAGGCACCTCCGGCAGACCAAAGGAGCCGCTCTGGGGCGCAGAGGGCGAGGCGGTCCCTGAGGTACGAGGGGCCCAGACCATGAAGGGCCTTATAGATCAACACCAAAACCTTGAACCTAGCTCAGCACGTTATTGGCAACCAGTGCAGAGTCCAGAGCACAGGTGTAATGTGCTCCCGACGACCCGTCCCCAAAAGGAGACGAGCCACCGCATTCNCCGCATTCTGCACTAGCTGCAGCCTCCGAACCAGGAACAAGGGAAGCCCCACGTAGAGCGCGTTGCAGTAGTCCAGCCTCGAGGTGACGAAGGCATGGATGAGGGAGGCCAGGTCCGGGCCGGAGACGAACGGATGCAGCCTCCACACCAGATGCAACTGGTGGAAAGCAGCCTTTGCAACTGCCTCGACCTGCCGCTCCAGGCGGAGACCTGCGTCCAATATCACCCCCAGACTCCGGACCTGCTGAGCTATAGGAGGGCGAACCCCCCCAATCGGGGGCCACTACCTCCCTCGCTCTCCCCACCAACATCACCTCCATCTTATCGGGGTTGAGCTTCAGTCTGGTCTGCCGCATCTATTCCACCACGGCCTCCAAACACTGGGATAGCAACGAGACAGCAGCGTCTGGGTCAGCTGAAAAAGAGAGGTACAGCTGCGTATCATCAGCATATTGGTGACATCACACCTTGAACCCTCTCACGACCTCCCCCAAGGGCTGCATATATAAATTAAACAATAATGGAGACAGAATGGAACCCTGCGGAACGCCGCATGATAAAGCGCGGGGGCAAGATGTCTCATCCCCCAGCACCACCCGCTGGCTTCTCCCCGAGAGGAATGAATGGAATCATTCAAGAACAGTCCCGTCCAGACCCCCCAGGTCACGCAGCCGCCTCAATAGCAGCCCATGGTCCATGGTATCAAAAGCGGCTGAGAGATCTAGCAGGATGAGAAATGTTGAACATCCTGCGTCCATTTCCCGGTGGAGGTCGTCGACCAAGGTCACCAACGCCGTCTCAGTGTGATAGCTGGGGCGGAACCCAGACTGAAAAGGGTCCAGGAGACTGAAAAGGGTCCAGGAAACTGATGCTATCTAGATGCACCTGGAGCTGGAGTTTTTTTAGCTCTAGCTATGTCTTAAACTAAACACGCATTCAAAAAATGTTTCTCTTGTTGACGGAAAATGACCACCAAGGACCCGCATGGCCAGTGCTTGTTGTATCTGGGGGTTCAGCATGACCCTCGTGAGTGCCAGGAGTGACTCCTTCTCAAGCCTAAAACCCTGAGGGAGAGGGCCATTCATCTCCCAGCCCTCCTAAAGGAGCTTGAGGACGACCAGAACCGCAGTAAGTCGGAGAAGAAGCGTAAATCTCGCTCACCCTCGCCTGCTATCCCCAGCATAGGTGCTCAGGAGACGGTCTCAGCGGCTCCGAGTGCTTCTATTGCCTCGGCCACATCCAGTGAAGAACCCTCCACCTCCCGCTCACGACCTTCCATCTCTCCTTCACCTACAAGGCGTTTGTTTCTGGGATTAGAGCCTGCCGTGCTGGCAGATCGCTCAATTTCCCCCCAGCTCTCCTTGGATGAGGAAGCTTTTCTGGCAGCTGCGGCGCTATCTCAGTGTCCCCTACAAATAACTTCACCTCTCTATAATGCTGAGGAGGAGGTGGATCCGAGATTCATAGGATCTCCTTACCAGCCCCCAAACCTCCAGTGGCTTGCAACAGCGCAATCGCCTACCCGCGCTCGACCTCAACACCAGCCTCCTGAGACCCCTCAACAGTTGGGGATCTCACTACATTTCCTGAAACAACAGGAAGCTGCTAGAAGAAAAGTCTTATTGTGTCCTGCCTGCAGCAATTGATTCAGGCCACAGTGCCTAAAACTTCGGTTCCTCAATAGGAGCCTCTCGCCTCCATCCCTCGACGTTCACCGTCTCTGCCTCGAGGCCGACAGCCTAAGCGTCGAAAGGAAGCTTCGACGTCGACAGCCCCAACCTTGATGAACCCCCGATCGATGTCGAAGGAGCACTCTTCGACGTCGACGGCAAAGCCTTCGACGTCGACAAGGATCGACGCCGACGAATTTGCCTGTGATGCCACAACATTTTTTAAAAGGCGCATGCAGAGGCAGAAGCGTAAGTTGGAGCATAGGAAGCTCTACAGGGCACAACTTCTCCGCTCCCTCATACCACCTTCCACTCCTCCGGAGCTCGACGTTGAGCCTGATATGCAGCCGGAGCCCACCATCGACACGGACCTCGACGTTTCCAATACGGAAGGTCTTGACGCTCCTGACGCCAAATCCTTGTCGCCCCCTCCCTCCGACGACGTGCAGGGGCCAACGACGTCGATCTTGTCCCAAGAACACAGGGACTTTCAGAAGTTATTAAAAAGGTTCTCAGAGGTACTGAATAATAAAACTGTTCCGGTTGCAGAGCAAGAGGTGGATCCGGTTTACTCCGTTGTCGACAAGCCGGTACAGTCAAAGCTAACCCTGCCTCTCTTCAAGAGACATGCCTCAGAGGCAGAGAAACTGTGAGCTACACCCGCAGCCATCCAGCCAGTGTCGTCATCCAGCAGCTCCTTTTATTTGTTCCCCCCGGATCCAAATTCCATCTTCTTTAAACATCCGCTCCCCAATTCCCTGATCGTGGCAGCCTCAGCGGAGAAGTTTCAACACAACTCCCAAGAAACTTCCCTGGCTGACAGGGATAGTCGGAGAATTGATGTATTCGGCCATAGAGCGTTCGCCTCCGCCACGATGCTTATGCGAACAGCAAATTATGCTGCAGGGATGGCCTCCTTCCAGCACCAGCTCTGGGACGAGGTACAGAAGGTCATCCCCTCGCTTCCTAAAGACAAGCAAAAATCTCTGCAGACCATCTGCGCAGAGGGTGCCTCCACAGCACGTTTTCAGCTGCACTCCTCACGTCATTCTTCTGACACAGCAGCCAGGGCTGTGGCCAATGCAGTTGTCACACGCTGCTTTGCGTGGTTACGGGGCACTAAGCTGGAGTACCACCACAGGGCACGCATTGAGAGCCTGCCGTTTGATCAATCGGGGCTCTTTGCAAAGGACACTGACAACGTCCTTGATAAAATTCAAAAATCGAAGGCTACCGCCTACAAAATGAAAATAGCCCAGCGAGGCCAGCCAGCTTCCTCCTACAGCCGACCTTATCAGCCTCAGTCGTATTATCAGCGACCACAACGGCAGTACTATCCGTCATCACAGCCCTACAATAGGAGGTATTCCACTTCCACCTCCTCCTTCAATTATGCGGGGAAGTCCAGATACCCCTACTCCCCCTTTAAGCAGAGGGCAAACGTCAAACAACTCTTTTCAGCCTCCTCTAATAGGGGCAGGAGATGACAATTACTGCCCTCTCAGGGCGCAGCTCGTTGTACTCCCTCAGGCAATCTCAACTTTGAACTGGCATTGGTCAATTCCTTGTATGCCTGGGATTCTGTTACCTCCGATGTTTGGGTGCTTAATGTTATAAGTTTTGGTTATAGAGTTCACTTTTCTTCCTTACCACCCTTTTGTTCCCCTTCTACCCCTGTTTGCCTCTCTCTTGTTCAGTCACAAGTTTTAAATAAAGAAGTATTTGATATGTATCACAAGGGTGTGATAGAGATTGTTCCTCCCCAGTATGTGGGGGTGGAGGTTACAGACCGATCCTTGATCTCTGGTTCGTTAACCGTTTTGTTCTGTATTACAAGTTTAAAATGCTCACTCTCGCCACCTTAAGACCCCACCTGATGGTAGGTCAATGGTACGCAGTTATAGACTTAAAGGATGCATATTTCCATATTCGACTGCATCCTTCCTCTAGGCCATTCTTTCGATTCTTGCATGAGGCAGGTCATTTCCAGTTTAGCTCGCTCCCTTTTGGCCTCTCTTCTGCCCCAAGGGTATTTACTAAGGTTATGGCTCCAGTAATTGCCTTTGTTAGGAAACAGGGCTTTGCCATATACCCCTACTTAGACGATTGGCTGTTGGTAGCAGACTCTCCAACAGCTCTCTCCCGTGCAGTTTCCTTTACCTTGGGCCTTTGTCATTCTCTGGGACTAACTATCAATATTCAGAAATCTCATTTAACTCCTACCCAGCGGATCCCCTACATTGGGGCTATCCTGGACTCCATTGAGGGGAAGATCTTCGCCCCCATAGATGGATTTGAGGACATTTCCTCTATGATCAGGTCCTTCAGGATTCACAGGCATCAACCCCTGAAAAGGTTTCAACACCTTCTAGGCCTTATGGCATCTACTTCAGCCACCACTCCCTTTGCGAGGCTGTACATGAGACCCTTTCAACTATGGTTATTAAAGGTGTTTGATCCTCTATCAGATCAGCCTAACAAATTACTTAAAATTACAAAAAAAGTATTAGACTCTCTCTCTATTTGGTCTAACAAAGATTTTGTTCTAGCTGGGGAAACCTTTGGCTACCCTGTACCTGATTGCGTCTTAACCACTGATGCTTCCTTAAGAGGTCGGGGGGCGCATCTCCACGACCTGGACATTGCCGGTTCTTGGGACAACCATCAGAGGACGCTGCACATCAATGTGCTCGAGACCATTGCTATACAAAAAGCCCTGCTCTGTTTCCAGAACCAGCTCAAGGGCCTAGTGGTCTCCATAGCGTCAGACAATATGACAGCAGTCTGGTACCTCAACAAACGGGGGTACCAGATCCCCAGAACTCTGTCATCTGTCAATGGAAATTTGGCATTTTGCGAAATCTCAGGGGATATTCCTCCTCGCTTCTCACCTGGCGGGAACGGAGAACTCGCAAGCGGACGTCCTCAGTTGCCTAGATCAAGAAAACCATGAGTGGCAGCTGTCTCCCCAGGTGTTTCACAGTCTGACCCTCCGTTGGGGAACTCCCCTAATGGATCTGTTTGCCACGACCATGACTACCAAATGCCCCCTGTTCGCCTCCAGAGCGGGCCACAACCCTGCGTCCCTGGGGGAACGCCTTCAGTCTTCATTGGGGTCCCCACCTGTGTTATGCTTTCCCCCCTATCCCTTTACTACCCAAAGTAATAAACAAGATTCGCCTCCAAGGAGCGAACCTGATCCTTGTAGCCCCCCTCTGGCCACGGCAGATGTGGTTCCTCGATCTCCACAACCTAGCTACAGAGTGCCTCCCTCTGGGAAGGGATCAGAATCTGTTGTACCTCAGTCAAGGGCAAATTCTCCACCCGGAGGTTGCTCGCCTAAACCTCCATGCATGGAGAATTCGCACCCGTTAGCTATTCCGAATAAACTTTCCATCATCCTGGACAATGATATTAAGCCTTCCCCTAAGAGATCTTACTCAGCCAAATGGAAAAGATTCACTTGTTGGCTTAGGGATAATTCCCTTGATCTCTCTCTGTTATCGGTCCACTCAGTATTAAATTACCTACTACAATTGGCTGAGAGGGGACTTTGCCTCTCCTCTCTGAGAGTTCTCCTCTCAGCCATTTCCAGAAACGTTACTGTTCAGGGGGCTGACTCCTTGTTCTCTCACCCCCTCGTTAAGACTTTTCTTAAGGGAATTAATAATACTTTCCCCCCCCCCACACACACAAGCAACCTATTTCCCAATGGGACCTCCCGCTTGTTCTTCAGGTTTTGTCTGAGCACCCATATGAGCCTCTAGAACAGGCATCTTATGGGACCTCACTTTAAAAACCTGTTTCTTAGTCTCGATAACCTCCCTCAGGAGGGTTAGTGAGATCGCAGCCATCTGCATTCTTCAACCTTGCCTGCAGATCTTTCCAGATAGGCTAGAGATCTCAGCACATCCCTCCTTCATCCCCAAACATGGCTCCCGTTTTCATTTGGCCCAGAAAATTGTACTCCCACAGTTTTGCCCCCCTCCCCATAACTCTGACTTGGAAGCCACAGCACACACTCTGGATGTAAAGAGATCTGTGCTATTGTATCTGGACAAGACGGCCCCTCTTAGACAATCCAATAACTTGTTTGTTTCCCCCTCACCTCATAATCTGGGGGAAAAGGTCTCCTCCCAGACCATATCTAATTGGCTGGTAAGAGTTATCTCCTCAGCTTACCAGCACAGAGGACTCCCTCCACCATCTACCCTCAGGGCACATTCTCTTAGGGCCACGGGTGCTTCCACAGCTGCTTTCTCCAACATTCCACCTCTGGAGATTTGTAGAGCAGCTACCTGGAGTTCGCCTAATACTTGCATTAAACATTATGCTGTTCACCTCACTTCCCAGGTGCATACCTCCTTGGGTCAAGCAATACTCACTTCTGGCCTAGTGCAGGAGGATGTCTGACTTCCACATGGTGAATGTATGTATACATTTTTATTGCTGTTGCCACTCTTTGTGCATTACAATAAATTGTTAAACCTGTTTTCACTATTTTTACACCTCGGTTATTCTTGCAACGAAAATTCCCCCACCGCCTAGGTCTAGGCTTGGTACCCTCCCATTTGTGAGAATGGGAGAAGCCACTCGAAGAAGAACAGAAGGTTGCTACCTTGTAAACAAGGTTCTTCGAGATGGCTCCTAACATTCTCACAAATGCCCACCTTTCCAGCCCCGCATGGAATTTTCTTCATGCAGTCTCAGGGTTGGAAGGAACTGGTGGGTTTAAGCGGGAAGGTGCATGTAAGGCATCACACGTTTTTTCAGCTAATGAGCTTGGTAACTGCTGGTAAGAGAAGGGTGTGCATGCGCAAACCCATTTGTGAGAATGTTCGGAGCCATCTCGAAGAACCTTGTTTACAAAGTAGCGACCTTCTGTTTCTAGGAGGTAAGAAGGGAGAAGGCGATAGGCCTAGTCTAGAGTGAGGTTTTGCAGCCCGGGCAAGCCCAGCCCTGCAAGGAACGGGACTACAATTCCCAGAATGCTCTGCAGCCAGAAGCACGTTGTCCTCTCTCGGGCACTTCCGGTCGCTCCATTCAGCTCGGTCCCGCGCTCCAACCCCGCCCGGCGCGTCGCGGGAACGGTGGTAGGAACGGAACTCGGTGCAGGGGCGGTGGGGAGGAGCAAGGAGACTGAGGCAGAGCAGGGAGAGGAGGGGCTGGG
>QEPC01003318.1:13831-30145 GCA_003113815.1 Sphenodon punctatus
CCTTCATCCCTTCTCCCTTGCTGCCCCACATGCCTTGACCCCACCCTCCATGCCTTCAAGTGCCTCCTCAAAACCCACCACTTCTGCTCCGCCCTTTCGAACTCCTGCTAAGCATCCCCACCCAGGATTATCCCCCACCTGTTAATTGCAATTTACTTTAACCAAGCTAAGAACGTGTACCTGAGTTCTTGCATCCTCATTAATGTTGCATCCCTTGTCTCTCCCTCTGTTTTCGCCTTCCCTGCCTCCCCTCCCCCTGTCCTTAGATTGTAAGTTCTCGAGCAGGGTCCATGTCGATCTTATTCTTTGTAAGCACCAGGTACATTGCTTGCACTATATAAATAAATAAATAAAATAATAATAATAATAATATGCAGAGGTAGGCAGAAAACGTTGAGGGGAAAAATAATCAGCAGGGGAAACACCCAGACCAAAAGTGAACAAGTTAATAAGCATGACAGAGATGAAATTAATGACTGACTCTAAAGTAGGTAAGATACTACGTAACTTGTACAGAACTCAACATGGGCATGAGGACTCCGCCACACAGATAAAGTTGCTGGAATGACATATATTTATATAATGTCAGAACTATGGACTGAACAACTGATTCCCCAAAATTACATTCTCACTTGACCCCCCCCAGCCCCCTCCCCCCGCATTAAAAATGCTTATGTGACACAACGATGGTATTATAAATATAGCTCCCAACTCCTGGTAATCTCATCCTCACTAGCCTAATCTTGTTAATGATGTGACTTAGTATAACCCTATTAGGTATTATTTAGACAATGGGTAAATTGCTTTCTCTTTTGAAGAAGTCAATGGCAAAATTTCAACTGATTTTACCAGTCGGGATTTCACTCCATGCAGACTGTTAACCGCAAGACTCCCTTTTCCACCTGCTCAACAGCTAACAAACATCCATTGCATCATGCACACAAATGTCTTCCTTTGCAGTAAGGTAATAGGATCTTTCCCTCAGGTGAAAAGAACTCCAGTGTCAGAAGTGGTAAACAGAAAGTCGACACACAAAGGTAAATTTTCAGTGTGATCCATTGGGAATGAGACAGACAACTCATTATTTACTACTTGTGCACCTACTTTTCAATGCATAGTGCTAAAAATGTACCCACAAGTCATCTAACACATGGGAAATTGTCAAAAGTCCATGTCACAAAAACTAATTTATACTTTCCTATGGCTTGGCATGCCTTTCTCCAACACAAGAAACTGAGATCTTATTGACACAAAATAATTTGTGCAGTATTCCCACCTGAGCAAAGTTGATAGTAAGTTACACGCAAAAACCTTGAGAAATTTGTGTGTGTGCCATGTTTATGTGCATGCCTGAAATATACAAGGAAATGTATTTGAAATCCTGTCATATGTCCAGAAATGTGGCTGTCTGAATTTTTTTGTCAGTGGAGAGTAGTTATGGAAGCATGAATTAGTAATGCCTTGAAACCTGTATTCCACAGGAATAGAAAATGCAACTTTATAATATGATACTGCTGAAGTATGACTGATCAGTCTGAAAAACTGTCAAAACATGATATGTCAGATTCAGTTCCCTTTCACAAACATATCACAATCTGTTTTGATAGGGAAGAGATATAGTTTAATTATTTGTTTTTAATCTGACTCCCAGACTTGACATATGGCACCTCATTAAGTTCCCTTTGCTTGTTCTGGTAAAAACAACAATCTGTAAAGAAGACATGCAACTTCTGGCATAAAAGTTATTTTCTTTAAAACTTCCAGTATTTTTATGAGGTTACCAATCCTGAATGGACTCTGGATGACACCATTTTGAACGATGTTCTGTAAATCTCTCCCATGACAGGCATTAGCTCTTGGTAGACCATTTACTTTTCTCCTGGGGCAATGGCCTAAGAAAAAGTGATGAAGAGGAGGGTTCACTTCCTTTGCACAAGCTTCTCTTACACTGGAAATTTGACGTTCTACCAAATCTGAAAGAGAGGGGTATACAGTTCACCGTCAAAATGAGGATCAGCTCCCAAGTGTCCGAAGTATTGTCCCAACTATTTCCTAATACCAATACGATTTCTCATTTCTTGCAATACCGATAGATACCATCCCACTTTACCAACTTCCCATTTACTAAGCACTGTTTCATTTACCACTTACAGCATTGCCAAGGGTACTGTTTAACTTCCAGGTTTCTGTCTGTTTGTTGTTTCTGAGCCAATCACTGTGCAAGCCAGCCCACCCCTTAACGCTCCTCCTGCATACCCAATAACAGTTTTAAAAAACAGTGCCTCCATTCCAGTGCTTCCAGTCAGAATTATTGTTGTATGTTGTTCCCTTTGCTTTGACCAATCTGCAACAGATTACAGATTTGTAAAGGAATCTGTGTACCAGCCAGTGAGTGACAAGGATGTCCAAGGGGAAATGGAGTGCAGATAAGATAGAAGAAATGCAGTACTGCATCAATATTACCTCTCAGGATTTGAAACTGATGACAAAGCAGTACACGGCAAAGTGGTAAACTATGAATTGTTGTTATTATTGTTATCAAGCATTTATATAGCACCAGCATTGTACCTGGCACTTTACAAAGTAATGGAACAGACACAGTCCCTGCTCTAGGGCTTACAATCAGAGACCAGGGGTGAGGTGAGACAAAGGAAGGGGAACGGAGGGAGAGACAAGGGGTGTAACATTCACGAAGACGCAAGGTCTCAGGTGCACTTGCTTGGCTTGGTTAAACTGGATTCCGGAAAGCAAATTATTGGTAAATAGAGAGAAACAAACTGTCAATTGATTCATTACTGAGTACTGAGAGGTTCTTGATTTGACTGAGATGGTATCGGGAACTGGAATTTCAATGGGAATTCCCATTTTTGTGAAATTTTGTTTCAGCCCTAATCTGAAGTCAAAGCAACAAGAGAAAGAGAACACTGATAATTTTAAGTCACTCAGATCATCAATACAGTTAGCTCTGTGAGCACAAATTGGTATATAAAATCCATTACACAATGAATATATTCTGTGACAGATGTACAGCATTTGTATCACTATTTAAAGCAAGGAGCATGACTGCATGATATTGCACAGCCAAATTAAATATCATTTGTAAACGTTTAGTATCTATCTGGGGGCTTGGAAGAGGTAAACAGTTTCCAGAATCCCTGTCTTCTACTTCTGGAATTTTTCAAGCAAATTATTTGGTGCAATCTAATAATTTCAAAGCTGCAAATGAAAAGTGATACTATTAACTGATCATGTTTTACCTTGGAGATTTACAGACATTTAATAAAGACTAGACCACCCTCCCATTGTAGGCTTTTCAACCTCAGTCGTCTGATTGGTGGAGTAGACCCGGTTAGTTCATTTGCCCATTAGTTCAATTGACAGAGGTTTCAAATATCAAAACTGTTTCCTATTTGGAGAGCTAATCCAACAGACAGACAACCTCTTCTCCCTAGGCCACCATTTCTCTAGTACTCTAGGACAAACGGGATTCCAGCTACCATAGACTGCCACAGTGGCTATTGCCCTTGATTCCCTCTACAGACAATTTCAGAAGACAGAGGAAGAGAGAGTAATTCAGGACTTCTCTTTCCTTGCTCCTTTGCCATTCCTTGAAAATAAGCTTTCTAGTGTGTCACAGAGTGACAAGTATCGACAGCAGCAGCACACTCTGTGGGGCTAGTAAATAAGAGAAGTAGCCCTTTAAGAGCTCAGAACACTCAGGCTAATGAGGCACCTGAGGTAGAACATTGAAAATCCTGGAAGCTAGAGGCAGAAGAGGGCATTGGTGGAGAGTTGTAAGGAGCGGAGAGCTCCACTCAAAGAAACAGGACAGCAACCCAGCAAACCCAAGGAGGAATGCTGGAAACTAAGGTGGGACCAAACCAAGTTACCCACATGGTTGGCTTGGCTGGGCTAGCTGACTGGGGAGGAAACCCCAGAGGACCCACCAGCTTAGTGGGAGAAGTCCCTGTATTGTGTGGATTGGGACTGACTGTGAGGGGCAGAAGGGAGAATGTTGATTTGCCCAAGCCGAACAGGACAGAGACAGAGGGTTAAGGTAGCAGCTGGTCAAGCTAATTCCGCATAAAGGGCGCCAGAGAGAGGACTGCACTCAGGGACGCTGCTGCGTAGTGTCTTCCAATATCCTTTCCACCCAACTATTATTTATTTATTTATTTATTTAACAGATTTTTACCCCACCCCTTCTGCCAAAGCAGCTTGGGGTGGCTAACAAGATCAAAATATAATATAAATATAATAAATACAAATATATGTATTAGAGTCAGAGGTTTCAAAAACACACTAATCTTCAACAGACTCTCTCTGGCCTCTATTAGTAGATCATACCAACCCTGGTCAGCCATACATCGAGGTTCCTGAAGCAGCAGCTATTATGCAGGGTACTTTCAGGGCCGGCCCCAGGCATGTGCCACATGTGCGGCTGCACACAACCTGTCTGGGAGGCAGGCTGCAGTCAGCTTCTCCCCCAGTTCTTCTGCCTCCCCTCCCTGGCTCTGGTCCCCATCCAATCCCTCACCTGCCTCTGTCTGCTAGTAGTGATGCAGCAGCAGGAGCAGCAGCAAGTACCTGGACAGGAAGATAAAGCTGTTTGTTTACAAACAACTCCTCCCCATGTGAGTGATAAGAAGGTTGTTTCCTTATAAAGAAGGTTCTTTGAAACTAGATACAACTCAGTTGTGAGAATGTTGGGAGCTCCATGGCATGCTCACCCTATTCAAATAATAGACCATGGGATGGTCTCGCGCTCCTCTAGTATAGAAAGTACTCTCTCCCTCAGAAGTTCCTTCCAAACCTTTCTAGGAATATAAGAAAATTCCTTCCAACCCTTTCTAGGAATATAAGAAAATTCCATGCGAGGCTGGAAGGCTGAGTGTTGTGAGATTATTAGGAGGAGCCATCTCGAAGAACCTTGTTTACAAGGCAGCAACCTTCTGTTCTTCCTTGAGTAGCTCCTCACAGGCCATTTTTACATGGCTCTGCCAGGTGGGGGGTCCTTGGGTGCACTGGTACATGGGCAGGGAGTGCACACAGCCACACACGCATTCTCACTCACCCCCCACTCATCCACACCCCTGGAGTAACCGCCATTTTCCCTGGTTGCTCTGTGCATGGGAATGAGTGGGGGTGAATGTTAGTTGGGCATGTACATGCACCCCCACTCATCGTGGGCACATGCGCCACGCCATTCATGGCTGGGAGAGGCCCGTGTAAAAAGGGCCACATTCTCACAACTGTCTTACTTATACTATCTTAGGTAGGAATTTAGGATGTAAAGCAATATCTACTCTATCTCGGAAAATCTGCAAATATGGTTCTGAGATTATTATGGTTGCTATTTCACTAACTCTTCTTAATGAAGTTAATGCTAACAGGAATACTGTCTTTAAACCCTCACCCCATAACCAGTTCATTTGTGCCCCCCCTATAATTAATTCATACTGCCCCGAGGCACAAATGAAATGGTTATGGGTGGGGGGCAGTGTGAATTGATTATATGGGGGCAGGGGCGCAAATGAACTAGTTATGGAGTTAGGGCTGTATTTGGGTGTCTTGTGTGTTTGATAGCAGCGCCATAATTTTACGAAAATGTACACATTTGCATAATTAGGTGGGGACTAATTTTGCAAATTAGTTCCCGCACCAAGACTTAGCACATGGCCTCACAAACCCTGGGGCCGGCCCTGGATACTTTCTCCTCAGAACCTGCCTTCCCCATCAGGCTGCTCCAGATTTCTATTTTCCTACTCCTCGCCCCCTCCCAAGTCAGTGCCTCCTAATTTTTTCTCAACCCTCATCAATCAAAGAACAAAGCAACATTCTATCATCTTGACCCCAATGAACCCTGCAAAATCAGAAAGTGAACAGTCACTACCCTAGACTCTCTTTTTCATCACTGAAATACCTGATGAGAGGATGGAATCCTCTCCATCTCCATTACTGAGAGAGAGGAGTGCATTTGGGAGTGAGGTCCCTAATGAGAAAACAGAAATAAACAGGCAGTGCTTCTTCACAATCTCTTGCTCATGTGATGGAGAGTTCGTAATCAAAAAGGTGAAAAACCACGAAAAGCAAAAATCTCAGTGAGCATAAAAGCATTGATCTAATATCAAAAATCTCAGTGAGCATAAAAGCATTGATTCTAAACTAATACCACTCCCTTTGCTCTGACAGCACAAGTTCCTTGTCTTTACCTTCAAGACTCTTCATAGCCTTGTTCCTCCCTATCTTTCTACACTTGTTTCCAGCTATATTTCCACCCAGGACCTTTGCTCCTCTGCTACCACTCTTGCCTGTTCCTTCCTTCCGTATGTTCCCAATCCCTTGTCTCCTCTCCCTAGTGTCTCCTAGATTACAAGCCCCTAGGAGCAGGGACCTATCTCTAATTAATGACTGTTCAGTGCCAGCTAGATTGCTGCTGCTATGCAAATTCAAATAAGTAATAATAATAATAATAATAATAAATATTTATTGTTATTTATTTATTGTCAGTTATCAAATGGTAGTGCCTGATTATATGTCCGTTTAGGAGGACAATAAATACAGTGTTTGAGAGGATACTTTAGGTTGTTTCTTGGGACCTGGCAAACTTACAGCTCCCTTCAGATTGCCTGCCTTCTTGGGTTGCAATGGGTGGCAATGATCTCTAGCATCTGACCCAGAGCATCAGTGTTTTTAAGCAAAATTTTCCCTTTACTTCCACAGAGCTTTGCTTAAAAGGCAAAGAAACCATGTCCTGTAAAGAGTAGCGCCGTCTCAGTAAGTTTTTGCAGTCTCAGTACTATGCTATACCCCACTTTGCCACAAAACAGCCAGACCTGTTCCATTCCTTTACCATAGTAAGTGTTTAGTGACAGTTGACAACAGCTGCCCATTCATCTTCAACAAGTCTCAAGCCTCCTCACTTGAGCCTTTGTTTTGGGCATTTCTCAGCCCAAGTCTCTTAGCCAGGCAGCCCCAGGGTCTGTGGGAAGTAAGTTCCCTGGCTGAATCCTCCAGTCTCTTTCCTGATCCTTACCAGCCCTGACAGCTCAGGGCTTCCCCCCACCCCCCGGCCAGCTCCTTGGCTCTAATCCCCACTCAAGTGACCCTCCCTCCTGAGCTTCAGGCTCAGCCTTTTATAAGCCTTCCACATAGCATTTTTCTCCTCCGCTCCCAGGTGGGCCCAATTGGCTAAAGGTGCTGCAGTTAGCAATCCTTCTAAAAGGGCTAAACCCCTGCCAGCACTTATCCCAGCTCGCTCTGGTCCTGTTCCTGCAAAGACACAGGGTGTTTTTAAATGAGATGCTACCATGCATGGCCACCCAGGAGCCATAGATCCAACCACCCGTCGGAAGTTGGTGGTGGTGGGGACATGCACTCCCAGGAGCCACGCAGCATCCACTCAGCGTACTATCGAGAAATCCAGAGCACACAATGTGGGGCGAGTCAAAAAAGTGTGTGACAATGGGCACCCACACATCCTCTGCCTGTAGGAACTGAGGCAGCCACCCATGCCAGCAGACACTCATAGGCACTGTGGGCAGGGGACACGGCCTTTGCACATTCACAGGAACTGGCCGCAAATGCTAAGGAGCCTAGTTCCACAGCACGCACGGCTGGGATATGTCAATTTCAAAGACCGCCCCGCCATGCTGCCCCCTCCCCCATGGTCTATGGCAGGGGAGTGCGAGCTGGGAGCTGCACATTAGAATCCCTCCCCATGCATTCCACCTGAGTGGCTGGCTCAACAGCTGTGCCACTCCGCAACCAGGACCCCCTCCCCCTGTCACAGTCTTGCTCATTTAGAAACATCCTTAGTGTTACTGGGACATGTAAGAGACTGCTCCAATATAGACAAATGTAGTGCCTAATTTTTGAAAACATCCACCATGCTAGTTCCGTTGATGCTACCCAAAATTAGCCTCATGAGTTACTTGGTTCAGGTTTAGTATGAGACTGTTTTATGCTGGCATAAATTAGTATAAATTATAGATTCAAGAATGAAAATAGAAGAAAATTTTATTTTAAAATAATTGTAATTACATACAATGTCAGTTTTTTTGGCACACAAGAGGATTTTCCATTGGAATACAAGGGGGTTGTAGCAAAGAGATGATCTCCTTCCTGATTAAACCTTTAAATAAATCTGTATGCAGTGTACACTGCAGACAAGTCCTAAAAACTGAAGACAAGATTTTTCAAACAACCTTTTCTGAAATCCATCAAGCTAGGAACAAATAAACCCTGAATTTTAAAAATGAGGCAATGTTTTAACCTCTTGATCTTATCAACGAAAAGCTCCTGAAACCTGCACCAACTGCAATTTAGTGATGGACACCTCAGTAATCAAAAGGTGAAAAAGCAAGTAGCAATAATCCGAGTGAGTCGAAAACCTGGGGACTAGAGGCATTTGATGTAAGATACTTCTAAACCAAGGTGCATTATTTTTCCAAACAGAACTGACCAAATTATTCATTTTAGCATGACAATCAGCAAAGTAGCTCATTGGTTTCATTTGGAAGCTGAGCTTGATGCTTCAATGGTACTCTGAATACAGATGTACATAGGAAGTCTACATGCATACACACAGAGTAGATAAGAACTCAGAACTGAGCATCTGAAAGCCATTGCCTGATAAGTCCTTTGTAGCTTTAACATATTCACAGGCAAATAATTATATATTATTCAAACAACAATATAGTTGTATAGTCCAGGTTCAAACAAAATTTCCAGAAAGCATTAAAATCACTGCAGGCAGGTTCCCACTATAGCTCTTGGATACAGAGTCACTAATTTTCCTAAAATTGGTGCCTAACAGATGCATGAAAATAGCATGTGGATAATATACCTTCATCATGCAATGAACTACTTAAGGAGCAATCAAATACTGTTGCATGCATATTGCGCAGGTACAATTTAAGAAGTTATGTGGGAAAGTTGGGAGCTGAGAGTACCTCTATTGCATTAGCAGTACACACCATCTCAGTGTATGCCAGACACTGGTCTCTCACAAGCTCAGATTCTCACATTCCTTACAGCATGTACTCATTTTGACTAGAATCAATGGGCGCAGATAGAAAACTAAGTATACCTCCATGCACAATGTCTAGCACAATTTCTGTAGTCCTTCCTCTAATAGCAGCTTTATTCCCTCCACCCCTTAGATCTGAGGAAAAGGGCCCTTCATGAGCACCATTGTCAATCTAGTATTAATAAATGTTATTCCTTCAAGAGGTTTTTTGACAGCGGAACGTGCTTCAGCAAAAATGAACAGGGACAAAACATCTATTGTTGAGATTACAGTGAAAATTCAGAGCTCAGGGGTGCGAGTTCAGAACCACAAGGTTACTTGCACGTCTGTTTTCATCTCTTCCGAATTCTCTTTATCTCAGTCTGTTTGAATCACTATAGCCTGAACCTGCAGCCACTGAAATCAGCTGCCAAGCTCTTACTGATCTCACTGGAGCAAGATCATGCTTCTATTGAACTTACTTAAGTTTCAAACAAACAGTCAAAGCAAGCAAGCTGGAGAAATGAAACACACACAGGTGCGAGCACTGGGGTACCAACTTGTGTTGCCATTTGAAATACTAAAGTGAAAGGACATTGTCACGGGTTGGGGGAGTCCGCACCCCCACTTTATCGGGTTTGAGTGACTCAGTTTCCCTTGTGCACAGTTCTCTTGAATCAGTTTCTCTCACTGGCTAATTCAAGTGTGCCACAATGAAACTTCTTGTCACCCAAGGGCCCGATCCTTCCCGTTTACAGACTCTTTACTCTCTGGGTTCGCAAGAGCTTGAGGGCTCTTGTAGCTCACTTGTGTTCCAATATTAGACACTAGACCACTTCTTTATAAAGTAAAAAGTAACTTTATTGATTACATAAACAAGATAGTTAAACAGAGTGTGTTATGTTTGTTGTTTTAGTTTTAATTTCAGGCCAGGGAAAGTGCCAAAATAGGGCTGCCAAAGCGTTTCTCAACGCTCTTGAAGAGAGAATTGGAAAAAGAGGCACAGGCCAGACACCTCCAAACGCGGGAAAACCGAGACAAAGAAAGTTAAATGCTATATAAGGACAGAGATCCCAGAGGGGAAAAGGGAGAGACTGCTTGGAGACTTCTTGCAAAAGCCATCTTGAACATCTACATACGAAAAGCCAGCCAGCAACAGGCTGGGAGAAGCATGAGGTGAGAGAAGGATTTTGATCTCTAAAGCCAAGAGCCCAGCCATTCACCTTCATGGCTGAGAAAACCAGAATTTCTGGACCTTGGTTTAGGGTAAGATGAATAGCTTAGGAACTCAACAGTATAAGTTAGGAATGTGTTATATTTACCTTTGATTTCTAATTACCACTCTGTTTAACTATCTTGTTTATGTAATCAATAAAGTTACTTCTTATTTCATAAAGAAGTGGAAGAGTCTAATATTGGAACACAAGTGAGCTACAAGAGCCCTCAAGCTCTTGCGAACCCAGAGAGTAAAGAGTCTGTAAATGGGAAGGATCGGGCCCTTGGGTGACAAGAGGTTTCATTGTGGCACACTTGAATTAGCCAGTGAGAGAAACTGATTCAAGAGAACTGTGCGCAAGGAAAACTGAGTCACTCAAACCCGGTAAAGTGGGGGTGCGGACTCCCCAAACCCGTGACAGACATCTCAAGTAAATAGTCCTCAGGACCGAATGGATCGGGGCTACCATGCAGATAATGTCTTCCTTTCTTTATATAGTGACACCACCATGTGGAAAGACTTTGAGAAACTGAGGGTGAAAACAGACATAAAACGTAATTCCACTTTAACACTGCTTCAACATTTCTTCTGCATGTTGCAGGTCTGCATTGGTGCCCTAGGCAGCCCTGTAATATGCAGAAGAAATGTTAAAGTGGTGTTAAAGTGGAGTTAGTGTTATGTCTGTTTTCACCCTGAGTGTTAAAAGCATGTTTATTGCAACCTACTTTTATAATAGCTTTCCTGGAAAAAATGAAGCCATAGCATTTTGTTAATGAGAGTGCAATGACAAGCTATGTAGCTTGACTATCGCCTGAATTTGTGGTGAAATTTCCACTTCGAGTTCATCAACAGCACATCTAGGCAAGTCAAGCAATGCTCCAATACTGTGTTAGTTGTGTAATCTCATTCGCCTAGAGCAAAGGTTCTCAAACCAGTGAAAGGCACAGAAGTGGGGTGACCATATGTCCCAGTTTGGCCTGGAGAGTCCTAGATTTCCTAGGCCACCCTGGTCAGTTGATGAAATTGAGGGGGGAAGTCCTGGAACTGGCTACAGCTCAGAAGCTGGCGAGAAGCCAGGCAAGCAGCGCCTGGGAACTGCCTGCATGCCTGGGGCTTCAGATCAATCCTGTAGTCTAGGAGAGGAAGAAGAAGGGGAGCATACTAGAATTAACACAGAAAGGGGCTGATCTAATGCCCCATATAGGCAGCTCATGGGTGCCTGCCTCTTAAATAAGCCTGCTCCCTTAGCTCAGCAGCTGGTGGGGTGCCAAGCAAGTACCACCCGGGATCTAGCTGCATAAGACTTGGATCAGCCCCCTTTTCTGTTAAAGCTCCCCTTCTTCTTCCCCTCCCAGACTAGATTATATAATTTACAGTGGTAGAAACCAATTTTTAAAAAAACATATAATGCAATTAGGTACATTTTATTATTTGCAGTCCCCCCCACCCCTTGAAACAGTGTCCCAGATTTCCTTAAAAATAATATGGTTACCCTACACAGAAGGGATACTGGAGAAGGCACAAGAAGGACCACAGATGGCAAACACCTAGCTCCTCTCTGACTGAGTTAGGTGGACTCTTCAAAATAACGTGGTAGCAAGGGCGGGGGAGTCAATGAACAAGGGAGAGAGAGAGGAGAAATAGTAGGATGGTGAGAAGGAGAGAGAGAGAGAGAAGGGGTTTGTGTGTGGGGGGGGTAGTGGGTTTCAGTTACCACTGACAAGCAAAAGGTGGTGAGGCCTGGATTAAAAAAAAGTTTGAGAACCACTGACCTAGAGGATATACAACCAAAACCTTCCCTTTCCCAGGAAAAATTGCTTACATCTACACAATACTCCAAAACAATACATGGGATGAATTATCCTCTCGCACCGAGGATACGTCTCCAGGGGTGGGTGCCCAGGGGGGTGGGAATAGGATGCCTCTGTCCCCAGGGCAGGGGGAGATGGGAGTGTTCACACAGATACACACACCATGAAGGCTAGTCTTGTTTAAGGGCACGTGCCCACTCGTGGAAATGCCCGTCAGGATAGTGTGTGGATCCTTACCTCTAATTAAAGAGGATGGACCCCTATCATAATAGGTCGCAGTGTTGCAAGAACTCAGGGGGTTGCCCCAACAATCCCTAACCCAAATATTTGGAGGAAGGGAAAAAGGGGGGAAGGGTGAAGGCTGCAAGTGAGGGGCTAGTGCCTGGGAGCAGGGGGTCCCATGGTAGGGTGGAGGAGAGAGGGGATCCACACAGTAAGGTGAGGCTGCCCACGGAGGGGCGGGGGGAAGAACAGGGGTTCTCCACATGTATCACACAGTCAATACTCACACTCACTCACAGATTCAGTCCAGGTTTGATGGGGGAGGAAGGTTCACAAACACCAAAGTCTAGGTCTCTCTGATCCACAATCAACAAGTAAGTCAAGCGGGGGACCGGTTTCATTTGCAATCACCAGCACTGCTACCAGCGCGGGGCTGGCTTTTAAGTTCCAGAGCCTGGGACCCCGCCGAGCAGCGAAGCTAACAATACCCCCCCCCTCAAGGCCGCCGACCCAGGGGCCCGGGGGGAGGGCAGGCCAAGACGGGTGACGTAGATGAAAGGCACGAACAAGCCGGGGGGCATGGACAAGCAAGGCAGGTTCCCAAGAATGATCGTCAGGGCTATAGCCAACCCAATCCACCAAATAGTGCAACCTGCCACGCAACAAGCGGGAGTCCAGGATAGCACAAACGTCGTATTCTGGATCAGCGACCGACAGAAGCACGAGACCAGGTGGGGGGGCTGGGTCCGAGTGAGGCACGGGGGCGGCCTTTTTCAAAAGGGAGACATGAAAGATGGGATGGATACGGACATGGGGAGGGAGTTGCACGGTGTAGGTAACCTCATTGACTCGCTGAAGAACAGGGTACAGACCAATATATTGTGCATCCAATTTAGGTGATGGGCGAGCAGATGGGTAGTGCCGATGATCAATCCAGACTCATCCCCATTAAAAGATGGGCCACCGCATTCTGCACCAGCTGCAACCTCCGTCCCGTCCCCCAGTGCAGCTCCATGCAGAACACGTTGCAGTAGTCTAATCAAGAGGTAATAAAGGCATGGGTGATCGTGGCCAGATCCGAGTCCGAAACACATGGCCACAGCCATCGTACCAGATGTAACTGGCAAAATACTCCCCTCACCACAGTCTCCACCTGGAGATCCAGTCGGAGCCTTGGGTCGAGAAGCACCCCCAGACTACAGACCTGTGTAGCCAAAGGGGGGCAAACCCCATCAATGACAGGAGCCACCAACCCCCCAGTCCTACCCACCAACATCACCTCCATTTTGTTGGGATTTAACTTCAGATGACTCACCCTCATCCACCCTCTTTCTTTGCTGCCCACACCGCTACAGCATAAGCTTTATGCTGCAATCGGTTGGTTTCAGCACGAGTCCAGCACCACCATCGCTCCAACTGCCATCCTTCCTGCTTCATCCAGCGCAGGTCCTCTGTAAACCAAGGGGACCTGCATCGTCAGCATTCTCAAAGTGGATGCCTGGGAGCCGTTCAGTCAACAGCCTCAGTCAACAACATGTTCCAGAAGACAATGAGATCATCGAACAAATGGTCATCGAGATTGGGAGGTAATTCCTCAGCCCTAGAGCATTCCGGAACCTTTCTGATTCCATAAGTCTCCAGAGGCGAACCAACCAAACTGGTTCTACACCTCTCCGGGGATTGATGTGTGCCAGGAGACCAGCCTGGAAGAGATAATGATCTATCCATGACAAGGGCATAGTTAATACATTCTCCACTACTGGATCCCCCACCTCAAGGCCAGTGCAGAATATCAGGTCAAGGGTATGTCCTCCATCACGTATCTGACCCACAACCCTCTGAAACAGTCCCATGGTTGTCATGATGACCATGAACTCACAATCCGCTCCCCCAAGATTGGCATCAGCATGGATGTTGAAATCCCCAAGGACTAAAGTCCTTGGAGATCGCAAGGCCACCTCCGACACCAATTCATCTAGGGCGTGTAGGGATGCTGCCATACAGGTAGGTGCGCGGTATATCAGCAGCAGCCCAAATCTGTCTCCAGCCAAATCAATCACCAGATGGATACCCTCCATGCCCAAGATGGTCTGTGAGGCGGTATCCAGTGCAGACTAGGTGTCCTTAAAAATACCAGCTACACTGCCTCCCCACCCCTCTGGTCTAGGCTGGTGCTATACAGAGTACTCGGCCAGAACAAGGTCAGCCAAAATTGGCCCCAACTCAGTGTTCAGCCAGGTCTCTGTAATACACACGAGGTTGGCTGCTTAATCCAAGATCAACTCTCAGATCGTTTTGGATTTATTAAAAGCCAATCTCGCATTAATCAGCAGCAGTCCTGGACCAGGGGCCCTCTCATTCTTGATCACTGCATTACCAGTCCGGGGGCCTGTGAGAGGGACAGGCACCAAGTACTTGTCCCTTATCACTGTTGTTACCCGCCTCCCAGAAGGACCATAATTGCCTTAGCCCATCATGACCCCAATGGCTGTAGAACCACCCCCACCCCCACACCCCCACTCACCCCCAGTGGCTGTCCCGCCTGGCCCCCGAGGGAGACCCCCTCCCCCCACCCCTTCCCTATGTCCCCCTCCCCCCTCCTCACTCCCACCCCCTCTCACAGGGGAGCCAAACACACCCACCCCTGTTGGGTCATATCCCCTCTTCACACCAGGGGAGTAATCCCAACCCAGTCCCCCCCTCCCCCTTATGCTGGGGGAGGGAGCCATACCCCTCAACGCCAGACCAGAAAACTTGTGCTCAGGTGTGCACGTGGGCCGCAAGCCTATCACAGCTGCGCTGGGAAAAGGTGCAACCCAGGCTGATAAGACCACCGAGCATGCACACACCATGGCCTGGGGGGGCGGGGGGTGGGAAATGAAGCAGGCATGACTTCTGCTCCATCCCCCAGGCTGCGGGGCATGTGGGCTCCTGGGTCACATCAGCCCAGGTTGTGTCTTTGCCTGGTGCTGCTGTGCTGTGCACACATGCACGCGTGGATGCACACACACAGGCCATGCAACGCGCATAGGGGTCGGTCTACGCGGGCCGTTGGATTGCCCCCTTTGTCTAAAAATCTTCCCATGTTTAAAAATATAAAAGCCCTCTCAACACAGCAAATGTCCATTTGTGTGTGCAGCCTTTACAAGTGTATTGATGTCAGTAAGAGCCCACTTTTGGCAACTGATCTTTATGTCTGTAGTCAAGTTAACAAGCTGAGCTTTCTGTTCCTATAGCACACGCAACCAGGCCATTGATGGTTTTAAAAATTCCAACGCAAACACTGATCTATATTTGTGGATATTTTCTAGATTCCACTATAGCTACATTTTCAAAAATTCTATGGTATTGGGACATTTTAACAGCACAATATAATTACCTAGCTATTATAGCAGAGTATTTTCATTTTACTGGATATTTGAAAACATGTATGAGACACTCATGAACATGCAAAATATGTAAGTACTATCCAAATCCGATTGTCTCCTCTATCTGCAAGTCAGAAGTTGCATGACTGAGGCCGCTTTCAGATGATCGCGCTGTGCGCTCGCACTGGGTTTCAAAAACCCCACGAGGAGAGATTACACATGACGCCGCCGGCAATCACGCACCTGATACGGCACCGCACATTGTTTTCAAGCCGCGAATGGCCTACCTCGATGAGGCTCCCGGTCAGTTCGCGGCTTGAAAAGAATGCGCGTCGCCATATCAGGCACGCGATTGCCGGCGGCGTCACATGTAATCTCTCCTTGCGGGGGTTTTGAAACCCCGTGCGAGCGCACAGCATGATCGTCTAAAAGCGGCCTGAGAGAGTTATTCAACATCTACTTCATCCAAGGACAAGCACTAGAGATTCCAAAATAGGTCATTTGCTCACTGGCAATAATGCCACAACCATTGATTTTTTAAAAATGTTTACGCTTATGCATCTATGTTGGAGCAAACCTATCTTTTTATTTTTTCAGGGGCTCTCTCTTTTAGAGGAATAAGCAGGTGAATCTTTTGGCTGACAAAGAATAAAGTTTCCAGAAAAAGCTGCATCTCGGGTTAGAACA
>QEPC01003318.1:44289-65178 GCA_003113815.1 Sphenodon punctatus
AAATTCCGCACCGTTCTGGAAAGTCTGTGTGAATGGCCTATATTCCTCTTCAGTGTTGTGACCCTGCTCTTACTGCAGTTGTGTTCCTACCCTGGGTGAAAACAGACATGACGCTAACCACCCTTGGTGGTCATTTATGCATGTTTCAGGGCTGCATAGAGCACCAATACAGCCCTGTAACATGCATAAATAACCACCAAGGGTGGTTAACGTCATGTCTATTTTCACCCCCAGAGACATCAGTGTTAGCAGAATGGAGCCCTTAAAGAGAAGATAGTGCCTCTTATTTTGTAGCAAGGGGACTTTGCAGAACTGAAGCCAAATGTGAATATACAACAGCCTTTCAAGGATTTGTGTGTCTGTTTTTAATGTTATTGTTATTCCAAAAGTGGTGTGCTGAATTTACGTGTAATTTGATATATTGACTTCAGTTATTGAGATTCATTGATCATAATATTTACAAAGGATTTCCCTCCCTCAATAATAGTCTCTTACTTAAAGCATTACATCTTGATGCTGATCTCCTAACAAGTCAATATCTCGTTATTACATACAGATAACGTATTTTGAATTGCATACATTTCTTCTGTCTTATTTACCGTTGGAGCAGCTGATCTCATCCTAATTATAAAATGAGGTCCATTACACTCATCACATGTTGGAAAATGGTTCCAAGCAGTTTTATTTACTTTTGTAAATAAGGATGTGTCATTCCATTGTTATGTTATTTAAAGGAATAATCAGTGCTATAGAAACATCTTTTATCCATATTTGAGAACTGACTGATTAAAAGTGCAGGAGTTGTTTACAAAATGCAGTGGCTTTTATTTTGTGTAAAAATCCATAATTCTAGGTTCTGGTCTTGACCAATTAAGCCTTAAACGTCTTGGATCTTACATATATAAAAGACCACTACCTTCCCTATGCTCCATCACAATCCCTAAGGTCAGCCAGGAACACCCTCTTGCATGTTCAATCGGTGCACCAAGCCCATATGGCGAGGGGTGTGTGTGTGTAGAGGCATTTTCAGTGGCTTCTCCACAGCTGTGGATCTTCCTTTTCCTGGTGGTACACCAAAGCCTGAGCATTCTCTGGAATTAACGCAAGACCTATTTACTTGGCCAGGCATTTAGCAGGTATGGAGAGTTGTTTTAATGGGAATTTTATATTTCTATGTGGGGCGTGTTCACTGTGGGTAAAAACAGATGTGCCAGTGCCTGCTTAGGCGTGCTTTAGTCAACTGTAGCCGGGGAGCCACTGGCACATCTGTTGTGATGCCATCAGATGTTGACCCACTTCTGCCCTGGGGCAGGTAGGCAGCTAGTCTGGCTGTGACCTCCAAAAATGCTGAAGTCACAGCCTGGTCTAAGTTCATTCCATGCAGGCCAACATGGGCTAGCACATCTGTGCTGCCCTGCCATACCTGCCCTGGGACGGGGGCCACCATGCCTATCCGCCATTGGCTGCCATGCTGTCCATCAGGCTAGCACATCTGTGCAGCCCCTCCATACCCGCCCCCAGCTTGGGGGTTGCCATGCCTACCCATCATTGGCCACCATGGAGGTCCATTGGGCTAGCAAATCTGTGCAGCCCCACCATACCCACCCCTGGTCAGGGGTCACCATGCCTACCCGTCATTAGCTGCCATGCCAATGGCGGGGGTCAGAGTACTGGGAGCAGGACCGGTCACTCACACCTTTGTTGTGCTCCTGGCCCTACTTGGGCTGTGCGGGTGGCGGGCTGGCTCTCTGGCCATCAGCATGTGTCCAGTGCCCCAACGTGACCTGGGCCATGTAGCTTGCAATTTTCCTCCGTCTGTTCCTGCCGCTGGCTGCATTTCTGTTTTTATCCTGTGATTTTCCCATTGCCACCACTAGGGAAAACACGGTGAATGTGGATCCCTTTGTGTGTGTACATTCATGAGTGGGTACATTTATTACAGAGTTACCTACCTTGAGCCATCATGGAAGGGTGGATTTTTTTTTAAAAAAAAATACAAATCTAAATAAATAAATAAAGTAAAAATGATGCTGTATTTTATACAGGCAGGTGAAAGTACATTACAGGGTTAGATGTAGTTCAGGCAATGTAGATCAGAATTCTATCAGGAAAGTGTTGGGATACTGTACATAGAAAAAAAAACGACTGTGTTATTTTTTTCCTCCTTAAACATTAATAAAACAGACAGCACATGTGAGTTAACCTTTCTATAATTTTATTCCACCCTTCAGACATATTCACAAGAGCCTAATAAATAGAAAAATGTAACTTTGACCCTGAATGACCAAAACCAATTCCAATCATTTAGGTGCCTCAAGGTATCTTACAGCTATCACACGTGTGGCCTTTACGAACTGAAATGCTCTGTGAGTATTTTACCAGTGACTGTTTTACTAACACATATCCTACCTATCATCTGTGTGTGGTGGTGTGATACTTACCCAGTCAGTCCTAATAGTAGGATAATTTCTCTATTGTAGCGTGGAAGGTAATTCTTGAAGGGCAAGACTGTGGCTTGTATATATAGGCCCCTCTTTTTTCTTGTTATTTTCTTTTGAGCTGGGAAGATTTGAAGATGTGTAGGAAAACTTTGCTCTCCTAGGACAACCATTCTCAAAATGCAGTGAGGGTGTCTGCTGCTGGATGAAGAAAAAACTGGAGAGCCTCCATCTTGTGTGTCAGACTCTCTCATTCAGATAGGGCTCTAGGGACTGGAAATGAGGTTACGGAGATTCTTTTCCACAGATCCAGAAGATTATTAATTATTATTATTATTATTATTATTAACAAACATTTATATAGCGCCAGCAGTGTACCTGGCACTTTACAAAGTAATAAAATAGACACGGTCCCTGCCCCTAGGGCTTACAATCTGAGAGACAGGAGCTGGGGGAGAGACTTAGGAAGGGGAACAGAGGGAGAGACAAGGGGTCTAACATTCATGAAGATGCGAGGTCTCAAGTGCACGTACTTGGCTTGGTTACGATGAGAATGACAGCAGGCAGGTCCATGTTGCAAGGATAAGGGTAAACCGATCGTAGGTATAGGAATAGTGGCTCAGCAGGATAAAGAGTCAGACAGAGCAGAGCGAAAGAGGTGAGTTTTAAGGAGAGATTTGAAGGTATGAAGGGAGGGGGCAAGGCGGATGTGGACAGGGAGGGAGTTCCAGGCATGGGGGGCAGCAAGTGAGAAGGGACGAAGGCACTTAGGGGAGCAGGGAAGGCGTGGAAGGGTGAGAGAAGGGACAGAGGAGGAGCGAAGTGCACGGGCTGGAGTATGGAAGGCGATAAGTGCAGAGAGGTGGGGGGGGCAAGGTTGTGAAGAGCTTTATAGGTGAAGACTAGATTACAGGATTTAGGAATGCTTTGTCCACATCAGGATTTTTATTAGTGAACTGCTGTGACTAGACTACTCTGATGTGTGAAGGACCTGCTGGAATAAGTGTCTGCTACTCAACAACTAGTATACAGCTGAGGCCTCTGCATTGACCCTGTGATGAGTCATGGAATTGCACTATTACCTCAAGAAAGTTATGAGTAACTCTGCAAATGTCCTGAGATGACACTGGGAACTGTATCCCTACCCCCGCACACACACATATATACACACAGAGAGAGAACTGTGGTTGTTAAACAAATGGGATGTTAGCCCACTGGATACCATGGTTGGTCCGTGGAGCCCAATGTAATGGCTACACAAATATTTGGCATGTCCAGCCTAACAAACACTGGCAGAAAGTTGAGGGAAAGTGCTGGAAATAATGTCCCGAAAACTCCCAGACAGTCCCAGAAAGTCCTAGAAATTGATGAAAATGACCCCCACTGTGTCTTCTGTTTTCTTTTTCCTTTTCACTTTTTGGAGCACCTTTTTGAAGAACTCCAAAAAGGGAAAGTAAATGGTCAAAGCACCAGTGACAGTGAGAGTGCTCACTCCTTGGACAGCTTTAGGTGCTGTGTCCAAGACTCTAGGGCCCTGGCAGACTCATATGCACGCAGAGGCTGCATGTACCCTAATAAATGGAAGATGATCCTTTGGGTGCACATTAGCCAGCATTCGTCCCCACGGCAGGATCTACATTTTCCAAAGCTCCAGCGTGAGTGGGGGCCAGGTGGTGGACCTATGTACAGTGGGGACAAACATCTGGTGAATGCCTAATAAAATGGTGTGGGCTAACGTCTCATTTGTTAACACCCTGTGTGTAACCCCAGTGATCCTGGTACTGTCATACAAAGTAAGCAGGCCTCAATATACCTCCTGCTTTGGAAACATCAAGTGTGCACTGCACAGTAAAACCAGACTCCAAGTAAAGGGGACAGAGTTCAACCACAAGGGGGTTCAAGAGTAAATGGACATTGGAAATTGAAGAGAAGTGGTAAAGATACTGCTCATCATCTGTTCCAGCACAAGAAAGTTTCTGGGTATTTAAAACTAATGAGAATCCTTGGAGGGGGTCTGTTGATAGTCTTGGTTTTCGCTTACATTTGAGTAAGTTTACGTTAAACTCCTATCTAGTTCACTGAGGTTTTACTAAGTTTCAAAATGGCCCATGGGAAGGGAAAGATCCCTCACCCCCATATGTAAAGACATAGCAGGCATCCTTATTCCTGAAACTTGAGGCCAGGCTAAATGGTCATCGAAAGGACCACTAAAAACTATGAACCTTTGGCTAAGTACCCAGAAGTGTGACAACACAGATTAGGGCTGCACTGAATAGGTGCTCCAAGTACTCTCAAGTATTTTCAGGGTTCCAAGTACCAGGACCAAGTCCTTGGCTGTCACTCTGAACTTTTTCCGAGAACTCAGACATCAGAACTGAGACCCTTGGAGAATACTTGGAAATTCTGAGAGTGGGGCCCGAGGAGGGGGCCAGAGGAAGCAGGGGATGGTGGGGATGGAATGGGCTGGGGAAGAGGGGTGTGGGCCTAGGGACTGAGGGGATAGAGTATTCATACTATTCACCCTCCGGAGGGGTTCCGGCAACGCATGGCTTCCTCCGGACTGGAATGGCCCCTTCTGAGCATGCTCAGACCTTTCCAAGATGGCACCTGCAGCATGGTAATGAAGGTATTTTTTTTCCAAACGTACCCAGTCCAGAGAAAGCCACATGTCACTGGAGCCCCTCTGGAGGCTGAGTAATCTATCCCTCAGCCCCTACTAGTCCCTCACCCCCTTAGCAACCCACCTCTGAGCCCCTGCTAGGCCCTTGCCCCCCCTTCCCTGGCTCCATTCACCTATTCTTTCCCTGGCTAGTAGGGCCAGAGAAGGGGGTTAGCGCCGGCCTCCATCCCCCTTCCCTGTACTCAGCCGAGGACTTTCAGAGTTCCGAAGTTTCGGTGGCCATTCCTCGAAACTTCAAAACTCGGAAACTCGAGTTGAGTATCGTGAAACTCAGGGTTTTCCAGGAAAAACCGAGGACCCAGTTTCAGCACTAATGTGAATATGCTCTAACTCACAAGGTGACAGTATTGCTCCTGATCCTGTGTGTACAATTTCCCATATCCCATTTGAATACATGAAGCTAATAACTGCATTTGGAAAGAAATTCAGGGAGGTCTTTTGTTTGTTTAAATACTTGCTAGACCCTAGTTGTGAACATGTTATTTTCTAGTCAGCACTGTCTGTAATCAGTAAGTCATATGTTGGGAACTTCAAGATTACATCACACAGCCATTAATTTGATGTACTTTTGAAGTGCGATATGGGACATATTCTGCCCCCAGTTTAGTCAGTGAAATTGTGGGACATAAAGCATATCTGAAATAAGAAAGCATCCCAGATTACAGTGGTCTGGAGATGTGAGGTTTTACTATAGCATTGCTATCCTGGTTTAAAAGGTGGAAAACTGAGTCACTGAGTAATTAAGAGATTTGGCCAATATTAATTTTCATCTGACCTGGGTCCTGTAGTCTCTGTGCTTACTCAGTGCCTGGTTGTTGTTGAGAACTGGTTGTCAACAAAATGAGGCTGAATTCAGACAAGTCCAGAGTGCTTAAGAGCTAAGGACCTCTTGTGGCTAAGGACCCCACACACATGATGAGGTATGATACAGCCTTCTTTGGCCATTCAGGTTCATAGTCTTGGGACATTCCTAGATTAATCACTTCAGGTTGAGGTGCAACATTTCCCACCCACCCATCTAGTGAGAAGACTACAACCCTTTCTTTCAGAGTCAGATCTGGTTACTATCATCCATGCCTTTCTAGCCCAAGGTTCAGCTATTGCAAGGAGCTATATGTAGGGCTGCCCTTGATTACTGTCAAAACTTGCAGCAGTGTTGGCACAAGAACATGACACAGTGCTTCAGAGTCTTCATTGGATTCCAATAGCTTTCAGGGCACAATTCAAGGTGCTGATATTGACCTATAAAATCCTAAATGCCTTGGGCCGTATGTACCTAAAAGATTGCCTCCTCCCCTATGCTACATCACAATCTTTAATGTTGGCCAAGAGTGATCTCCTGCTTGTTTCATCACTGTGCCAAGTTTGTACAGCGAAGACGTGTAGAGAGTAGGGCTAAAATAAGATTTTGTCAAAATGGGAAATCTCGTTAAAATCCCAGTTCCAGATACTGTCTTGGTCGAATTGAGAACCTCTCAGTATTTGGTAATTAGGCCTGAAGCAACAAATCACAGTGGATGCTGTTTCTGTCGGGTCATTTTTCCTTCATTTGCGTGACATACATACTTACCAGTTTTTCCACTGTTTTCGCCATTTGTTGTTATTTTTCACAAGTTGAACAGAGCTGCTATATGGCTGATCCCAAACCCCATGTATACCCTGTATGCACCCCTGGGGGCTGTGAAGACACAGAAGTGCTTGGGACGTGCAGAAAATTGGCATAAAAATGCTGTAAATGTAAAACTGTTGTAAAAGTTCCGGAAAGTAACAAAAATTGACGGAAAATAATGAAAATGATGAAAAAGTGTTAGAAAATGACAGAAAATAATGGAAAATGCCAGAAAGTGATGAAATTGGCAGGAAATGACAGATATTAGAGGTGCCAATATTGACAATGATGGAAACACAGTATCACCAGAGACTGATGAAATACCGACAAACATTCGCAAGCGCTCCTGAAAGACTGGTATTTCCTAAGGGTGGGCAATTTGTTTTGTTTTTATTAGTTACTAAAAGTAGTGGAACGACATTTGTTTTAGCAACTAAAGCCCCCAAAATGAATGAATATGCATATGCTTTTGGTTTGATTAAAAATAAAAAATAATAATAGTGGTGTGTTTTTTTTTAAAAAAGGACTGTGCATACACAAAATGGCTACTGGGGCCATTGTGCATGCGCGGCCCCTTTTCACAATGGCACAGGCAGCATCACTGTCATTTTGGGAAAGGTTAGCTGATCTATGCATGCACAATGGCATCACACATGCACAGAACGGTACCTTCTGCAATTTGGTAAACAGTAAACGAATGGTACATGGTAAACAGTAAGTGAAAAGTCAGAAAACTGGGACGGTATCTTGTGGTATTGCAAGAATCAAGAAATTTCATCAGTATTGGGAAATGGTTGGGAAATCAATTCCAGTTCCCAATATGGCAAAATTTCTTGTGAGCAGAAATTTAGCTGCTCATTTCTTCTTTAGCTGCTCATTTCAACCCTAGAAGAGAGGCATTCTCTGTGGCTGATTCACAGCTTTGAAACTCCCTTCCCCTGGAAGTTCGTCAAAGCATGAGCTTGAGCATTTTTCAGAAGTGTAAAATTTCTGTTTAATTAGGCATTTGATGGGACTGTGCATTCAGGCATGGATAAAACACAAACTCAAAAAAAGCCCTTTTCAACTTCCATGTTCAAAACACAAAAACTGCCTGTATTTTTTGGTATGTGTTGTGTGTTTTGTGACTCAAAACTTCCACTTCTAATCTGACAACAACAAAGTTTTTTTGTTAAAATTTTAAAAGTTTTCAACCACTCTATTGACCAGGAAGCATTACTTGTTTCTTCACAAAGAAATAGAGCAACCAAAGTCTTGAGTTTGACCTCTGTATTTCATTGTCATCGTTTTTGCAGTATTGGTTTGCACTTGTATTTTAAGAGCTCCAATTCCTTTGCAACTATATGTCTGTCACTTCAAGAATGGCACTAACAGCAGATTTTCTTCTCCAATAAAATGTTTTGTTCATTATATTTACTTCTGTAGATGCTGAAAAGCCACATATCAGGTAGAAAATGTTTCTTTTTGTATTCCACAGTACAACTCTTTAGTTGACTACTAGAATCTTTTCAGAGTATGTTGACTGTTGCCCTCTTATCTCAAACGGTGAATGATTAATTATCTGAGAAGTAAGTTTATGCCATTCTATCCATAGCCTTTTCTTCCACAGAATGATATTTGGGTTTGCTTTGAACTATAATCCTGAC
Source organism: Sphenodon punctatus (assembly GCA_003113815.1). NCBI lineage: Eukaryota > Metazoa > Chordata > Lepidosauria > Sphenodontia > Sphenodontidae > Sphenodon > Sphenodon punctatus. Next base: position 52,663 of record QEPC01003318.1, read on the forward strand.
TTTTAAAATACTCAGTTCAGCAAGATGCTCAGTACATGTGTAAGTAGGTCCACATTTCTTCAGATAACAGCATTAACTTACATACTTAAAGTTATACACCTGTTCTAATTGCTGAATCAAGGTCTTGGCCAGGCAGTTCAGTATTTGAAATGTGCTAATATTTTTTTCAAACTGGGAAGATAGCATATTCTATAGACCTAACTTGCCTTTACCAAAAAAACCTATAAGTCAAGTCAACAAAAGCTCCCACCATACAATAGGAGCATTCAAATAAACACCTTCTACTGACTTGTCAAAATAAACACTGCACATTAAACACTTCACACCATTTACTGCAATGTGTTCTTTCTGGGGCCAATATCCATGGACAGTTGTTACGGCTGTTTCTAATCCTCACACATAACCACAAAGAGCTGATTTGGGGGGAAAACCTCTTCCTATCAGTGATGATGGCTCTCTTGTCAGCAACTTGCACTGACTACATTAGTCTCTTTGTGAATAAAATAAAGGTAGTCAAGGTGACAAGACTTTCCTATTTTCAATGCCAACTTTTTAAAAAGTTGATGCATGCATTTTTTTGATTATGTAAAGGTGTAATCTACCTTGGCTTGGCACGGCACAAGTGCTCTAGTAAAATTGTCATATCACCACACAAATCGAAGCAATGCCATATTAGCACTGATGAATGTATACAGGCAGTCAAGTGATAATATGGGGGCATTTAAGACCAAATCATGTTCTCATTGAAGTCAGTGAGAGGTTCACCATTGATGACAACAGGAGCATGAGTTTGGGCTGTGAAAGGGAGCCATTCCACTTTCAATACACACCACAAGTCACGTGGAACTCCATTCTGTTCAGCAGTGTGACTGCAGGTTTGGTTTACACTTGTGAAATTGAGGTGCAGGATTTATTTGAGAGCAGATTAGACAGTCTCCCAAGTAAGGAAAATGCAAAACGCCCATCTTCTCTTTAAGAAAATGTTATTATAGGGAAGTTGCACAGCTGTTTCTGTAAAATCTAGACATTGCATTTAAAAAGAGAAAAATTCTGCTGTCTTGTGACAGGACTATGTTAAAACATAGACGACACTGGGTGTTTAGACAAGCACCTCCCCACCTATTACTCACCCATTGCTCAGGTTGTAGGGCCGCACTGACACCCTATGCAGCCCTACAACATTCATGATGGTGATGGGTGGGTAATGTTTGGGGACGTGTTTCTTGTCTAAATACACCCTATGTTTCACAAGTGATACAAGCCTGCAGTGACACCACTAAACAGAATGGCGTTCCACTGGATGTATGCAGTGTACTGAAAGCCAAACGGCCCCTTTTTACATCTACTGAGGGAGATCTGTGTCCAGGATCCTGGTCACATTGTTATGAGAAGCAAAACATGCAACTAGAAATTGTAAACCCAGCATTATTTGGGTGTAAATGACCATATATTATCACTCATAATAAAGTCTTGTAAGGATATCCTCTGAGGAAATGACGTATGGTGAAAACAAAAAAAATGATGGCAAGCTAGCTCCCTGGGCCACCACAGGGAGGGCCAATGCAGCTGCCACTCCTCAGGTCAGCAGGAAGGACAGTTCACATAATCAGCCCCCCCCCTTTGGTAATCTAGGTGTGGGGGGCTGCCATCATAGATCCCTCCACGGCACAGGTTGGCCATGGAGCTGTCCGAATGGGACAGGATGGCTGGATCCCCACCACACAGCAGGATCAAGCCCCCGGGAAGAGCTACCACAAAACAGCTGATGGGGGGGGCAGAGAGTGTGAAAAACACCCAACCGAGGAGGCTCTGTCAGACCCTCCATCAGCTGTTTGGTGGCCAGGGTGAGGGCACTTCTTCAGTCCCAATCCTCCAATCTCACCTCACAGTAGGGCTGGGGGGAGCCTGAAGAGAAATAAGTAACCTCTACTTACCCTAAAGAGGTTCAGTCAGGTCCAGCCTTCAGATTTACGGGGCCCAGGGCAAAGATAAAATACAGGGCCTCTGGTCACACACCCTCTTCCCAATTGCCCTGCCCCACCCCACTCAGGAGCACCCACTACAGGGCCCTAAAGGTGGTCACGTTTGGGCCCCCACTGGAAGAGAGTGGGAGCCCTACACCCTGACCTGGTGAAGTTGTGGACCACTATGGGGTGCCCCAGAGCAGGTGTTAAGGCTGGCCTCTGGGTTTAGTGTAGGACTATGTCAAGCTTTACTGTATGAAACTAGAAACTTCATTAAAAAGCCAGCCCCCAACACTCAAAAGTACAAAATCACAATTTCTGTATTACAGTTTTTATCTATACCATTTATGTGCAAACTTATTGGGAGAGCTTATTCTTTTCAGCCAACCAGCATCTGCGTTATTAACAGTAATGTGTATACAATAGACTTACTGTGATGACAAATTATCTCATTTACAGCAGTGTCCAGAAGTTCCCTTGTTATAAAAAGATACAAACTATGCCAATTACTCATTGCTTGCTTATAATCCCTTCCTGACACACCATATAAATTTGTTCATTAAAAAAATTGATCTCCCACTCTCCATTCATTCAAAAGATGGTGCCGAGAGCCTAAGCATGGATAATAATTTTTATGGGACTTGTGTTAGTACAGTTTCCCAACTATTCATGCTACTAGTAGTAGTCCAAGGACTTAGAGCTAGATTTTAGTCATCTGGAAGATCTACATACTGATATTTTATTAATAAACAAGTAAATAAGACTATGAGCCTGTCTTTCAAGGGTGATGATCACCTTTATCTGATACCGTAAGTCATTTATTCATCTTACCGTTTGTATTTATCTTTATTTGTAATGGTTAGATTAATAAAGGATCACACTATGCAGCGCAGGTGCTAAGTGTTACTGCAAATCCAGGCCTTCATGCTTTTTACAAATAGAATAACAACAGCCCAAACCAAGGGCAGGAGGTAAGGGAAAGGGGCAGCTCCAATCCAAAGTCCTCTCCCTGTTTTTCAAAAAGTTTTTTTTTAAAAACCCTTCAAAATGAAACCCATCACATACATATAAACAGACCTTTTCAAAAGCGTGACCTCAACCCTTGAACTTCATACCCTCCAATGTTTGATGGAGAAAAATAGGTACACTTCACCCTCTAATTTGCATAAATTTGTAATAGCCCAGTAACATTGGGCTGAGCTGGAAAAACAGGATGTCTGTGTGAGAGGCTCTGTGTACACGTATGTTTCTATGTGCAGGACTGATGGTCCAAGTTAAAACTCAACCTACTAAAAGTAAAAATTCTCAAATGGATGCACTGACTGGCTGTAAAGTTCTAGTTTTAAAGTTTTGGGGATCCCAGATGGAAGCAATCACAGTCTCTTTCAGCAGCTAAAGAATCAACTCTCACAAATACACTCACCCTACCACTTTTAGTTTTCAGCTCCCTCCTGTATGGGTGTTATCTTTTTTGTTCTTTGGTAGTCCTGTTTATCCCAAGCTTGTTAAAGTGAGAAATGGTGCCCCAGTCCCACCCCCTAGCAATGAATGAATCAGGGCCTTCAATCTAACTTTCCTTTCCTGTATGGTAGGCCTGAAACGACAAATCGTCGTGAGTGCTGCTTCCATCGGAAACAGGTCATTCACCTTCATTCGTGCGACACAGAAACATACTAGCTTTTCGACCGTTTGTCATTATTTTTCATGAATTGAACAGAACTGCTACAGGGCTGATCCCAAGCACAATGTGTGCCCCACATGCATGCACCCCCACAGGACATGGAGACACAAAAGTGCCAGCTAGGTGGCGGAAATCATAAACATGCCGTAAAAATGCTGTAAAACTGTCATAGAAGTCCCAGAAAGTAACGAAATGTTTAAATTGAAAAAAAAAAAAAAAGGAGAGAAAGAGAAAAAATGATGAAGAATGATAAAGAAAATGCTGTACATTGTCACTGGAGACTGATGAAGTACCATTGAACACTCAAAAGTGCTCCCAAAAGTTTGGTATTTCCTTGCAGAATGGGAACACTTGCTCTCATTCCAGCCCTGCTGTGTCAGGTAGTAGGGATGTGCGAATGTGGTTCGGACGTTCGGTGTTCGGCCCGAACTCTGCCCATTCGGATGGCCGAACTGAACACCCAAAGCCCCAAACAGTTTGGCCACGTTTGGATGAGTTCGGGCATGTTCAGGCGGGGAAAAAACTGACTAGCAGGCCTGGGGGGGGGGAGGGCAGGAGACGAGCAGACTTCCTGGAGCCAGGGGTGGAGAGGTTGGGACTAGCAACCAGCCTGTCCAATCACCATCACTCTTTTCCTCAGACCACTGGCTTCTCAGTCTGCAATTGGCCACAGGCTAGGCTGCACAGAGCCAATGGGACTTGTGGTAAGGCGGGCGCAGCAAGTAACAAAAGTCATTGCCCTCCCCCCTTCCAACTCCTTCTGAACTAGCCACTGATCCTGTCAGCAGGCGTTTTCAGAAATCTCCCTCTCCCAGAAGTTTGTGTTCCTCCCAATCCATTGCCATCCTCCTCATATTTCACCCATTTCCACACATTTACCTCCATAGATTCATTTATTTAGATTAGATAGATTTAGATGTTATTTTTATTTTGTACCCCCTCCCTGTGTTCTTTTTCCCTACCCTCCATTGAATCCTTCCCTCGTCCTCCCTGTATATATTCTATCCCGGATTCCCTTCCCCTGTTTTTTTTATTTATTTAGAGTAGCATTAGATGGGTTTAGGTTTCATTTCAGTTTTGTACCCCTCCCTGTGTTGTTTGTTGTGAGCTGTCTGTGTTCCCCCCCCCCCGCCTCCCAATCCCTGTGTGTATATATAGATAGATATTACATAGTTACTATAGATAGATAGTTGTAGGAGTTAGCTTAGTTATAGTGGTAGAGATAGTGTGTAGTAGGGGTGGGAATTCCGGTTCTCCCGAGATATGATATTGCCATTATTTGGGTGTATCGGCTTAATCCAATAAATCCGATATTTACCTGTATCAGCATACCGGATTTTTAATATTGGCCATGGTACCAGATTTTTTACATTGCGGCCATTGAAGTCAATAGCCGCAATGTAAAAAAATCCAGTACTGCAGCCAATGTAAAAAATCCGGTATGCCGGTACAGGTAAATCCAGTACCAGGGAGATCCGATACCGGTACATCCGGTATTCTCCCTGGTGTCCTACCCCTAGTGTGTAGTGATTCAGTTTTAATATTTTATAGTGTGTTTGTAGGACTAGGCCTTTGTAGATATTAGACAATATTCCATTTAGTTCCATAGGTTTTAGAATAGTTAATAGCAGTTAGAGTTCATGTAGCTATATATAATATTAGATTACAAATTTGAATAAATAAATTTTTAAAAATATATAAAATCTTCGTGTGCATTCTTTGGGTGGGAGAAATGGAGAAGGGAATCAGGAGAGGCCAGTCTTCTGCCCGTAAGGTGGGCAATGGGGCACATGGCAGAGGCTGTGCCAGCAGAGTGGTAGCAGACATCACCAGCAGCCCGAGCCCATCACCACGCCCCAAACTGCACAGGTCTGATTTTGGCAGTCAGGCTTCAGAGGCTCCCAGCAGTGGCACTAGGGGTGTGGTTCAGCGGTGCCTTCTGCCAGCGTCCTCCACTGCCACGCAGGGCACTGGAATGCCTGCAGTCCAGGAGGCTACGGCTGTCTCTGCTGTGACTGCAGGAGCAGGTACAGGTGCTTTGAGGTCATATGTTCCTCCAGGGCCACCAATGTCCCTGACCCCCATTGTTGAGGTGATTCCCAGGCGTCCAGGGCTGGTGGATCCAAACCTGGCTGCTAGAGGCAGGGCCTGATCCCCAGGCAATGGCAGCAGGGAGAGGAGCAGCAGCAGCAGCTATAGGGGGCACAGGGAGAGTGGTAGCAACGTGGTGGGCTGTCCATCAGCCTCAGGGTCCCAGGACTCCCCTTCGCGGGACATCACTCTGATTGGGGACAGCAAGGCACACACTAGTCCTGCAGAGGAGATGTCTGGTGCTGAGGCAATGACTATCCTTCCAAGAGCTGTGTCACAATGTTCTGCCCCTCCCAGCAGCGCAGTCCACAGTGCGTCACCCAGTGTGGGCCAGAAGGCAGGAGGGGGCAAAAAATTCTCTGTCTGAGCACATTTTAAGTTGGTACGGGTGGATGATCCCAGGGAGGTACAGTGCACTTTGTGCCAGTCTGCCAGAAATTGGTGCATGGGCAGGTGCTCACCAAACTTGGGACAACTGCCATGGTGAGGCACCTGAAGGGATGCCACAGTGCTGTGCTGCTAAGCAGGCAGGCAGGGGCAGTGGACTTCAGTGGTTTCCCGACTGCTGTGGCCAGTCATCCGCCTCCATCAGCGGGCAAGTGTCCTGCTCCAATAGCTGCCTCTAGCAGCAGGAGCGGTATCGCTGCTAGGAGGTAGCAGCAGTGTCAGTGCACCATGGAGGAGATGGGGTGGGAGCAGCTGCCAAGTCCATCGGCAGCTGCATGATGTGGAGGGCGGCGTGGCTTTCAACTGAAAACCACGCACATGTTGGGGGAAATGATTGCACTGGATGAGCATCCCTTCTCGGTGGTCAGGGACATGGGTTTTAGGCACATAATTGGCTTCCTCGCCCCCCAGTTTAAGCTGCCCTCGTGCACCACCCTGAGTCGACAGGTGGTGCCAGCCTTGTACTGGGCTTTAAAGGAGCAGGTGAGGGAGCAAACCGAACTGAACTGAATTTCCGAACTCGAATTTCAAACCAAACCGAACCGAATTTCTGAACTCCATTCTGTTTGCCCATCCCTAATTGCCATGGTTAGGGAGTGGGTCACGCCAGGCGCACCCTTCCCTAAGGGGTGCGTGGTGACGGACAACGCAGCCAGCATATTGAGGGCAGTCCGCGAGGGGGGCTTCACCAGCATCCCTTGCACCCCACACACCCTGGTGGTTAGGGACGCTCTGGGCTTGGGGGAGAAGGGGATTGGGGCAGGCACCCTTAGCTTCCTGATCGAGCAGGGGAGGAAGCTTTCTTTAACCGGACCATGAAGGGCAGCAACCTTCTCTGGGTGAAGCAGGCCGAGCAAAGCTCCCCAGTGCACCAGCTGGTTCAGGATGTGTCCACACGGTGGAATTTGACATTCCTGATGCTTGAGTGGCTTCTTCAGCAGAAAGTCACCTTGCATCAGGTTCAACTGGTGATGGACAGCAGGGCACCTTCAGGGTACGATGGGGTTGAATGGGAGATACTGGCTCATATGGTCTTCATGCTGAGACCGTTCCTGGCCATGCACCATCAGCCAGGTGACCCCTCTGGTCCAGAGCCTCCTGAGGAGGCAGGAGGAGATTCTCCAGGGGTGGGATTGTGGCTCTCAGGGCAGGANCCCCCCCCCCCGCCTCCCAATCCCTGTGTGTATATATAGATAGATATTACATAGTTACTATAGATAGATAGTTGTAGGAGTTAGCTTAGTTATAGTGGTAGAGATAGTGTGTAGTAGGGGTGGGAATTCCGGTTCTCCCGAGATATGATATTGCCATTATTTGGGTGTATCGGCTTAATCCAATAAATCCGATATTTACCTGTATCAGCATACCGGATTTTTAATATTGGCCATGGTACCAGATTTTTTACATTGCGGCCATTGAAGTCAATAGCCGCAATGTAAAAAAATCCAGTACTGCAGCCAATGTAAAAAATCCGGTATGCCGGTACAGGTAAATCCAGTACCAGGGAGATCCGATACCGGTACATCCGGTATTCTCCCTGGTGTCCTACCCCTAGTGTGTAGTGATTCAGTTTTAATATTTTATAGTGTGTTTGTAGGACTAGGCCTTTGTAGATATTAGACAATATTCCATTTAGTTCCATAGGTTTTAGAATAGTTAATAGCAGTTAGAGTTCATGTAGCTATATATAATATTAGATTACAAATTTGAATAAATAAATTTTTAAAAATATATAAAATCTTCGTGTGCATTCTTTGGGTGGGAGAAATGGAGAAGGGAATCAGGAGAGGCCAGTCTTCTGCCCGTAAGGTGGGCAATGGGGCACATGGCAGAGGCTGTGCCAGCAGAGTGGTAGCAGACATCACCAGCAGCCCGAGCCCATCACCACGCCCCAAACTGCACAGGTCTGATTTTGGCAGTCAGGCTTCAGAGGCTCCCAGCAGTGGCACTAGGGGTGTGGTTCAGCGGTGCCTTCTGCCAGCGTCCTCCACTGCCACGCAGGGCACTGGAATGCCTGCAGTCCAGGAGGCTACGGCTGTCTCTGCTGTGACTGCAGGAGCAGGTACAGGTGCTTTGAGGTCATATGTTCCTCCAGGGCCACCAATGTCCCTGACCCCCATTGTTGAGGTGATTCCCAGGCGTCCAGGGCTGGTGGATCCAAACCTGGCTGCTAGAGGCAGGGCCTGATCCCCAGGCAATGGCAGCAGGGAGAGGAGCAGCAGCAGCAGCTATAGGGGGCACAGGGAGAGTGGTAGCAACGTGGTGGGCTGTCCATCAGCCTCAGGGTCCCAGGACTCCCCTTCGCGGGACATCACTCTGATTGGGGACAGCAAGGCACACACTAGTCCTGCAGAGGAGATGTCTGGTGCTGAGGCAATGACTATCCTTCCAAGAGCTGTGTCACAATGTTCTGCCCCTCCCAGCAGCGCAGTCCACAGTGCGTCACCCAGTGTGGGCCAGAAGGCAGGAGGGGGCAAAAAATTCTCTGTCTGAGCACATTTTAAGTTGGTACGGGTGGATGATCCCAGGGAGGTACAGTGCACTTTGTGCCAGTCTGCCAGAAATTGGTGCATGGGCAGGTGCTCACCAAACTTGGGACAACTGCCATGGTGAGGCACCTGAAGGGATGCCACAGTGCTGTGCTGCTAAGCAGGCAGGCAGGGGCAGTGGACTTCAGTGGTTTCCCGACTGCTGTGGCCAGTCATCCGCCTCCATCAGCGGGCAAGTGTCCTGCTCCAATAGCTGCCTCTAGCAGCAGGAGCGGTATCGCTGCTAGGAGGTAGCAGCAGTGTCAGTGCACCATGGAGGAGATGGGGTGGGAGCAGCTGCCAAGTCCATCGGCAGCTGCATGATGTGGAGGGCGGCGTGGCTTTCAACTGAAAACCACGCACATGTTGGGGGAAATGATTGCACTGGATGAGCATCCCTTCTCGGTGGTCAGGGACATGGGTTTTAGGCACATAATTGGCTTCCTCGCCCCCCAGTTTAAGCTGCCCTCGTGCACCACCCTGAGTCGACAGGTGGTGCCAGCCTTGTACTGGGCTTTAAAGGAGCAGGTGAGGGAGCAAACCGAACTGAACTGAATTTCCGAACTCGAATTTCAAACCAAACCGAACCGAATTTCTGAACTCCATTCTGTTTGCCCATCCCTAATTGCCATGGTTAGGGAGTGGGTCACGCCAGGCGCACCCTTCCCTAAGGGGTGCGTGGTGACGGACAACGCAGCCAGCATATTGAGGGCAGTCCGCGAGGGGGGCTTCACCAGCATCCCTTGCACCCCACACACCCTGGTGGTTAGGGACGCTCTGGGCTTGGGGGAGAAGGGGATTGGGGCAGGCACCCTTAGCTTCCTGATCGAGCAGGGGAGGAAGCTTTCTTTAACCGGACCATGAAGGGCAGCAACCTTCTCTGGGTGAAGCAGGCCGAGCAAAGCTCCCCAGTGCACCAGCTGGTTCAGGATGTGTCCACACGGTGGAATTTGACATTCCTGATGCTTGAGTGGCTTCTTCAGCAGAAAGTCACCTTGCATCAGGTTCAACTGGTGATGGACAGCAGGGCACCTTCAGGGTACGATGGGGTTGAATGGGAGATACTGGCTCATATGGTCTTCATGCTGAGACCGTTCCTGGCCATGCACCATCAGCCAGGTGACCCCTCTGGTCCAGAGCCTCCTGAGGAGGCAGGAGGAGATTCTCCAGGGGTGGGATTGTGGCTCTCAGGGCAGGAAGCTGACGGATTAGGTGGTTGACCTGGTGCGGCAGCTGAAGGCAGGGCTGAAGGTGCGGTTTGATCAGCTCCTGCAGCGGGCACAATACATTTTGGCAACCATGCTGGACCCCAGGGTCAAGGGCAGCGTGGCACGCAAGACCGCGCTCTATGGGCACTGGAAGGGTGAGCTGGTGGAGAGGGTCCGGCAGGCAGAGCAGGGTCTGGAGAGTGCGCAACAGCAGGACGCCCCGGGAGATGGTGGGAGTGGGAGCAACCACCCCTTTCAGCTGATGGGGTCTATCCCTGCCCCCAGCCCTACAAGTAGCAGCACCAACAGCAGGCTGTGCAGCAGCAGCACCTCTATTGCCAGCAGCAGCAGCTCGTAGGCGCAGGGAACTCTGACGAGCATGGGCTCATGCACAGCAGGGCAGGCAGCATGGCTGAGGGCACTGGTGGAGGTGGTGCCCAGGCAGAGTTATGTGAGGGAGTACAACAGCGCCTCAGCAGCAGTGGAGAGCTACCTGGAGGAGGAGCCATGCATTGAACCCAGCAGCAATCCCTTGATCTACTGGGCTGGCAAGTCCAACGTGTGGTCATCCCTGTCCATAGAGGCCAAAAGTCTGTTGTCATGCCCACCAACGAGTGTCCCCAGCGAGCAGGTGTTCTCCATGGTGGGGGGACATTTGCTCGCCGCATCGCCTGAGACTAGGGGTCAAGTTGGTGGAGCAGTTGTTGTTCCTTAAGGTGAACCTTACACTCCTGGGATTCCCCAAGCTGCCCCTGGACATGGATTGATGGTGCAGTGGCACACGCTATCCCATACATGGGGCAGTCTTTGAACGGGGCTCCTCCTCAACCTGGGCTGCTGCTGCTGAGGTACTGTCTCTCCCTCCCAATGCCTGGCGGCCTCCCCGCCGCTCTCTCTCTCATACTAGATGGCCTTGGGCAACCTATCTGACTGACCTCATGATGCAGGATGGCATTGGGAAGCTGTAAGCCTGCCAGTCGGCCTCTGGCTAGATGATCTCGGCCTGCCTATCTGACTGGCTCTCTCTCATGCTGCACAGTCTTCACCAGCCTATCTGAGTGCCCTGCCGAGGTCCCAGCCTGACTTCCCTACTGCCTCTCATGCCACGCTGACCATCTGNAAAAGGGGGAGGGAGGAGGAGTTTGACTTGGGGAGCGAGACTTTAAAGGAGCGGTCAGAGAGGTAGGAGGAGAACCAGTCAAGGACAGAACCACAGATCTATTGCATCTAGAAACTGATACGTGAGTCCCAGGACCCACCATCAGGGTTCTGGGGCTGTCATTCCACTCATGGGGAGCTGTCATTCCACAGCATCAAGAAGCAGCCAGCCACTCCATCCCCAGAACCCACCATCAGGGTTCTGGGGCCTATGTTACAGGCATGGGGGGCTATCCATCCACATCATCTAGAAGCTGACACTCTAGTTCCAGGACCCACCATCAGGGTTCTAGGGCCTACATTCCAGGCAGGGAGGATTGTCGTTCCACTTCATTGTCTGCAACTGCCCCACCGATGCCTGTCAGCCTGCAATGCCCAGCCAAGCAGAGGTGCCAGCCACCAAGCCCTGTCCAGGCCTCTGCCGCTGCTCCACCAATGCCAGCCTGCAATACCCTGCCCCTATGGGTGCCAGCCACCAAGCCCCAAGCCTCTGCTGCTGCTGCCGCTGGGTCTCAGACAGACAGCCCTGGCACCATGTGCACCCTCACGGGCCAAGCGTCAAGCCTGCCTGCCTGGCCCAGGGTGCCAAGCACCAAGCCTTTCCTGGAGGAGGCTCTAGAGCAAATGGACAAGCTTAATACGAATGAATCACCAGGGTCAGATGGTATTTACCCCAGAGTTCTGAAGGAACTCAAATGTAGAATTGTGAACCTACTAGTAGTAATTTGTAACCTAACGTTGGCATCTGGCACTGTACCTGTGGACTGGAGGGTGGCAAATGTAACCCCAACATTTAAAAAGGGATCCAGAGGTGATCCTGGAAACTACAGACCAGTAAGCTTGACATCTGTGCCAGGCAAAATGGTGGAAACTATCATTAAGAACATAATCATTGGGCATATTGATAAACATGGCTTAATGACAAAAAGTCAGCATGTATTTAACAAAGGGAAGTCATGCCTCACTAACCTCTTGGAATTCTTTGAGGGCGTAAACAAGCATGTGGACAGGGGAGACCTGGCAGATATAGTGTACCTGGATTTCCAGAAAACTTTTGATAAGGTTCCACATAAACGACTCTTGAGAAAATTAAAAAGCCTTGGGATAGGAGGTAGTGTTTTGCTATGGATTGGTAACTGGTTAAAGGATAGTAAGCAAAGAGTTGGACTAAATGGCCAGTTTTCACAATGGAGAGATGTAAAAAGTGGTGTGCCCCAAGGATCTGTACTGGGACCAGTTCTCTTCAATGTATTCATTAAGGATCTGGAAAAGGGTGTTAAGAGTGAGGTGATCAAATTTGCAGGTGACACCAAGTTATTCAGAGTAGTCAGAACACGAGCAGACTGTGAGGAGCTGCAGCAAGATCTTACAAGACTGGGTGCCTGGGCATCTAAATGGCAGATGAGATTTAATGTGGACAAGTGCAAAGTGATGCACAT
>QEPC01003318.1:68005-88439 GCA_003113815.1 Sphenodon punctatus
TTGATAGGTTGGGGCTCTTCAGCTTGGAAAAGAGACGGCTGAGAGGAGATATGATAGAGGTCTATAAAATCATGAGTGGTGTGGAACTTGTAAACAGGGAACGGTTATTTACCCTCTCAACTAGTTCTAAAACACTCCATGAAACTCACAGGTAGCAGAGTAAAAACAGACAAAAGAAAGTATTTTTTCACTCAGCGTACCATTAGTTTGTGGAATTTACTGCCAGGGGAGGTGGTCAAGGCCCACAGCATAGCTGAGTTTAAAAAAGGTTTGGACAAGTTTCTGGAAGATAGTTCCATTAGCAGCTATTAGCCAGATAGCACTGGGGAACAAAACCCTTTACTGTCAGGAGCCTGGGGATGACCCACAAGGAATGGATAGCATGGTGACTTGTTGAGTGTTTCTCCCAGGCCCCCGTGACTGGCCACTGTTGGAGGCAAGATGCTGGGCTCAATGGACCATTGGTCTGACCCAGTATGGCACTTTTTATGTTCTTATGTTCCCGGTCTCTGCTGCTGCTGCCGCCGCTGGGTCTCAGATGGCCTACCAGCCCTGGCGCCATGGGCACCCCCAGGGGCCAAGCACTGAGCCTGCCTGCCCAGGCAACCCGGAGTGCCAAGCGTCAAGCCTTCCTGGTCTCTGCTGCTGCTGAGTTTGCGACAGCAAGCCCTGGTGCCACGGGCACCCCCAGGGGCCAAGCGCCAAGCCTGCCTGCCCGGGCAACCCCGGGTTCCAAGCACCAAGCCTTCCCGGTCTCTGCTGCTGCAGCGTCTGGGTCTCCGAAGGCCTGCTATGCCACCATGGGCCCCCTTGGGGGTCCCTGGGGCATCCCAAGCCTCTTGGTGGCTTTGAACTACGCCAAACGTTTGGGGGACCGAACTCTACTGGATCAAACCCACGAACCTGAACTAAGGTTTTAGTCCAAATGGCCGAACATCCAAACTCCGTCCTGTTCCCAGATTCCTATCAGGTAGCTCTCTCTCCAGCTGGATTAATGAGGTGTTAATGTCCACCACCATCTGCTGTACCTGGTACAAATCATCAATGTGGGAGACTGGCACAAGATAACAGAACCCGTTGCTGTACCAGGCAAAAGGGTACTACTGGATGGTATAGAACATCCCTCCCAAAAAACCAACAATGCAATTTTTTGCTTTTTTGTTCGTTTTTTAATTCAAGCATCAGAGAAGGTCTGTGGTTATTGTCCAATAAGTAAAATGGCTTTAGAATGCTGACGTGTGAGAAACGTACCTCCGGGAGAGCAACTTTGGAAATTAATTCAAGATCTTCAGGCCAGATAAAGATAGGAGGAAGGGTGCTCTCAGTAAGGGGGAAATAAGTAAGGTTGTCAACTCTCTGGGTTTTAACCCAGAGTTTCCAGTCTAAGCCCCAATTTCTCTGAGTAAGCAGAGCTGACATGGAGAAACTGGGGCTTCCAGCAGCAATGGCACCCCCTCCCTCCCAGCAGTGGTAGCATGGAGTTTTGTGGCCATGCTTACAGCTCCCAGCAGGGCCCACTCCCCATCACCTGAGGCTTCTTGAGCCATTGACAGGGAGCAGGCCCAGCAGGAACGTCAACCATGGTTGCAAGATTTAGTGCTACTGTTGGGGAAGAGGGGGCACTGCAGTTGGGGGAGGGGAGCGGTAGTGATCCTGAGAGAGGCTATCACTCTCCCCCTTCAACTTGGAGGCTTTGGCCCCATGGTTGGGAGCAGCCATGTCAGAAAAGGGTGGGGAAGCCCCTTTTCTCTGCCCCCTCTGACATGGTCCTGGAAGGAGTTGGCAACCCTAGAAGGAAGGGGAGAGTGTCCACATTTTAGATCTGCACCATGAATCCACAGTATTGTAGAGAACGTAAAGTTGCCATGTTGGTCCTCCTACCTGGAGATCATTCTCACCTCCTCCTCACCTCCCTGCTCATTGCCATTCTTTCTAGTCACTGTATATACCTCACTAGGGGTGTGCGAACACCTTGGGGTTCAGGGTTTGGCCCCCCAAAACCGTTTGGGGTTTGGGGGTTTAGCCTGAACCTGTTTGGAGGGGCTGAACCCATTCGGGCAGCGAGCAGGGTGTGGAGGGGACCCGGTTTCCCCTCCCTCCAGGCTGCACAGGTGGAAGGGGTGTCAGAGATTACCACCACCCACCCCCCATCCTGCATAGCCTACACATTTATTTTTTTAAAAAAACCACCCCAGGGACCCCCCCTACCTAGTGGTGCCAGGGCTCTAGACGCGGGCTTTGCAGCAGCGGCAGCAGCTCTGGCTTCGACGGCGCTGCAGAGCACTTCAGGTCAGGTGACCCAGAAGGTCTAGTAGAAGTCTGAAGCACTCTGCTGCTGCCGCCCGAGTCAGCACCGCCGCTGCCACTACCAGGGCTGGAGCCCCAGCACCAACAGGTAAGTCAGGCTCCCGCCCTGGGTCCAGCGGGGTAGTTCTGGCAGCGGCAGCAGAGCACTTCCAGCTTCTACTAAGCCTTCTGGGCCACCTGACCCAGTCACCTGACCTGGAAGGCCTAGTAGAGGCCTGAAGCGCACGGCTGTGGGAGCCGGGGACGGAGCCCCGGCACCACTAGATAGGGGGGTCCCTGGGGTGGGGTTTTTAAAAAAAAATAATTACTAGGCTATGCAGGGGATGGGGAAAGGTGAGCTTTGGCACCCCTTTCACCTATGCAGCCTGGAGGGAGGGGAAACCAGGTTCCCCCGTCTCCCACCCCAGCCCGAACGGGTTCGAAACCCAAACTTTGTTCGGGTGGTTCGGGCGGCGGGCAGTTCAGGTTCAGGGGGGTTCACAGATGGGCCGAACACTCCAAGTTTGGCCTGAACCACGTTTGCACATCCCTATACCTCCCTGCTTTGTTCAGTCTATAGTTTGAATTCCTGACTTGCCTGATGAAGTACCCTGATGGCCGAAAGCATCATACCTCCACTAACTCTAGTTGGTCCAATAAAAGATATAATTGTATTACTTTGGCCTTTTTTACATGAGATGCTCCCACGCATAGACACCCATCGTGGGGGAGCATCTCGTGTAAATGTGTATGAGTGCGCGCATTCCCATGACCCACGCATCCCCATGCATGGAGCAACTAGTGAAAACACAGGCTACTCCATGCATGGGGATATGTGGGGAATGGGTGTGCACCCATATGCACCCACCCATGCAACCCCAGTGGTGGCCCATGTAGAAAAGGCCTATGTCTCTATTGTCATGAATCCACAGACCAGACCACAAATTAGACAGAGTTGAAAAAAACACCCCCAAACACCGGGTTCGATTTCGTCCCCAGAGGCTAGCGTTTCCCATCTCAACTGTAGCAGACTTAGCGGTGTAGCTAGGGGTCTTTTATTTTATGCTCTTGTATCTCCCCTCCCCGCTGGCTCATTTATTAAAGGAGGAAACTATTATCCTCCTTCCCAAACTCAGGGTAGGGGGGAGGATTGTCTCTCCTCTATTTTTAAGCCTTTGCTTTTAACTCCATTTCTGAGCTGAACTTTATATTTCAGTCCTACTTCGTTATTTAATATAATGTTGTTCGGGTGAGGGGGTGTTGACTTTTAAAAAAAATAAAAGTGGCCCACACATTGTGAAGCCAATTGAGGCTTCTTCCAAACTCTAAGCACTTTTTAAATTAGGGCCAGATCCTGTTTGGCCTCTCGAAGACATTGGCAATATTCTCCTTAAGCTACCTATTGCCTGTGATGTGCTGTGGAGTAATTACACGTCCGTGCTAATGATTTGATAATTACACCAACCAACTCCAAAAATAGTGTCATTTGCAGTCGCAGCTCCCACGACAAAACTCTGCCGGAGAAGCCAGACACAATCAAGTATAAATCCTGCCATTACTAAATACTTACCATATACTTACATTGTCCGTAGAACTGAACAAAGACTGAAAGGCAATTTTCAGAAATATTCCTTTCACATTTTAAAACTAAATTTTCTTCTGCCCAGTCTCTGTCCCTTTTCATGTACTATCTTATCTAATCTATCTATCTAGGTTCTTGTACCGCTCTCATTGTCATAGAATTGGACCAAACTAATCCTACTAGCTCCAAAAAATGGGAATTTTAAACTTAATACTTCAGTGATTATAGATAGAGAATTTTAAACTTGTTTTCTGAAAGTTTTTAATCTAGAAACTTTATGGAACACAGAGTAGGAAACATGTGAGCTGAACTGTTGCGGTTACTTTATATACACAGCGTACATGCTTGACGTAAGCAAGGCACTGGCCTTACCATAAAGCTTTTCAGACATACAAGCAAACGGTCTCTCTCAGATCTTATCACACAAAGTCATTCATGAATTCAGACACATACATCTTAAAACTCAAAACAACATAAGAAATGCCGCCATACCGGGTCATCATCCAGTCCAGCACCCTGTAGCCAATAGTGGCCACCTTCAGTCACTTCAGAAAAGTACACAACAGGTCATAATGGCGTGATTGGTTCCCCTCCTATTAACTCGTAGCTCACGACAGCCAGAGGTTACATTCCGTGATCTATTTGACTAAGAGCCATTTATGGACCAAAAACAAATCTAAATGACAACCACCTTCTACTGAAACAGCTACCTGCCTTCCTGAATATATGGAAATCTCTACCATTTGCTGTTAGTAATTTCCTGCTTAATTCATTGATAGTGCATGTTTAGTTTGTTCATTTTTTAAAATTTTCAAATAAAACTTTTCTTTAAAGTGGCTCTTTTGTTGTTTTGTCTAACTTTTGTGAGCTGCCCTGAGCCTCTGGGAAGGGCGACATATAAGTAAGTAAGTAAATTAATAATTCCCTTAATAGTTTGGGAGAAGCTATCAGCCGAATGTGGGAGTGTGTACTGCTGTAAGACTGTCCTATCTTCCAACTTTTAGCCTCGAATTTACCTAGTTTACCTAATTAGTTGGAGACAAATTATTAGTCATTTCCAAAATTAGCTTCCACCTTCATATTTTCATTCCTATCCCCCCTACAACAGCATTACCATATGACTTGTATAATCAATTGAAACTAAAGCTGAATGTGGGAATGTGTACTGCTGTAAGACTGTCTTATGGATAATAACCTTTCTTCCATCTTTGTTTCCAAAATTAGCTGGCACCCTAATATTTTCATTCCTATGCCCCCACAACAGCAGTACCATATGACTTATATAACCAATTGCAACCAAAGACAAGTTTGAATTTGAGGTTTTAAAAGGCAACTTGCAGAGTAAATGAAAATGAAATATGTTGTTAAAACTTATTCATTATTCAAAAAAAAAAATTCTAAGTCATCTGTTTGCACATTCCACACATAGAAAAGAGGTGAAAATTTCAAATAAATTGCTATGAATTATTCACTACTTGTCAGTTGTTGCCATCGATGCTTGTTGAGTTATTAGATGGATATTTATTCGTTGTAAAATGTAGAAATAACATTTCTGATCTAGTTCTATGCAATAATTGCCAGATTTGGAGAAGAGGGCAACATTTAAATCAAGCATTGCAACATGTTACTCTCAAATAAATTAGAATGTTTTCACGTTTGTTTTTTAAAAAATCACTGAAGCATTATAAAGGATTTCGTTTTGAAAACTAAATGCACATTTCCATAAAGGTCAGGGTTTCACAAGCAGGACCCTTCTTGGGACAGGGAAAAGGGGCAGCTGCCTCAGGCAAGGAACAACTCAGGGTTGGAGCACCCTCACAACAGGCGAGAGTGATCTGAACATTTCAGATCTGGAGGGACATTTTAAGAGTCCCTCCAGAGGTTCTGCCGGGAGTTCCTGCCTGGCACTCTAGGGTGGAGAAGCCAGTGTCACAGAGACCATGGCATGGGTGGGGCAGGGCAGGGGGTGTGATAGCTCCACGTGGTGAGCAGCAGGGCCTAGCTGAGAGGGTAAAAGGCATGCTGGGATGCCAGGACCTGGCAGACCCAAAAGAGCACTCTGAGAGTGGGCAGGACAGGAGGACCCACAGACAGAGTGCTTGGACAGGCCCTGCCTTCCTGCCCCAGTGCACCTCAGCCTACAGTGACCCTGTCCTCCACAACTTCCTGCCCTGGATCCCACAAATTATAAGGCCAGCTCTGTTCACGAGCAGTCTTTGTTGTGACTGTTTTTACACGTGCGTTTTTCCTGCATGTTTTCCGTTACATCCTGAACTTTCTGTGTGTCTAAATCACTCACCCATCTCTTAAACATCTGGCTCTTTGAACTTCTTAAATCTGTGAGAATATGCAGAAGTCCTTGATCTCTGTAGTTTTACAAATCTGGATCCTGTAACATCTGGGTGTCTCCCAGAACTTGTGTGTGTAAAAAGTTCTCCTGGTAAACTGCTTTGCTCCAGGCAATTGTGGTCACTTGGTTTCCATAGCAGCCCCTCACATCTACAGTTGCGGCTACTTTAGGCTGCCTCAGGGCAGCATGTGTGTGAAGAACAGAGTTTGGGGGTTTGGTGTTTGGCCCGAACTCAGGGTGTTTAGACTGTTCGCGAACACCTCGAACCCAAACTGCCCCCCACCTGAACCAGGTTCAGGTTTCGAACCCGCTTGGGTGGGGGACAGGGGGGAACCTGGTTTTCCCTCCCCCCTCCAGGCTGCGTGGGTGGAAGGGGTGCTGGGGTTCACCTCCCCTTCTCGAGCACCGCCGGAGCTGGACCTGCTGCCGCTGCCGCCGCCAGACCCCGGCACCACCAGGTAGGTAAATCCCTGGGGTGTTTTTTTTTTAAAAAAAAAATTTTTACCAGGCTGGGCAGAGGAGTTGAGTCCTGGCGCCCCTTCCACCTGAGCAGCTTGGAGGGGGTAGTGAAAACCAGGTTCCCCCCAGCCCCCGAACAGGTTCGGTGAAACCAAACTGGTTTGGGCCAAACAGCCCAAACCCAAACGGTTTCGGGGGAGCCGAACCCCAAGCACGCCGAATACCAAACCCACTGGTGTTCATACATCCCTAATAATCAACAGAGATAGAAATTCATAATCATTTATGGATTCGAATCTCAACATTTATGGATTTCAGGATTAAAGATTTGTCTTTCCAGTTCTCCATAAAAGCTCACTGGAGCGGTGCCACAGGAATGGCATTGGCTTGTCACTACTCCAGTGAGCTGTGGAGGGAGGGGGGAGGGAGAGGCGTGCACAGGGACTTTGCTGGCTGATTGCAATAACTCGCCAGCAAGGGACAGGGAGCCAGATTCTCCCAGGCTGACTCACTGCCTGGCTGTTCCTCTGAGTCTCAGCCACTACTGCTCCTCTGCTCCTTTCCCGCCACTGCTCAAGCTGAGCCAGGTTCTTCCTGCATATAGGTCCTGTGGGTCAGCACAGGGAGGCAGGTTATCCCTGTGACCCTGCAGGCTGATTGCCATCCAAAACTGGATAGCAATCAGCCAGCAAAGCCCCTTTGCCTGACTCCCCCTCCCCACTAAATCTCATTGGAGCAGTGCCAAGCCAATGCCATCCCTGTGGTACGGCTTCCAATGAGCTTTAAAGAGATTCAGAAATCCAGAGATCCATCATCAGCACAGGATTTGTAGATGAATCTGTAACACCCATCCCTTATCAAAGCACCACAGAAAGGGGTAAGCATTTCATCCAACACTCCTCGCGTGCTCCCACCCCCACACACCCCACTCCAAGACTGTTGTGTGAATGAGTCCTGACTCCTGTCATTAGCACCTGCGAAAAGTTTGCCATTTACTAGGACTGCAAAATTACAGGAGTAAAATTATACATGAAGCAGAGATACTTTCCAGAAAAGCGCCTCATCCTTCACACTTTAACCTTGATCCTGCTGTAGATAGAGGTAGCTATAGGCATAGGTGATTGCCTTGGACTCCATGGCTACTCTTTAATAAAATATTTTAAAATAAACACATGCACACACACAGCTAAAAGGCTATACCATAATCACCTCTGGTTGTTAGTAATAATAAATGAGAATAGTATATTTGTTTAGTATATTTGTTTTGTATCTATATTGTATTTATCGGTTATAAATTGTAATGGCCTATGGGCTGCACAATAAATAAATGATGATGATGGTGATGATGAATCACCCCTGGGATGGGACCTGGGGGAAAATATCGGATACTGGTTTTATTGGATACCGGTTCTCGAATTAACCAGTATTCCCCGGTGTTACCCGTATCAGGGTTTTTTTCCCATTGAAATCAATGGGAAGAAAAAAATCTAAAATACCTGCAATGAAAGACAACAACATGTCTCTTGTAAAGATTCAATGACAGATTCACTTCTTTCCTTAACCAACCACTAAGCAGACTACAGTAGCACCAGCCAGCCACTACTTTTTTTTCCCCTTAAAAAATAGGGGGTTTTCTTCACAGCACTCTCAAAGTCCTAAAGTCCTAAAATCAAAACAGAAAGTAATCAAATCACAGCAACTGCCAGGGGAGGACACTTGCACAGTGGCACGTCAATCAGTTTACTTTGCAAGTGAGTGATGACCAACTGTATTAGCCAATCCATAGCAACGAGCCACCACCAGCCAGTGGCACAGTGCCACTTTACATTTGTTTGCCAAATCTGACACGCAACAATTTTTAAACATTTTCAGAGCACACAAAAGTCAAAACCAAACAAGAGCAACTGTTATGTCAACTGCCAGGGGATACCCATGCGATGCCACACCTCCACATTGCATGCCAATGCCAACATCTTTGTCAATCGAAAATCCTGTGCGACCCCCCCCAAATGACTAACAATTACAACATACATTACATGCCAACAACTAGATTCAATCAAAACCTATTTTGTCCAACTCCCTGGGATCCCCAAGATGACCCACATATTTCCAATGCCAACATTTCCAACCATACCTTACCAACAGTGTTGTTTAATCAAAGCTAAATCCATTACAACCCCTAAAACGACCCCCTATAGCCAATAATGGTAAATGAACTGTTACTTTTTTGGTTTTGCTATTTGTTTTTGCCATTCCGGTGTCCCAGGATCCCTTCAAATCACCCACAACCACATATTGACAATGCCAACAGTTCCAGTGCCAACACAACAAACACAGGTGTCAATCCCAAATTTAGTGAGACCCCCACAAATAAACCATCTCTCTCCCCCATTTGACCATAACCCCATCCATGGGGACAGGAAGTGCATGGGACCCGAGTAAGAGGCTCTCCATCCCCCCTGAGGCAGGGCCTAACACAGCAGCAAGTAGTTCACAGAGTTAACATTAGAGGGAGGGACATTAACCCGGAACTACTCCTTGCAGCGGTGTTAACCCCTGCCACTGGGGGGATAGAGAGTCTTCTGTGGTCTCATACACTGACTCTCCCCCAACCGGACCCCCAAAATAGATTATGTTGCAATCGCCTACCTTTATCCTGAACCTCCGAATCCTTGATTTTCGTGCCCTCCTTGGCCACCTGTAGTCTTCTGAAGGTGTAGGCTTCGGGATACAAGCCTTCCTTCAGGCTTGGAGAATTGGGAGGACTGAGTTAGCTCCCAGTTCTGCGACAAGCTGAATCAGAAGAGATGAAAGGTAAGATAAGGACAGGACAGAGGAGAAATAGAAGGTAACGGGTTTTCTTTGGTGTACGAGAAGAGGACAAGGGCAAGATGGGTTTCAGTGGGGAACAGGGGAAAGGGAACTCTGTTGTTGTTGTTGTTGTTGTCAGAAGCTCTCTCTTCTGCCATGCTTTTTCTACTTTCTTCACTGTCCACAGGGAGATTGACATGAGGTGTGGAATCTTGACAGACCTCAGAAAAATTGATTGGGGGGTGGGGGGACACAAAGCAAGTTAGTTAGTTACTTTACTGAGATGTTTGGATTTTATTTTGGACACAGAGAATGATGATGTAATTTAGCCCCTTTGTGAATCTGTCTCCAAAGAAGAGGGTCCAGACCCTCCCAATCTTTATTCCATCACTTACTGTTAGCCAACCGAAGCACTCATTTTTTCATGATCTCTTGGACTGCCTGTAGTTTTCCATGGTCTAGGCTCCAAAAACAGAGGAACTAGTGACTTCAGAGGCTTCACACAACAACCTACTAAAGTAAGAAATCTCTAATGCGTCTTGAAGTGCACTGATGGTGGTGGTGGGGGGCGGTTAGAATATTGCAGTCTTCTGTTGAGGTCCAGGACCATCGCTGTGAACATTTCATGTCACTGTGAAAGTCTGAAGACCTCAGAACCCCCATGGAGCCTGAAATGCCACCGTGTCTGGAGGCGGGTGGTGGGGATATTATGCTCATTGCAATGCTTTCTGTTTCTGTAAAGGTCAGTCAGCTCATTGCTGTTGCTGAAGTCCCATTGCTGGGGTTTTGGAGGTCTCTAAATGCAGTGGGATATCAAACCACCGTAGGCCAGTCTCTACAACCCCACTCTAGGCTGAAGTCCCACCACGTCTGAAGGTGTGGTGGGGGGGGAGGATATTGCAGTCTGTTGCAGATGAGGTCCCACAGCTGGGGTTCTGGAAGTCTCTAGACAGACACAGAAGGACTTCAGGCTGTGGAATTATTTTTGTTGCAGAACCCCACGGGAGCCTGCAGTCCCATCTGGAGGTGCAGTGGTGGTGGGGACCCATCAGATGGCTGAGGGGGGCCAGGATGGGGTTTAGGGGGAGAGGAAGAGTGAGGTTGTGGGCCCACCCCCAAGAAGAGGTTCCACCCTCCCAATGCCCTCTGTACCTCTTCTTGGGGGTGGGGGCAGGCAAAGTTTTGCCTGTTGCCATCATACGCTGAAGGAGCAGACTTGTGAGGGGGATGGGGTGTTGGGGTGTCTGGTGTGGGAGCCCGCCCCCACTCACCCCCAAGAAGAGGTTACATCCTCCCAATGCCCTCTGTACCTGCCACCGGGGCAGGGATATATGGGGGTGTCACCGGGACAGGGATATCGGGGAGCACTCACACCACTCCACACGCTACCGAGGTTTACCCTGGGAAAGGGCACGTGCCCTGCGAGAAGGAAGCCGTCAGGACAGTTAGTGGGTCTTCACCTCTAATTAAAGAGAACAGACCCCTATCATCATAGGGTATGGAATTACAGGGAAAACAAGGTATGGCCCTACGATTCCTTTCACACATTCTCAAAGGTAGGGCAGCAGGCGGAAGGAATGTGAGGACTGGAGTGGGGGGCAGGGCCACGAGGAGTACCAGGGATGAGTGGGGAGAAAAGGAGGCACACGAGCAGTGAGGCAGGGATGGCCCAGGAAAGGGAGGGGGGAGGGGAACAAGGGACACGCACACACCCACACACTCACCTTGTACTCTCCACACACGCTCGCTCTTTTGCACAACACTCAGGGTGAGAGGGAGGAAGGTCCAGACATCCAAAGCTAAGGTTCACTCTCAGTCAAAGCACAACACAGTCTCCAAGCAAAGGGCCGGTCTAACTGCAATCACCAGCACCGCTGTCTCGGCGGCGCTGGCTTTTATACCTGAAGCCCCGCCCCCGAGCGTGCTCAATCCCCACGTCACGTCCGAACGTCAGGGGTGTGGTCTCAACTCTGGGCGCAACAGGCGCTGTCCCCGCCTCTGAGGGAGGCAGGGCCTTTGTGACTCGGGGCTGCTTTTGCTGCCGCCGAGCGGCACCCCCGCAGGGCTGGGACTCCATCCGGGAGGCGGAGCTGACAGTACCTCTTGGGGGCCGGGGCGGGCAACATTTTGCAGAGCTTTGTGTGTGGGTGTCCTGTGTAGGCACCCGCCTCCAAGAAGACGTTCCACCCTCCCTCCAGGTGGAACTCTTCTTGGAGGTGGTGGTGGCGGTGTTACATGAGGGAGAAGAAAGTTGTGTGCCAGGGTGATGGTGCGCCCAGGTGGGCTGGATCCAGCATGGGCTGGAGGAGCAGCTCCTTAAACAGCTCCTAAGGGAGCTCCTGAAAACACCTCCTCGTTACTTTTCCTACCTGAAGGGGGTGAATTAGGAGGAGGAGGGAATCCTCTTTCCCTGCCCTGGAATGGGCCCTGCTGGGGCGCTCCACTCCAGTGTGTGCCACACTATGGGAGGGGTGGAATGGGCCCTGCTGGGGTGCTCCACTCCAGTGTGTACTGCACTCCTCCCAAGAGTCTGGGGTGGAAACCCCGACTCACCCCCAACCCTCCTGCACACACACCACCATAGTCTCTTGGGATGGGGGCTCTGTGTGTGTGGAGGAGGGTGAGGGTCAGGGGAGACTCAGGGTTACCACCCCAGCCTCTTGGGAGGAGCGTGAGAGGGTGAAGGAGGGGGGCTTTGTGTGTGTGCGTGTGTGTGCGCGTGCATGCATGCACGGCGCACCAACAGGAATCTCCTGGGGTTCCAACAGAGGAACTCCAGTGGGGCTCTTAAACAGCTCATAAAAGAGTTCAGAATAACAAATACCTCCTTGCCCTTCCTGGTGGAATGGGGTTGAAGGAGGGAATCCAAGTCCACAGTGGCTGGCAGACACCAAAGTGGAGGACAAATAATAAATATCTGGGGGGAAAAAATTTGAAGGGGAAGGAAGTAGTATTTCTGTACTACTTTTTCCTGGTGGAGTGGTTGGACTGGGGAAAAAATGTTGCCATGCTGCAGTTTAAGCGCAAACCAAGGGCCACTGCTGCAGGCTCATCAATGCCACTACTGACCGAGTTACAGGCTGATGGAATTCACTGCATCTTTATCAGGATGGACACAGGTGCAGGGGAGTGAAGATAGCAGGAGATGATATCCAGGGGCTGGGCAATCAGACATCATCCGGCCCCACGTCAAGGGTATCACCCTCCCATGAACCCAAGAAGGGGAAGGTTGGTGTTGAGAAGACCAACTGTTCCACAGTCTTCGGGTCCATTTTGGAATGAGGGGGGCTGATGATGTCACCAGACACACTGAATACCCGCTCCGATAATACACTTGTGGGAAGACATGAGATGTACCACAATGCTACCTTAGCAAGCGAGGGCCACACCTGCATTTTCTGGGCCTAGTAGGCCAAGGAGTTGGTGTCAGCAGGGAGGAGGGCTTGGCAAGATATTGCGACACAAATGTGTCTGCCATATCCTGGTGCTCCGCAGCCCGCTCCCCATCATATGCCTCCTTCTCCACCATGACCTCTAGGCCAGAAGACCACAAGGTGGATCTGCCCCCACTTGCAACCCCTGAAGAAATGGTGCTTGCCTCTGGCATCGGGGGCACCTGCACTGGACAATATCATTGGCTCATCAACGAGCCTGCCCCTGTAGCGATGGAAGGATTCGACGTCTGAGGTAATGCTCTTCTTGACCCATGGGTCAAGTAGCGCAGCTACAAAATATGGATGTCTTGCTTTCAAGGTGTCAAAACGCCGATTCAGCTCCTCAACCAATTTCTTAGCCAGCACCATCACAGATCCATGCACGTCTGTGCAGGAGAGCACACCTCGCATACGTTAAAGCACGATCTTAAAAAGCAGCATCACCTGGCTTAGAGTGGCAAGCTCCATGCTCAGCTCGCCAGTAGCCTGGTGAAATGACTCTAGAACCTACGTAAGCTGCTCCACCACTGTCCATTCCTCCCCGGTCAGTGGTGTTGCTCCAATGCTCCATGACAAGCAAAGGGCACGCATTACCTCCTTCTGCTCCAGGAGACATTGCAGCATCAAGAAGGTGGAGTTCCACCTCGTGGCCACATCCTGTATCAGCCGGTGAAACGGGGAGCCCAACTCCTCTTGATTCTCTCACAGCGCCAGGCTGGCTAAAACTGACTGATGGAAGTATCCGGCAATCTTCCAAGCAGTTTCAAGGAGTGCCTCTAAGCCCTGGGTTCCACTCAAGGCACCCTGACCCACAAGGTTCAGGAGGTGTGCGCTGCAGTGAACATGAGTATAGTCACCATGAATAATGGCTACAATCATGTTGTTGGCACTATCGGTTACAAAGTAACCGACCTCAACAGTTGAACCTTGGCACCGGACCCACCCATCCAGCATTCCGTTCACCACTTTGAGTATATTCACCACCGTGTGCTGTTTGCCAAACACCTAGGCATGCAACAATGCCCATCAATGCTTTCCAGGTGACACCACTCCCCCAGTGCTGCTGCTTCTGCCACCCACTGCTGTGCTGGTGACAGGGACTGGTGACATCTTCCACCAGTGTGTGGTCAACAACAGATATGCATGGATCACACTTTTGTTAGTCCACAGGTCCATGGTAAAACGTACCACAGACTCCTCCACATGGGAGAAATTTGCAATGGAGCTGGGACCGCACCCTCCCATACAGAGATGGGATAACCTTCAAGTGGAAGGTTTTGCAGCAGGGGACTCTGTAACAGGGCTCCAGCAAATGAAGCAGCCATTGAAATCAGACACCCTCAACCAGGGTGAATGCCCTCTCATCCAGGGCAATCACCTCCCCAATTGCCTTGATGATGGCCACAGCCTGTGGGTGGCTGGATGCAAACAGTGTCTTCTTTTCCCAGAGTGCAGTTACAGTGGGCTGGGACAAGGACAGGGATCATGATGGAGAGTGGGGTGAGAAGAGCAGCTAGCGCTCCTCCTCTTCAGGGACTGGGTGGTGGGGGTAGAACTGTCACCAGACAGTCCAGAGGTGGCAGTTGCAACAGGAGTGGAAGATGGTTGCTCCTCCTCCGAACCCTCATCCGTACCCTCTGCAACTGACACCGCCCCACGCCTTCATTTGGAACGGCACTACGTAGGATCACGTATGTTCCAACAACCAATGAAATATGATCCAACAACCAATGAAGCACCAAAGTACACTGCTTGAAGACAGTGGCGGGGAGTTCCTCACATTAATGTTGCAATTCTGGCCTACTGGGACAGGAGGCCCCACAAAACCATCTAGCCTTAGGGCACCCCCTGAAACAAAAATACAATCTCTTCACCAAAAAAAAACCTGGACTTCAAGACACAGACCACAGCCAAAACTCTCAGGGCACCCCCAATTCCCCACCCTCACACATTGCATAACAAATCCCTCATGGCACAGGCAGGCAGACACAGACCTCACATGACACAGCAGCAACTTGCAAGCATTGCAAGGCTTGGCTTAGGCAAGTGGCAACCCATGGCTTCAATCTTCAACACCACAGCACCACCCACACAGCAAAACACACAAATAAAATTGACACACACAGACCCCAAAAAAGCAAACAGGCCACACCAAAACCACTGCCTTAGGGCACCCCCTCAACCCCAGTCACACACAAAACTAAAATTGACACTTCCCCTAAAGAAAAAGCAAACAGGCCACACAAAAACCACAGCCTTGTGGCACCCCCCACCCCCAGACATGAGATGGCACAAACCCCACTATGAAGGAGCCAGTCACATTCCCTCCTCCCCCCATTGGCAGCACCTCAAAGCCTCCTCCTGCATGCTCCAACATGGCCTGGCCTCAATGCCTGCGTCCTCCTCCCCCCCCCCACCACCATGGGATCCCAAGACAGAAGCCTAGGACCCCATTCCATTACTTTAGTTTCCTTCCAGGGGCACCAGGGAGTCCCTAATAATCAGTAACCATTCAATACCTTAAAACCCCAAAGGAAACCATCACTTACCAACAGTCACACGCACGCACGCCTCCAGCTGTCTGTGGCAGTCCTTCCAGGATACCAAACCTGCTGTAGAATGACTTCCAAGCCCAGAGGGTCCCAGAAGGAAAAACCAAATGCTACATAGCAATTGGCCAGCACAGCCAAGTGCCCACCCCCTACACACATCCCTACCGCCCTCTAAAGATCTTAGGGATGCTTTGGGATTGGATGCCTTTTTTAAATTCAAAAAAGGCAATCAATCCAAGGCAGGGTAAAAAAAAAAAGAAGAACCAAATGTAAGTTACCACAGGGAGGGGGCATGGAGGGACTCAATAGGACTGATACACAGTGAGACACAAAAAAGGTGTGCCCCAAGTCCAAGAAAAAAAAAAACGAGATGCGAGACCAATACAAAAACCCGGTACAGCTGGTTTTATTGGATCTCAGATTTAAATCTGGTACAGCCAAATACCGGCAAAACTGGATCTTGGGGAAAAAAGTTATTCCCACCCCTAATCCTCTCCCCTCCCCTCCCCCACACATTGGTATGCCATGGCCTCCTTCCCCCTCCCCTCCTCATTCTCCCCATCTCTCTTCTGATTGCGAGGAGCTAAGACAGAAACAGCCCTCCCCTTTCTAAAACCTTTCACTGAGTCTCAGACGCCACCACTGTGGCTCAGCTTTCAAGAAAGAAGAGGAAGGGCAGGGTTTACCACCTGGCCAATCAGAGGCAAGTTTAGCCCTGCTCAGTCTCTTTACCTCTCATTCTACTTGGAAGGGAGAGGGGGCAGGAATGGGTAGGGCCAAGTTTAAATTTCAGCTCCAGAAGCTCAGGCAGAGCTGGCAATGTGTGGCCAAGAGCCACTACTAGTGCACCCACTGATAAAACATATGGGCCAATTTTATATGTTTTGCCTAGAGCCCTGTAAGACCTAGAGCCGCCACTTATCGTAGATGTGGTTGAGTTTAAATGAATGCTAATTCCATGAGATAGTTTGTCAAACTTTAAAATCATCCCCAACTTGGTAACTTATAAATAGATACAAAATTCTCCGCTTCTGATAATGACAATTTATATCAACACTACTTTTTCTAGGATGGTTGACATTAAGCCTGGGTTACTGCTGTCTTTGGGGATCTGTAGTGCAAAGCAATATATTATTCTGTGTTTTACTAGCACAGTAAAAGCCATTTATTTTTTGAATGGCTTTCAGGTACATCTTCCTCAATTTCAGATAAAATGTTGTTTTAAAGAATCACCGTTTATGTTATGTTTGCCTCTAAAGCTTTTTCTTCAGTTTTATCAATCACTGTGACTCAGGAGTCTTAAACAGTAAGCACTGGTTACGTTTTTCTTAAGCAAATTTCAAGGTGTATCCATTAATTCAAATAAAAGACCCCAGTGTATTTCAGCATTAAAGTTCTCACTCTTCATAGTAAAAACAAGTCTGTTTTAAAGAAAATCCACAGTGGCTGCATGCTTGTTCCAGATAAAAGGTTTTTTTTAAAAAATTAGAAAGGATTTTCAAGGAGTAAACAATCTGCAGCAGGAGACAATGGGTGCTTTTAAACAGACACTAGCCCTGGTTCTGTCCGCGCCAGCCTGCTTCACCTCCGGTCTGACTGGTCTATTTAAAAGCACGCTGGCAGATGTGGAAGCGGAGAAGGCTGTGCTTGCTTTGGGGCAGCCCCACCAGCAGTGCTCTGGAACCTCCTGGAGCGCTGACAAAGGAGCAGGCTGGCAAAACTGGGGGCACCAGTCTGGAGCACAGCTGCTGTCCATCTGCTGGGCAGACCCAAGCTGCAGCTCCACTCCCAGCAAGCCGCCCCCCTGACAGCACAATAGAGTTGTGGGCACTAGCCTAGAGTGTCAGGCAATTGCCTGAAACTCTACATTGCAGGAGGGGACTGTGCAGCAAGGGGGGGGAGGGGGTGCCATGTGAGTGGACCGCAGCCCCCAGGAAACTGCCAGGTCCATCTAAAGCAGACCCCCAGTGTAGTTCCAGGGGCAGGCAGCCTCCGCACCATCTATTTACACCCAATGATACTGTTCTGACAAATAAGGCTTAGATGAATAGCCTGTTGTGTCATGCGTTCACTTTTCTTGTCCCCAGAAGAATTGCAGTGTCTCTGGTTGACTAGTCTTTCATTACTGAAGAATAAGCTAATTGATAAATCTAAAAAAGGTCATTACGCTGGCAAACAACCAGAAAAATATGTAATAGGATGATGGGAATTAATTGAAAAAGCCTGTGTTGCAATTTCAGTATGGACTTTATAGAAAAAGAGAGTCAATCAATAGTCTCATGAAATACATTTATTCCAATATGGTTGGCAAGTGATTCCAGCTCTGAAACAATATTTTTCATTAATGGTAATGTACCCTGCAATGGTGGCAAAATAAGAGTTGATATTATTTTTATGATGTCTTCATTAGGTTGCCATACGCATTGACATCAGTATGGAAATCAAAAGCAACAAAGTAATGTTGATTGGCTGCTTTTTTATTAATGTCATGCTGCACTTATGCAAAGGAACATTAACGTCAATGCCAAAATCACATTGGATAAAAATTCAATATTGACGTTCCTGTGAACTCCCTTTGATATCCATGATACAAACAGCAGTCTCAGAAAAATAAAACTCTATTTACAGGGAAGTCATAATGGGCAAAGAGGAAGAAAAAAATAATGTAAAGGTAAGTAACACAACTGTAACCATGGTAACATTAAACAGCGAATAATTCACAGCAAAGAATACACTTGATGAATCTGGCCTGTTTTTCTGCTTACGGAATGTCTGCTAGTAGACAGTGATTTTCTCCTCCAAAATATTTCTAAACCAAAATTTACCTGACAGTTTACCATTATTATTTTTTTGTCCAGGGATGGGAAGGAGACTGTACAGTCACCAAGAATTTGCTGCAGTTGACAATTATTCCAACACTATGGGATTAACTTTGATAGGCCACATAATTCACATGGCGTTTCATCCATTGCTTGACAAAGCAAGCATCACCTAATCCTACTCTGACTGAAGTTGACAGAAAGGCTCCCATTTGTGAGGATGACATCCAGGGGCGCCATGTGGCAGAATGTTTCTCCATGCAGTGAAGTCACATCAGGAAGGGGTGGGACAAAGAGGTTGCCCTGTCCTCTTTCCAGGGTGGCCCCACCTCTGAGGAGCAGCATGATGTCACAACACTCTGAAGGGGCATGACTGTTACTAACATACGTGACAGTGGAGTGCCGCAGTCACAAACTGATCTGGACTGGGATGCAAGCTGCCTCCATGTCTGGCAGAGGAACAAATATTCACGCAGTCAGGTCCACACGGGTGGGGAGCTGCATGAATGTGTGGCCAGCCCCACCGCATCGAGCAGCCCATGACAGGCAGCCATGATGGCCAATTACAGCTGCCATGGCAGCCCATCATGGTGGCCACTGTGGATTGGGTCAGGAAGAGCGAGCTACCAGACGTGATAGCCCGCTTTGGCCTGGTCTGACAGGCCATTTCCCAGGCATGTTGACGGTGAGCCTGGGCTGTGACCCCAGATGTCTGCGGGGTCACAGCCCAGACTAGTCACCAACAAACTAGGAAAACTCTGGGCCAAACATCTGGATGGCTCCTAACAAACAGGATGGTGGTCCACGGGCCAAAGCAGTTTCAAGTAGGCCTTAGTGGGGTTACTGTCACATTTGTTAACACCCTTTGTTGAAAAGGTTAGGGAGAGCCCTTTTGCCCTGCCCCTTTCAAGTATGGCCACTCCCCTTCTTATGGCTATTCCCATTAATGAGGGTCAAGACATCACAATACTTCAAAGGGGGTGTAGCCACCCAAAGTCTGGTGGTGTGCAAATGCACTCCTTTCACCCTCCAACATTCATGATGATATCAGTTGAAGAACCTGCTTATTTACCAGGTCTGTCTAGTCTTGCAGACTAGACTGTGTGTGTTTGCCATGTTGGTCTTCAGTGCAATTTTGCATTTGTTTAGTCTGAAGTTCTGACTTTTCTTTTCTTTTTTTTTACACGACTGTGAAAGGTCTCTATGTGACTCAGGCCCTTTTTGCATGAGAAGCCCCCCTTGCCCACTTGGGCAACTGGTGGGTATGGGGGGGTAGTCCATGCGACCAGCCACCCATGCGCCGCACACATGCCATAGCGCACACCCATCTCCCCTGCACTGCAGCTCCTCCTGGCCAGTGTAGGCCTCAGAGCTGGCCTGTTTAGTAGTTTGACAATGAGAACCTTTGCAAATACATCTCTTATTTTGCTCTCATCACTTTTCTTCTTAGTGCTCACAATGGTAGGAGAAGGGAAGGCAGTAAGCTGGCTCTATCAGTGCTCATTACCCAAGTCACTTTAGACAGAACTTACATTTATTTATTTATTTACAGGAACATGAATGCCTCATGAAACATCCTAGGCGCTAGAGTAGCTGGGAGTTTGTGATCCATCAAAACTCACTTCAACATACATTACAAGATGCAAGGAATATATCCACATTTTGGAGAAATGTGAAAATAAATGGAGAACTGCGCATGCGCGAAAGAGCATAGTCGTGCTTCCCTGAGCTCCTCTCCTCGCGCTGAGACAAAGTCTCTAAAAAAGAAGAAAGCCAACTTCAAAATAACTCAAAAGGTACGGGAGGATGGGGAAATCAAAGGGGGCTCAGGAAAATAAACCTGGGTCTTCCGGAATTGATAAACTATTCCAAACAAAAACGCACCACCACCCCCCTCAGAGAGCTGAAAACGGAGCCAAAATGGCCACCGCAACTTTTTCAGCAGGGGAAGAGCCTCGTGCAGAGGGCAGAGGGTCAGAAACAGAAAGAGAGGACAGGATTTTTGCCATCCTCTCTGAAAAGCCCCAAGCCTTTTGATATTTCGGCGGAACTGTAAGACCTGGCTGTTTGCCCAGGCCTTTGGGAGGGAGGGGAGGGGGGGTGATTTTTAATCCCCCACCTATATATTTATTTATACCACC
>QEPC01003318.1:92981-104175 GCA_003113815.1 Sphenodon punctatus
GGAAGAAGGAAGGGAAAGAGGTTTGTGTTGGAGGGGATGCGGGGAACAGGGAACACAAAGACACTGTTGGTGGGATTGTGATAGAGTACAACCACTGTGGAGGGGTGTGTGGGAAAAAATGGAAGAAATGACTAAATTGATAATTCCATACAAACCTGAGATTGCTTTGCTGGGCTTGTTTCCAGAAGTGGGAATACTTCAAAAACATAAAGACTCATGTTTGGCCTTTATACAAGCTGCAGAAAAGATCATCACCCTGCACTGGAAAGACACTAAGGAACTTTCTACAGGCGAATGGATGAACAGACTATGGTACCATCTAACGATGGAAAAAGTGGCAGCGAACCTAATGGACAAAAAAGAAGCATATACAGCAAAATGGTTTCCATGTGTATGTGTTATGACAAACAAAAATCTGAAGACCATACTTATTTGATCATTATGTATAATCAAAATAGAACCTACCTGAACCTGAACCCAAAAGACAAAGTGAATACATTTAAAAAATTGTAACCACAGTTAAACGTTTGCAAGTTTATGTATATTGTTGTTTAAAATAAAAGTTTATAATGCTTAAAAAAAATAAAAAATAAAAATGTGAAAATAATAAGAGAACCCAAAATACTCTAGATTGTTTCTATAATAAACTATTTGACACATACTGGAATGCTTAGTGTGTGCTGCGTAAAATTTTCCATCAGTATTTGATCATCGGTTATTATTAAGCCACCTCTTGTGATTCTTCCCAAACTCATGCCAACAAAACCTTTCTACCATCTACCTATAGCCTGCTGCACTCCTCACAGCTTTCCACTGTTAAATGGAAAATTAAATAAGGGAGTTTAAGGAGGGAAAGTAGATTGCCATGCATATTGCTGGGGGAAGTCAGTTCCAGAAGCCAGGGCTATATGGAAATGAGAGATATGAGAAGAGTGTGTGTGGTGGGGAGGGGGGATAGAGATAAGTATGCAAGGAAATGGAAAACAAAGCAGCAACATTGTGCAGGATGGATCTAGGCTGCTTAGAGGCTTACACACACTAATCACATAGGATAATGGAACTTCATATATTCAAGCAGATGGTTCATCTCAGACTCATAGTTACACTTATCTCCACAGTTCCTAAAAGATATGAGAAGGGACTATCTATGGGGGATGCGCAGTGAATCTGGCTCCCAGGATATGAAGAGCTACTTCAGTTTATAAGTTTCTCTCTCTCGAATTTTCTATATCCATTTACAGGGAACATACACCACGAGATGAGGAACATGTTTCAACTTGATGGTGATGGCCATCTTATGTCATGGCTGGCCAACAGCCGAAGAAGCTCTGCCTCCATCTTTCACCAATCTCACCCCATGACTGAGTTCCACTGTCCTCCTGGACTGTAGACTACTCATTGAAGAGTCCTCTGGGTGACAGAGGGGTTACATAAGGACGTGTTAGTGCAGAAGCTCCATCAGCTAATCAAATAGAGCACCATGCTTGATCAGCATTCCTCAGTAATGTGGAAGGGAATGAGACATGTGAATGGGGATCAGTTCTTCATCAACCAGTTCCGATTCCAGCCCCTTTCCAGTAGCTTGTACCATGGGACCAGCAATCAACAGGAAAGTGCAGATGGGAAGGGGCTTTTTGTGTCCTTTTACATGCCCATCCTTTACACTGAATGCTGCAGCAGAACTGAGGCATTGATCCTACAGTTCAGATGGCATGAGCAGCATCCCCGCACCTGCGTGGAGTCCAAGTCACTAGGACCACTTTCAAATGAGGCACTTAGAAGCACCTCTTGAGCCCTACATTCAAGAAGAAAGCCGCACGGCGAGTGTTTACATGCTCCCCGCACTACCAGAAGTGACATACCATCCATTCTTACCATCCTCCTGGCTGCCACTGCTTGTTCCTGCTGGGCTGGTCCCATATCGCCACTGCTGCTCTGGGCCCCCGCTGATCACCTGTGGGGGAAGAAAAGAACTGTGAGTGCAGGGGGCTGGGGGAGCCTAGAAGCTGAAGCGCCCAGACTGGGTGCTCTGGCCTGATTCCCCCTCCCCCCCTTCCCACACCCGGAAGTAGCCCGGGGGTCCGTGAGCCGAAGGACCGCGGCCAAAGGATGTGGCCCTTTGGGGTCCTTTGGGGACTGTAGGGGATTTAGGGGCGTGTTATTATTGTGAGTTGTTCTGTGCTGGGTTGGGGGAAGGGGGTTGTGTTGGGTGAAGGGCATATTGAGTGGGGGGGTTGTATTGAGGGGGGAGGGTTCAGCGCCAACCCTTGGTGGCAGGGGGGGAAGGTGGGGAGGTTAGCATGGGGGGGGTGTGGTTCTGGGATTGGTTAGAAATGGAGGGATTGTATTTTGCTGATTTAGAAATGTGTATTTGATTTGTATTTGATTCACTATTTAGATTATTGTACAGTTGCGGATGATAGGTCCCCCCTCCTGGTGAGAGCAGGAGGGTAAGGGGGGAATTGATGGGCTCCCTCCCTGGTGGCAGCAGGGATGGAGCATATGGAGGGGTGGATATGGATGAACTGTGATATATTGTAATATTATTGACTTACTGTTGTTATATTGGATTATGTGAGAGAAGGAGAGGGTATGGTTAATGATGAGAGATTATAATAATAATAATAGATTTATTGTTTAGCCGAATCCATAACAAAAGGATAAAAACAATAAATGAACCAAACAGAGGAAAAGCCATTTACAAGGATAAAATGTTTATAACAGAGAGATTATGTTATGAAATGTTGTGTTATTGTAAAAATTGAGGGGTTAATTAGGTTGTGTTGTTTTATATTGAATCTATAATTGTTATGCTTTTGTATGTTTCTACTTTTCTTGTTAGCTGCCTTGAGTCGCCGTAGGCTAGAGAGAGCGGGATACAAATAGAAGTTGAAATGAAAAAATGAAAAATTCTCAGCAGCAGCAGTGGGTGGAGATGCAAAGCTTTGAAGAGGCACCTTCTGAAAGCCTCATTTTACAGGATTTCAGAACACACCTCTTCAAAGCCCCACATCTCCAGCCACCGCCACTGCCGAGAACAGGCAGCATGCCACTTCCGGTAGTGCAGGGAGTGCGTAAACACTCCCCACGCAGCTTTCTTCTTGAATGTGGGTCTCCTGAGGTGCTTCTAAGCACCTCGTTTAAAAGTGGCCTAGGGCATTACAATGGCACAGAGCTCATACCAGGATAAATGAGTTGCAGGGTCATGACCTTAGGTCAAAATACCATATTGTATTCAATAAAAGCACTACATTTATTTTTAAAGCCCACTCTTACCTGCAGCTACTAATGAAAGGCAGCTACAATAAACAGGTGGTGGTCAGGCACTTGGGCAAGACCAGAAGTGAACAAGTTAAAATGTGTGTTGAACCTCTCTATGGTGGGTTAGGACACATCAGGGGCAGGCAGAGCAAATAATTTACACTGGATAAGTTCTTTTCTCCCTCGTTATTCATCCTAGTGGCTATTATTCTGAGGCTGCTATAACAGTGAAAATGTTAGTATATTTGGATTGTGTAAATGAGCTGTCACTTGCCCATTTCTGTTATCTATTTTTAATTCACTGCCCCTCGCCTCAAATACAGATCTTTGTAAAATCCTACACCGACTGCTGAATATCCAGATTTAATTTAACTAACATATGAGTTTTTCAATTTATTTTAATAAAGAGGCAGTCTGTTACTGGTTTCATTAGCGACTAAATTCTTGGCTACCTTAAGGAGAGACTAGAAAATTGATTGACCTAAATTCTTTGCAAAATAGATTTTTTCTTTCTTCCCTTCTGGTGTGTATGTGCATAAGGCAGTGGTGGGTTTTTCAGTCTGCACACTGAAGAGAAGTTATAGACTGAATTACATTTACTGCAAGTGCATTATGTTCTCTGCTGCTGCACCATTCGAAAAGGGCTGCATTCTATCTACTCGGAGAAAATAATCTTTTCTTAGGAATGTCTTGGGTTTCTGGAAACTAGACAGCTAATTTCTTGGAAGTAGATACTCAGAATGAAGAAAAGCTCGGCCAAGTATTCCTTTGTGCTTTGCAATGAGGTGCTGAGATTCATTGTTTCCATTCATGTGTGGGTGGTTAAAAGCACCAGAAGACACACACAACATGTCCGCTCCTGGTTGCTTTCTTGCCACCTCTTGTGATTTCACCCTGATACTTTCACAGACCAAAATGGGAGTCTCAGGGTCAAACCATGAGAAGTGGCAGCCCTACCCATAACTCCCTAGTTTGGAGTGTGGGACAGTTCCCTTTAATTTTAGCCCCTGCCGCTGTGCTGGGATTGTGGGACAGGACAATTGGGACAATTAAGGAGGGATTCCATCTGTACCACTCTTCTCTCACTGGCTTTTGAATTTCCCAGCAGTTAGATGAGTGGGGAGAGACCCCACCATTTAGGTGGCTAGTGGAGGAATCAAGGGGGATGGTTTTCTCTCTCCTGTCCCCCCACTTTGGACTACTGTTACTCCAATTGGGTGCAAGAGCCATATTGAAAGGAATTCATAGCAGAAGACGTTACCAGACTGCTAAAATACTTTCTCTCTTACCAAACACACAGTGGAGTCTGCCTCAAGACATGGGGGGGGGGGGGAGGGAGGGAAATCCAAGGTATCAGAAATTTGACTTAAGCAAACTGGCATACAACTCTGCCATGCTCCAGACAAGTCCACAGTCTCATCTTGACAGCATAGCAGACATAAGAATCTGGGGCTCAAAAAGCAAGATAGAGCTGCATCCAGATTTCTCCCTGTGGCACCCCAAAAGCCGCCAATCTAAGCTATCAGCATGGTAGTGCTGAATGTTCGTTAGCACAAAACCCTACTGCACTGTCACAATGAGCTTCTGTGGCATGCTGCTAGCAGAGCAACCAGGGGCTCAGAAAGTGAGAACGAGCCCCAAATACTTTTGTTTACAATTGTGTGTTTCCTGCTGTGCTGACAGCTATGGATAGGCTTGTCCAGACAGAGTCTGCTTCAAGATATCTGGAACTTTGTATATAAAAATTTGAGATATCCATTTTACAGCGTGAGGAGAAAGAGGAATTTTAGACAACTCAAACTCACCATGGGGTTCTCTGGTTATTAGAGGTGGGTATTACGCATTCAGATTACTCAATAACTACTTGTAATGGACCGTTACGGATTAATCCAAAACAAACCACGACAGTGGCAACATGCCCACTGTGTATTTGGATTTATATATAAACATATTTTTTTTTACATTTTTTTAGAAAAATCATTGTGCATGCACAAACTGACTGCTGGACCATTCTGTGCTAAGGAAGTGCAAACGCGGTTCAGAAGTTCAGAGTTTGGACCGAACTCAAATAGTTCAGTTGACCGAACCGAACTTTCGAACTGAACTCGAATTTGACCGAACTGTTCAGTCAAATCCAAACCAGTTCGGAAGGCCAAAAAACCCGGTTTTGAATGTACGAACTTGGTTCGGAAGTTCGGAATTTGACCGAACTCAATTTTCAAACCAAACCGAATTTCCAAACTTGGTTCTGTTTGCACATCCGTATTCTGTGCATTTGCACCCTTTTCCAAAATGACAGCAACACTGCACATTTTAAAAAAAAAATATTTCCTCCAGACACTGGTTATCTAGACTTCACTGTATATTGAAACTCAAACACTGATTGACACTAGGCACCCAATAAAAGCTCCCTATCTACAGGATTAACATATCAGGACACTTGGCTTATGCATTTCACACAGACCCTGGAATAAACATTGCCCTTAGTGCTCTTATCATTATTTATCAGGAAATAATGTACTTATAATTTGTTGACTGGGACAGGATACGTGAAATTGGACAGCTTCACAGTAGTGATTGGTGGAAAGGTGTTATGCAGCTAGACGAAATTGATGTCTATGTCATTCTGTTTTAAAGTTCAATAAATTCATTCCCAGTGCAAAGAATAGCTTTCTGAAATAATGGATTGTTGAGTTGGTGGATTGCTCCAGTTGTACTTAATATGGCACAATCCTATATGACATGGTCAAAAGACATAGGTGTAGGGGCTGGGGCTTAAATCCATGCCCTTGGGGACCTGAGCATGGTGGCTGGTGTCTCAATGTCACCAAAGCAACCTGGCCAGGGCCCAGGACTAGTGCCAATGGTCTTACTGGTTGGTTGCCTGACATACAGAAGGCGTGTAGCCACAGGAAACTGGACGGATCATCTTTCGTCTTCCCAGCTCCTTCTCTCCTTTCTGGTTCCTAGATCTTGTTCCTTGTGGCTTGGAATCTGCTACGATACAAGGAGCCTTCTATGTGACTGCCTGGAAGCTCACCAAACGCCCATGTTTGTCTGTCCATTGTGTGCGCCCCTGCGCCCTGGTCTGTGTGCTCATTCCTGATCATCTGGATCTGATCCTGCACTACATCCTGAACCCCAATCCGCTTATGACTCCACCCAGGATCCCATCCCACAGTGTGTTCCTGATAGGGACGAGCTGCTCAGTATTGCACGGATCACCCCTTGTCTGCTTTCCTGTTTGCCTGCTTCACCCTGTTCATTGTTCACCTCCTCTTGTTTCGTTTTGGACCCATAAAAGAACATTATGCCTGGATAGGGCTGAAGCGGCAACTCCTTTTTCCGTTCTGCTATTTCATTCTGCCATTTCGGAATTGCCCATGACTTTCTGCAGATTTTCTGCTGGCATTCCGGTAATTCTGCTGGCATTCCGGTAATTCAGAAATTCTTGGAACAATCTCAGAAACTGTCGGAACAATCTCGGAAACTCGGAACAAGCATTCTTCCGCTATTTCGGAGTACTGGTGGAAATTGCAGAAGATAGAAACTGTTGGAACAAACATTGTTCCACTATTTTCACAGCCGGTGGAAGTAGCAGAATGAAAGTAGCAGAATGGTGGAAGTAGTGGAATGAAAGTAGCAGAATGAACCCCTCTTTTGCAACATGCCGCTCATTGAAGAGCAGCTTTTTCCATCGGAAAAAAGTTACCGCAGCAGCTTGCCGTTTCAGTCCTAGCCTGGAACGCCTATACTTTTGTGGCAGCCAGAGATGACCCAGGGAGGAGGTATAGCATAAGGACTGGGGCTTGAACCCATAGTCCCTGAGCTTGGTGTTAGACCCTCAACACCACCAAGACACTCTGATGAGGACACCAGAACTAGTGCTAACAGCCTTCCACAATGCTGGCCACTAGGGGTGAGAATTTCTGTTTCAGATAAAACCAAAACAGCCTGGAAATGGCCGTTTCGGTTTTAAAACCAAAAACTGAAAATGCAGTTCATTTTCAGTTCTGGTGTTTCCCTTTTTTTGCATTGATTTTCTTCCAGTTCTCATTGACTTCAATAAGAGAAAATCCATCAAAGTCAATGAGGAAAAAAAAAAATCAATGCAAGCCCCCCCCCACCAAAAACCCAAACCAAAACGAGATCCAAAAATAATGAAGAACTGAAACAGAAATTCCACCCAGAGTCCCATTCCTATTGTGACACACACACCCTCAGCCTTGCTCCACTCCCCCAGCTTCCTGTTTGGTGGGCTGTCTGCCATTAATAAGACAGGCCTGCAGTCATAGGAAGTTGGGCAGAAAATCAGTCTTCTTCTGGGTACCTTCCTGGTTTCTGTCACTTGTTCCTTGCGTCTGCCCCTAAGCCTGCTCTATAACTGGCCATGAGCCCACAATGCACCCATGTCTGTTTGCCCATCTGTTGTGTGTTGTACTTCCCTGTTGCCTGCCTGCGACAGTATGTTGTGTGCCTGCCTGCCTGTTGTGTGCTGCTTGCCAATCTGTACCACCTCCTGGTTCACGTGCTTGTTCCTGATCCTCTGGATCTGAACCTACAATTACTCATCTGGACCTTTAGACCCTGATCCAGCCATGACTCCACCCTGTCACTTGTTTCTGGCAATAGGCTTATATTAAAAAAGAAAATGGAATTTGTTTTTGCAAGGTAGCTGAAAACTACTGCAAACACTTTGGGCTTGAAGAGAAACTGCACAAAAGTGCAACAGGATGGGCCATGCAAGAGCAATGAAAACTTGATGAACTAGACCAGTCATCTAGGCCAAGCTTTTTACCCACGTGTTCCAATTTTGAGACTTAAATATAATCCCCTGAACCATAGACAGCAACAAAGATGCGTAAACTACATTAGATATGAATCAAGATGCCATCTACAGTCCCCTCTCTTAGAGATTCCAACACACAGTTTGGGAACCTCTGAAAAAGAGTAAGAGATGGAATTTAAATAAGACTCATTAAGCTTTTAAAATTCATTATTCCACACTACGCCTGGTCCAAAAATAATTAAAATCGACCATCATTAATGATCTCAAAGAGTTCTGGAGATTACCTGTGAGAAATTCAAGCACAAAGTTCAAGGAAGAGGTGACCAATTAAGGCAACAGCTGCTTTCAGATGTGCATGGGGCTCTCATGGTGTGAAATCCCGCAGCGTGTAAAAATCCCATGGGCGGGGTTTAGTTGAGTCTTCTCACGCATTATAGCCAGTTGCACATTCTTTTTAAATGCAGACTAAATACCTTGAGTATTTAGTTCACAGTTTTAAAAGAATGCGTGGCCAGCTATTATGTGCGAGAAGTCTCATCTAAACCCTGCCCGTGAGATTTTTACATGCCACGGGATTCCATGCCACAAGTGCCACGAGAACATGTAAAAGCAGCCAAAGTGTTTTCTTCCTGAATCTGGCTGCCATTCTGCTTCCTCCTGGAAGACAGAAGAAGGAGAGTGTAGTGAGCTTTTCTGGGTCAGGATGTTCATGTTTGAAGACCTAGGAAGTTCAGTTGCTAAGCCAGATCTTGCTTCTAGTTTGGACGATGTCCCTCTGCATTACAGATCCAATAGCATAAGTAGGTTTCGGCCTGGGCCAAAGCATATAACAGGGACCTATATCAACCACACGCACGGACAAACTCGAGGTAAACAACAGTGGCATTCATCCTTCTCTAGGGCCCTTCTTATCTGCTAGGGACTGGAGGTAATTGCAGGCACGGTGGTGCTGCTGCATAGACACATGTCTCTGTGGACGGTAGCACACCACTCTGTTAAGTGAACAACAGGACTCAGAAGGAAGAAGGCAGGACCATATTCTCATAAGAATTCTGCGGTTCCACTTTCTCCCAACACTTAATATTTTCAAGTGGCCCATGAATGCCCAGGTGCCAGGGCAATTGCCCTACCTATTGGTACACCACTGCAGGTGCTTTTCATCTTTAAGGGGATGGTGACCTCTTTCTTTTAAGACGCATATCATTCGTAAATGCCACTTGTTTGTAGTGGATACGTCCTTGCCTTCAGGCTGCTGCTAGAACAATGTTTAAACTTGTAGGTCCAAACCAGTTTTTAAGCTTCCATGACTATTTATTTTCTTTGTACTATTGTTATTGGAAGAGGGGCCAGAAGGTGCCTGGTTCCCACTTCGTAGTTCAATCCACTGAATCACAATGCTTTCAATTTAAAGACATAGGAATCGGCCTATTACTAATAATAATAATAATGTGTGCACTTTGGAACACACACTTCCACATAGAAGGAGATATATAAATGTATGATATTATTATTGCTATTAACCTGGAAAATTAAAAGTGATGAGGCATGCCGAAAAGAGTTTAAATTAACATTATAGCAAAGGGAATTGAAGAAAAACGAGCAGAAATTGGCCATAAAATACCAACCAAACCCCCAAATGTTCAAGTTGCTAATTCTAATATGCAGATGAGTCCCTCTATCCCCTTTGTAGAAACGATAAGAGAAACAATAAAACACGCTATGTGAGGATTTTGAAAGGAAATAAAATCCACTAAGCACAGGAACTACCAGACGTCTTCATTTGGTAAGCTTGAAAACTCTCATTGCAGAATTAAAATGAAGCTTCATAAAGATGAAAGGAAAGGTGAACTAGAACAAAGACAAAAAGATAAAACACACAGAGAGAAGTCATAACAACAATGCACTAATTTTCTTAATGAGATATTTATAAAAGGATTCAGAAAAAAAGATCAAAAAGAAGCATAGAGGAATGAAGAACTTTTGTTGACAAAATATCATTTCTACTGTGGTTTCCATTTTAACTATGGAAAGAAATGAAATATCTCGGATGACTTGCTTTGCCTTTGGGTAAAGTGCACAGTCCTCCTTTAATAACTAGTCGATCCTCATAAGAAATTTGCAGGTATGTTTGAGTAAAATGATATAACACTTCTTTGAAAATGTTTTTAGTATATGTTCCGTCTTTGTGTAACATTTGCTCTTGGTTTGCAAAGCTGTAAACAACCAAAAGTCGGGGAATTGATTAGCACAGTTCTGAACTGTTTGAAGTTTTTAGAGACACTGAAGTGCATCACTACTTTTAGCAAGTAGAGGTGATTCCTTAAAAGGGTAAGTTACTTACCTGTAACATTTGTTCTTCGAGATGAAGTCTCTCCACATTCACACTGATGTATTTGGTGCCGATATCAGTACAGAAACCGTGCTGATTCCAAACAGCTTCTAGGTGGGGAGCGGGAGATGATTTCACGCAGCATATGTATAAATAGCTGCCCTGCTCCCCCATCACATCAGTTCTTTTTCTCCAGGCAGAAAAACAGGCAATTTAATGTATGATCTTTGTGGAGAGAAAGGGAGGGTGGTGTGAATGTGGAGAGGCTTCATCTCAAAGAACAAACGTTACAGGTAAGTAACTTACCCTTCTTCTTCGAGTGCCTCTCCACAGACACACTGATGTAGATTAGTTAGCAGACCCATAGGAGGTGGGATTTACAGAAAATTTGCAAAATAGCTCTGTCAAAACGAGCATCTGTCCTTTCAGCCAAATTAATGGCATAGTGCTTGGTGATAGGCATGGGCGAATAGATCGCAGTTCGTGTTCGGCCGTTCGGTTCGGCCGCGGTCGGTTCGTGTGTTCGTGTTCGGCGGTTCGGTTCGGCCGCGTTTGGTTCGTGTGTTCGTGTTCG
This sequence comes from Sphenodon punctatus, assembly GCA_003113815.1. Taxonomy (NCBI): domain Eukaryota; kingdom Metazoa; phylum Chordata; class Lepidosauria; order Sphenodontia; family Sphenodontidae; genus Sphenodon; species Sphenodon punctatus. Next base: position 103,935 of record QEPC01003318.1, read on the forward strand.
GTCGTTCGGTCATACCGCGCGTTCGTGTTCGCCCGTTCGGTTCGGTGGCGTTCGTGTTCGGCCGTTCGTGTTCGGTTGTTCGGGCAGGTCGTACGTTCGTGGTCGGGCGTTCGGTTCGTTCGCGATCGGGTTGTGCGTTCGTGTTCGGTCGTTCGGTGTTCGGGTGGTTCGCGCGTTCGCGTTCGGCCAGAAATATCGCGAGATCGCGGGAAGCCGTAAAATCGGCGTCGCGCCAGAAATT
>QEPC01003318.1:122344-137726 GCA_003113815.1 Sphenodon punctatus
TCTCACTGGGGTCAGATTCCTCCCCCCTCCCCCCAAGAATAATAACCCTCCCAGTAATCCCCCTGCTGCCACCAGGGTCAGTAACCGCACACACACCCACCCCCTCCCACCAACCACCCCTCCTGCACACCCACCCCACCTCCCTAGCCCTGACCAAAAAGAATCCCACAAAAACAAAACGTCCCCCTGCCACCCCCTGCGGCCTCAAAGCGCCGTGCCCTTTGACCTCAGCCCTTCGGCTCACGGCCTGCAGCGGAAGCCGCTGCCACTGAGCTTTAAAGCCCCAGCTATTTCCGGGTGGGGGAGGGGACAAGCCGGCTCTCACAACCGGCTTCTGCATTCCCCCCCACCCCCCAGACACTCACAAAGTTCTTTTTTCTTTCCCTGCAGGTCCAGCAAGGTGAGTGGCAGCTGCACAGGGGCCCCCTCCTCACCGGCAGAGATGGCAGCGGCACCCAGCAGAGGGAAGCAGGTAAGTGGATGTGGATGCTTTCACCCTCTGTTACATCTTTTCCAATTGTACTAGGTCCTTTTTGAGATGTGGCAACCAGAACTACACACAGTATTGAAGGTGTGGTCATACTATGGTTTTATATAGTGGCATTATGGTATTCTCCATTCCTTCCCCAATAATTCTCAGCATTCTCTTTGAGTTTGAGACTATGGTTGTATATTGAGCAATGGTTTGCAGCCAGACATCCACAATGACTCCAAGATCCTTTTCCTGAGTGAAAAAAAATTAATTTAGAACTCATCATTGTGTATTTATGGTTAGAATTTTTTTATGTGTAATACCTTGCACTTGTCAACACTGAATTTTATCTGCCAATTTACTGCCCAGCCACCCAATTATTAATAATTATTTATTTATTATTAATTATTATTATTATATAGCACATTCAGTGTGCCTGCCACTGTACAATCAATAGCTTTAGACAGGTCCCTACCCCACCAGACTTAAAATCTAAGGCTCTTTTTACACGAGATGTACCCATGCATGCCCATTGCATGGTCATGAGTGGGTGCCTCCCATGTGAATGCCACGGTGGGTGGGCATGCACGCTCCCATGACCCACCCACCTCCACCCATCACCCATGCATAGAGCAATTGGCCAAAACAGTGGCTGCTCCATGTGTGAAGGTAGGTGTGGGTATATGCATCCACACACCGCCCCATATTCCAATCCCCCTGCAGCTGCAGCCCATTAAAAAAAGGACCTAAGAGAGAAAAGGGAGGGGGAGACAAAGCAGAGGTGAGCATCAGGAAAGACAAAGATACATTCATGAGGTTGAGAAGTTGCAGGTGTATGTGCTTAACTTTGGGTAATTTCAGACATACCGGGCCTGCCACGCTGAACCACAGACTGGGATCCATTTCTGATCCCGGTCAGGAATCAGTCCGGTTGTCCATTAGACATGCCGGCCTGATTCCTACCAAGGATCGGGGAGGGGGCGGCGCGGTGTGACTTGTGGACGCACAGCCCCATCTCCTCCCCCCCACGCCCCCCCAGCCGCCTCACCTCTGGGACACAGGTGGGCGCAGCAGCCAATCTGGCCACTGCGCCCGATCCCGTCCCATGGTCAGGACCACGATCCAGGATGGGCCAAATGGAACAGATGTAACTCCTACTCCTACTGTCGCCCCTTCCTTCCTGCACATCATCAACCTCTCCCTCTCTACTGTCTCTTTCCCTTCTGCCTTCAAACATGCCACAGTCTCTCCTATTCTCAAAAAGTCCACTCTTGACCCCTCTGACCCTTCTAGCTATCGTCCTGTCTCACTCCTTCCTTTTGCTTCCAAGCTGCTTGAACATGTTGTCTACTCCCGCTGCCTTGACTTCCTATCCTCCAACTCCTCCCTTGACCCCCTCCAATCTGGCTTCCGCCCCCTTCATTCTACTGAAACTGCTCTCGCTAAGATCACCAACGATCTTCTGGTGGCTAAATCTAAACGTCTCTATTCCATTCTTGTCCTCCTTGATCTCTCTGCTGCCTTCGATACTGTTGACCACTCACTCTTGCTGGATTCCCTTCACTCCCTTGGCTTTTGTGGCTCTGTCCATAACTGGTTCTCCTCCTACCTCTCTGACCGCTCCTTTAATGTGTCTCTCTCCAACTCCGCCTCCTCCTCCTTCCCCCTCTCAGTTGGTGTTCCTCAAGGCTCTGTTCTTGGCCCTCTCCTCTTCTCGATCTATACCTCATCCTTAGGCAAACTCATTGCCTCCCATGGCTTCCAATACCACCTCTATGCTGATGACACTCAACTCTATCTCTCTACTCCCTCTCTCTCTCCCTCTGTTCAAGCTCGTCTCATCAACTGTCTCTCTGACATCTCTACCTGGATGTCTCAACGTCAACTCAAACTCAACATGGCTAAAACTGAACTCCTTATCTTCCCCCCTCATCCTTCCTCTCCTTCCTCACTGTCAATAACTATTGATGGAGTCACCATCCTGCCTGTCCCCCAAGCCCGTAGCCTAGGCTTCATCTTTGACTCACCCCTTTCTTTTAAACCCTACATTGACTCTGTTGCTAAATCCTGTCGCTTCTCCCTCCATAACATTGCTAAGATTCGCCCTTTTCTCTCTGTCTCGTCTGCCAAAACTCTTGTTCATGCTCTGGTCATCTCTCGCCTCGATTACTGTAACCTCCTTCTCACTGGCCTTCCCCGGTCTCACCTTTCTCCCCTCATCTCTGTCCAAAACTCTGCTGCCAGGGTCATCTACCTCGCCAGTCGCTTCGACCATGTGCAGCCCCTCCTCTCTTCGCTTCACTGGCTTCCCCTTCCTGAACGAATCCTGCACAAGCTCCTAGTCTTCACCTATAAAGCTCTTCACAACCTTGCTCCCCCCTACCTCTCTGCACTTATCGCCCTCCATACTCCAGCCCGTGCACTTCGCTCCTCCTCTGTCCCTTCTCTCACCCTTCCACGCCTTCCCTGCTCCCCTAAGCGCCTTCGTCCCTTCTCACTTGCTGCCCCCCATGCCTGGAACTCCCTCCCTGTCCACATCCGCCTTGCCCCCTCCCTTCATACCTTCAAATCTCTCCTTAAAACTCACCTCTTTCGCTCTGCTCTGTCTGACTCTTTATCCTGCTGAGCCACTATTCCTATACCTACGATCGGTTTACCCTTATCCTTGCAACATGGACCTGCCTGCTGTCATTCTCATCGTAACCAAGCCAAGTACGTGCACTTGAGACCTCGCATCTTCATGAATGTTAGACCCCTTGTCTCTCCCTCTGTTCCCCTTCCTAAGTCTCTCCCCCAGCTCCTGTCTCTCAGATTGTAAGCCCTAGGGGCAGGGACCCTGTCTATTTTATTACTTTGTAAAGTGCCAGGTACACTGCTGGCGCTATATAAATGTTTGTTAATAATAATAATAATAATAATCCCGGTTCGTGGCCAATCTAACCATGATTCTGGACCTCTGGACGACTGGAGGTCCAGAACCGTGATCATTTTGATCCCCTCCAGTGGTTCACATCTGGCGTGGAGCAAACAGACGTAACGGGACAAACGATCACCACAGGGAATTCACCATGGTTGACCGTGGTCTTGTTTAATCTGAAATTACCCTTAGTTACAGGGAACTAACTATGTAACTTAGGCCCTTTTCACAAAGACACTCTACCACTGACAAAATGGGTGCTACATTTAATTATACATGTTGCAGGGCACCCATAGAGCACACCTGCAGCCCTTACTTTTTAAAATTAAGGTTTTTATTATGATGCTGATGGGGGTCAGTTTGTCCCCTATTGAAGTGCATGGGAAACTGAAAGTACTATGCGCCTAGGGTGCTGGGGGCAATATAGACCCTCAAAATGCTGTTACAAATTGTTTTAATGTTTATTATTTCTTTAAATGCTTAAACCAGAATCTGTTCTTTTCTTCTTTTGTCACAGCAAGTGTATATAGAAAGAAATATAGCATTATCTCTGTTTCCATTAAAGACATTTTCGTGTGTACAAAGATATCACTACAAATGTTTTGGGGGTCTATTATACCCGAAGCTGAAGAACCAATTTACAAACATAAATTGAGTTTATCTTTTTTTGCTGTTATAGCTTTACTGGTGTGACCCTTACACACTGATTTCTTTAGTCATAGCTACTTGCAGAGTTCATTTTGAAAAATACTTACCAATCAGCCATATGGGGTCATTTGGACCCCTCCATTTACTTGCTAAGTGACCCTTTTGGTCAGTAAGGGTTAACATTAAAACCTGTTTGCAGTAAGGTGGTTATCTAATGGAAGATCAGGAGACTTCATGGAGCCATCTCAGAGGAATACAAAGTGTGCTAGTGACCCTCCATTTACTTGCTAAGTGACCCTTTTGTCAGTCAACATTAAATTGAAGTTTTTGCAGTAAGGTTGCTATCTAAAGTCAGATATCAGACTTCATGGAGCCATCTCAGAGAAATACATAGATATATGTAAACATATAATTGTATTAAATAGATAGAATCACTAATTACTTGGTAAATATTTGGCACCCGAGTTGAAAACTCAGCTGCTATTCCTGTGTAGTTGGTGGTGTTAACATTGTGGCCATTGTGGGGTATTATGGACTCCTGCTGCCTTTTGTTTTATTCCTATTCCTGTCCTCATGCCACAAAATCTGATACAGTGTGAATGTTTTTCTAGACAGCTGTTGTCCTTTTCAAGTTAACCCCCCTGTTGTTTTTTAATTTGATTATATTTTGCACGACAAGAGGCTTTGGGGTAAGAGGAGGATGTTTTATTGAGACCTTACCATGGAGGAGAGGAAAACATACCCTCAACGCAGAGAGACTGCAATTGGAATAGATAGGGGACATGAAAACATGAGTGTAACAACCCCTTCCACAGCAATAAACTTCTTTTACAGTTCAAAATATCTCATCATTTAGTTTTCAGATAATTTCAGTGCTGTTGGGGGTTTCTGTGTTGCATAATGAGAGCATCTGTAGATCAGGGTGGGGCTTCTCTGTGTCTGAGGCAAATCCAGTATTTCTCCCCTTTCCTAATATTTAGCCCAAAGTCACTCCTAACATCATCATGATAACGATAATAATAAAAATAAATAATAAAGATATAACAGTTTATAGGGATGGATCTGCTTTGTTTATCCCCATTTTATAGGTGGAGAAATTAAGAACAAATTAGAGTGATTTTCCGCAAGGCTATGCAACCAATCAGTAGCAGAGTGAGGCTTTCTTTTCCGTACTCCATTCACGTTCCTTATGAGCTTCTTTCAAATAGGCGGCAGCTAGGAGATAAGGTAAACTGGGGTGTATATAGATTTCTTTATATACTTCAGTTAGGAAATACGTTTCATAAGGCATGGATGTGTGCTATATTTGGCCATTCCCTCAGTGGTTCATAGTAGGGCAGTGGTGGTCTCCTGTAGCACTCAGACAATCCCTTAGGAAGATGCAAAGTATTGTGCCAGTAGGAGGACTGACCTGAGCATGCTTATTCAAGCAGCACAAGTCTCTTAGCTGAAACTGTGGATTTGATAAGGCTTTGTCTTTCCTGTGACAGAAGGAGTGGCAGGGAACTTTATCAAGTATGCGTAGCATACCACAGCCTTTCCTCTTGCTACAGGGAGTTCGTTTGAAGATGATGCATCATGCTTTACTTTAATTATGGCCTGGCAGATATAGTTATAAACTAAAAACAAGAGCATGAGATGTGCTGTGTAGCATAAAACACTCTTGAAAAGAGTTTCCACTTAGGGCAACTGTGGGAAGAAGGGTCTTCCTGCTTGTATGGTGTATATGCTCTTCGTATATGTCTTACTAGAGGATATGGCTTCAACTGAGGCTAGATGTGTGTCTGGTGCCTCAAAATAGCTAGTCACTTTTTCACTAGTCACTGGTTTCTCTGTCAGTCAGCTGGAAAGCTCTGTCTGTGCAAGTAGGTCTTTAAGTGTGTCCCCAGAGACACTAATTCAATGAGTGGATGGTTCCCACTTTTCCTATGGTTCCATCATAGTACCACATGCCTGTTGTTTCTTGCTTAGATTGGTCCGCTCCCAGAGACTTATGGAACCAGATCGGTTCAGGAATGCTCTGAGGGAGTTTCCCTTGGATCTTAACACCCACTCTGTTGATGATCTCGTAGCCTTCTGGAACACCTTGTTGGCTGAGACCAGTGACAGAGTGGCTCCCAGGCATCCGCTGACCTCCCGAGTCTCCCGCAGGTCTCCTTGGTTTACTGAGGGCCTGCGGTGTTTGAAGCGGGAGAGCAGGCGGTTAGAGCGATGGTGGTACTGGACTCGCGACCAGTACGATCGATCACAGCATAAGAGCAGTTTAAAGGCCTATGCTGTAGTGGTGCAGGCAGAAAAGAAGCAGTTCTTTGCTGCCTTTATTGCATCTGCAAAGTCACGTCCAGCTGAGCTTTTCCAGGTGGTAAAAGGTTTGGTCAGTCCTGCCTGTCTCTGCCTGGACCTGGAGCAATCCAGTGACCCCTGTAACCGGTTTATCAAGTACTTTGTAGATAAGATCACTCGCATCTGCCACAATTTTGGTTCCGCAGTTATTGCAGAGGATCATCTTGGGGCTATGGATGCCCCGTCCTGTCCTGCTTTGTGGGATCAATTTCAGATGGTGGCACCTGCCGATGTGGAGTCCTTGTTGGGATCTGTTCATGCCACTACTTGTGAGCAAGATCCATGCCCGTCCTGGCTGGTGAAAGCTAGCCAGGAGATGTTACGGCCGTTGCTGGCTGGGGTGGTTAGTACCTCCCTTTGGGAGGGCAGGGTGTCTGACTGCCTAAAGGAGGCTGTGGTTAGACCCCTGCTCAAGAAACCATCTCTTGACGCTGATGCTCCTGCCAGTTATTACCCGGTCTCTAACCTTCCCTTTTTAGGGAAGGTTATTGAACAGACCATGGCACGGCAGCTCCAGGAACATCGGGACCGCACCGGTTTCCTTGATCCCTCCCAGTCTGGGTTTCGGCCTGGGTATGGTACGGAGATGGCATTGGTGGCCTTGGTTGATGATCTCCGTCTCGCATTGGACCAGGATCATCAGACCTTATTGGTTCTGCTAGACCTTTCGGCTGTGTTCGACACAGTCGATCATGAGGTGTTGGTGACTCACCTGCGGGACCGTGCCGGAATTGGTAGAACGGTCTTGGACGGTTTCGTTCATTCCTGGCTGGGAGAACTCGCCGGGTGGTCTTGGGGGAGTGTACGTCTTCCCCCTGGGACCTCATGTGTGGAGTTCTGCAGGGTGCCATTCTGTCCCCCCTCTTGTTTAACATCTATATGCAGCCGTTAGGGGAGATCGTGAGAGGGTTTCAGTACATGCAGTGTCATCAGTATGCTGATGACACTCAGCTCTACCTCTCCTTTTCCATCAACCCAGGCCATGCAGTCTCCTTATTTTCCCAGTGCCTGTCAGCTGTGGAGGCTTGGATGAGGTTGAGCCATCTGCAATTGAATCCTGACAAGATGGAGGTGATGTTGGTGGGCGAGGACTTGGGGGACCTGGGGGTGGTTGAATCTCCTCTTGTTGGGGAGGTTCGCCCTCCCATGGTCTCTCAAGTGCGGAGTCTGGGTGTGCTACTCAATTTGCAGCTCAGCCTGGAATCTCAGGTTGTGGCCGTGGCGAGGAGTGCGTTTCGGCAGCTACACCTCGAGTCGCCACTGTCATCCATGCTTTCATCACCTCGAGGCTGGATTACTGCAATGCACTCTACATGGGGCTGCCTGAGAAGCTGGTCCGGAGGCTGCAGCTGGTCCAGAATGCCGCAACCCGTCTCCTGATGGGGGCGTGTCTCAGGGAGCACATGCCACCAGTGCTCCAGGCTCTGCACTGGCTGCCTATAAAGCACCGGGTCAGTTTCAAGGTGCTGGTTTTAACCTTTAAAGCCCTTTACGGCCTGGGCCCTGCTTATCTGTGGGACTGCCTCACTCCCCATGTGCCCGTGCAACCCTTGAGATCATCCGTGGGAGCATTTTTGGAGGTTCCCCAGGTGAGGCGGGTGGCCACCGATGTTAGATCTTTTCGGTGGTTGACCCTGTGCTGTGGAATTCACTCCCAGAAGAAGTTTGGTTGGCTCCCACTCTCCTGCTGTTTCAGGGTGTATGTAAGACCTGGCTGTTCCGTCAGGCTTTTGGCAAGGGGTAGGGGTGGGGGTGGGGTTTCCCCACATTGTATTGTATTTTAAATTGGTTTTTTTTTAAAAAAAATGTAATGTATTGAATGTTGTTCAATACAGGATGCCCTGTGGGCAGGAGGGGCAGGATATACATTTTAAATAAATAAATAAATAAATAAATAAATATCCAGAGTACAGCATTATGCAATCACATGTTATATTGTGATAGCAACTCCCCATATTTCAATATGTCTACAGTTGTCACAGCTAGTCTGTTCCTAACTTGTTCACAGTTCTTCCACATCAAAGATTCCAGACCGCTCTTAGCTAGGAGGCTGTAGGTGATTTGCTCCTAGCTTGTCCTTCTCACAGGGTTTGCGCCTTGATTTCATCCTCAAACAGGTACCAAACTCATGGGTTCTCGACAATCAGCAGCTTTCTTCTTCTTCTCCCCACTTCCTTGTTTTCTACAGGGCTCCACCCATGGTTCTCCCATGGCAGTGGACTCCAGTTCACACCATCACAAACAAAGCATAAGTCTCTTAAGCATAAAGCTTCCTTCCTCTTATTCCGAACCTCAGTTTCAGGGGTGCCTTCCCAGTCTTTCTCCAGGTCTTAGACTGAGCTGGAAGACTACTAGGCAAGCTTCTGCCTTCTCCCAGATTTCCTGGTGGTTCTCCAGCTCTGTCTACTTTTCCCAGAGCTTGCATGACACCAGGTCCACACAGCACTTCACCCCACCCCTCTGCTTCAAACAATTAAGCATTAAGGGCAAAAGGACTTCAGAACCAGGTGGAACTGGAGCACTCCAGCTCACCCTGCTACATAGACTTTGGACATTTTTCATACGTAATACCAGATGACGCTAACATTAGCTAATTTGATACATTTGTATCAGCCTCAGCAACTAGGACTGATAGAATACAGATTTATGAGAGCGCTCTTGTCTCAGGCCGTTTTCAGACGAGCTCGGCGGCGCCCGTGCTTGTTTCTCAAAAGAGCCGGCAGTCTGTTCCACACATGACACTGCCACCGAATACGCGCATGCGCGGGCAATGTGCATCCATTTCCGGCCGTGAACTGACTGGGTCGGCGATCGAGGCTGGTCATATGCGGCTGGAAATGGAAGCGCATCGCCCGTGCATGCACGTATTCAGAAGCAGCGTCACGTGTGGAACGGACTGCCGGCTCTTTTGAAAACAAGCGCAGGCACCGCCGCGCTCGTCTAAAAACGGCTTCATTCTATATTTTGATTTCTGAAGAATGAAAAATATCATAGCTTGTAATTCTTTAACATCTGAAATATGTTCTTGAGGCCTCTCCATTTTTCCCCTACTCAGTGTTAAAAACACTGATTACTTTTTAAGGAAATGTTTATGAAGTAAATGCCGTATTTTTTAATTTTCAGCAATCATTATTTAAAAGTGGATACTTCAAAACTGACAAGCAACAAACATTTACGGCAGTTGTTACTTGTTCTGGTGAGAGGGCCAAAAACTGGGGTTTCTCAGATTTCCTTGCTTTCATTTCCCAAGAGATTAAAACTCTGGAAACGAGGATAGTAGATAGTAGACTGTAGTGGTGGAGTCATCAAGAAGTTCAAGCTTTCATTGACCTTGGCTCAGGGCTGGGGTGGTGTTGATCTGAACTCCTCAGGGTATGTGGAGACTAGAGTCAGAAGCTGTGCTAGATCAAGTATTGGGAAACGGAGACTTAGCGGTCTAGCCAAACCAGGAACTTCCTAGAGCCAAGCCAGAGACAAATCTGGTGCCAGGTGATAGGAACTGGGAAACCATAGTCCTGTCAGAATAAGATAATCAGCCCATGAAAAGAAGGGCAGGTGACCAGAGAAGGCAGGGATGGTGTGTTCAGAACATGGCAGGACTGTGGCAGGAGTTTGAATCAAGTACAGGGGCCAGTATGTTCTCTAGCCATCATATTGTACAGATGCTGCCTGTTTCCGTTTCCCCTTTCTATAAACCTTGAAAGTCAAGATCACACAGGCTTGGCTGGCCATACAGATGTCAGAGCTGCTAGTCCATTCTGTGACGATTGGGCTCAGGATGGCGCAATTTAATTTTTTATTTATTTTTTACACCCTTACCCCACACTTCTCCATAGACTCAGGGCAGCTTACAATTGCAGACGACTCCCTTGGCCGTGCAAGACCGGACCATTCACCCAAAGCCCCATGAGCCTGTAGGATCTCTCACCTTGCCAGGGCCCTGGCTGGTGGAACTGGTTCTCATACATATAGCTCTTTGGAACTTGAGTAGGCTTCCATCTTTCCTAATGTGCTGTGAATTGGCCTTTGACTGCTGTCAGAGGAGATACTTTCTCACCCTTTCTTCCCACCGCGTTAGACACAGACAGCCTTTTTAAAACAAGACATGATTTTGTATTTTCTTTCAGTTGTATCTCGGCTCACTTGTGGTCATAATAATAATGCATTTTAAAATCAGCAAGCCAAGCACGAAAATTTCTCCTGTGATGTTTCAGGGCATTAAATGACCATTTTGGGAAAGCAGTGCACTTCTAGCTGTGTACAGTAAATTATAACATGTCGTTAGTATTCTGGGCACAATTTTCTATTTGAATAATGCAAAACCTTGAGAAGAAGCTGAGTGTAAATCATTCATGAATAGATCCATTCCTTCCCCCCCTCCCCCCACTTTAAGCTGTTTACTGTAAATGGGATAGAATAATCTCTCATGTAATGTGATCATTGCTTAATTGCAACACAAAAAAGCAATCTTCAAGCATATTGGGTATAATATAGTTGAAGTTATGTTCTTAAAAAAACAAAACAAATCCAAACAAGCAAAAATCCTCCTAGAAGCAAATTGTTTGATTTATGAAGAAAAAAAAAAAGAGAGTCTATATTAAGTAATTATTTTGTTTAATGCTCTTTATTTAGCTTGCCTTCAAGCAATGGTTCAGTGTCTTTTTTGTAAACCAGAAGGATGAATCAACAAAGGAGATTTATTTCTTAGGGATAAATCCTACATCCCTTAGGTTTCAGAAAGGGTAAATGGAATCAGTACCCTGTAGGGATGGGCAAACGTGGTTCGGAAGTTCGGAGTTCGGCCCGAACTTGGCCTGTTTGGATGACTGAGCTCGAACCCGAACCCAAACATACCAAACTGAACACCAAACAGCGAAATGGCCGAACACTTCGGTCAGTTCAGATTGCGTTCAGGTGGCAAAAAAAAATTCACTGGAAGGTCAAATGTGACAGGGAGGGGTAGTACTAGTCACTGAGGAGCAGACTTCCAGGCACCAGGGGTGGTGGAGAGGCTTGCAAGAAACAAAACTATCTGCCTCCCCCCTTCCCAACACCTTCTGAGCTAGTCACTGTTCCTGAACAGCAGGCGTTGAGTAGGATTATTAGATTGCTTTTAAGTTTCATTTCAGTTTTGTACTGAAATGAAACTTAAACCTTAAACTGAAACCTTGTGGTGTTTGTGATTCCCCCCCATCCCATAGACAGACAGACAGACAGACAGACAGACAGACAAAGGGACAGTAGACAGTTGTAGGAGTTAGCTTAGTGATAGAGATAGTGTTAGTGATTTAGTTTTAGTGCTTGTAGGAGTAGGCCTGTTTACTTATTAGATAATCCATTTAGTTCATAGCATTTAGAATAGTTAATAGCAGTTAGCTTTAGTGTAGATATATATATTAGATAAAAAAATTAAATAAAAAAAACCATATTAAAAAAACAAGCAAAAAAACCCATATAAAAGTTTAATAAAACCAAATAAAACACCAAAAAACCATATAAAAAACAACAAAAACACCCATAACAAAATATTTCCCGAACGGCCGAACCGAACGGCCGAACCCGAACCCGGCGAACTAACCGAATGAACGAACCAAACGCAGCCGAACCGAATGGCCGAACCCGAACCGCGATCGGTTCACCCATCCCTAGTACCCTGCCAGTGCATACCACTGAGTCTACTAAACTAAGCAAGAATATGTCATCAGGACATGTATTTGCCTGAGAGGTCAACTCAAATATGAAATTTCATAACTATCTCTGATAGGCAACTCATCAGGAAAATCAATCTCTGTACCATATGGAAGCGGTGACCATATGGAAGACTGGTTAGACCTGAAATCAGGACCGGTCAAATTGGTAGAGGACATTGAAAAGGATAGAATTATTAGGCTTATAGTCAAATATAATATGATGTGGAAGATCAACCTGGTTTTTGGAAAGGGAAGTCATCAATCTGTTAGAATTTGTGTGTGACAAGAAGCATATGGAGAAGGGTGATCCAGTTATTATGGTATGTTTGAATTTCCAAAAAGTCTTTGACAGTGTCCCTCACCAAGGACTATTTAGAAGATGGAAGTAGTCTTGGGATGAGAGGGAGGGTCCTTTCATGTATCAGTAAAGAATGAGAGGATAGAAAAAATAGTTTTTTCCCTGATCTATGAACCACTACACCAGTGGTACCAGCACATTAATTAAAGGCCCTCACCTTTTGTTGCTTCTCATCCATCCTTTTCTAGAAAAAGAGTGAGGCCCATTGCAAAAAGCTAGCAAGAGAACACATTTAAAACAGGTTTCCTCCCTCTGAAGTACATTGCGAACTTGTTTGTGATTAACTGCTGGGTTTGACTTACCTGAAGGAGGTGTCTTTCTTGCAACCCTAAAGGAAGAGGAGATAGCTAGCATTCCCCTGACAGGAAGTGCTCATGGAGCAGATGGGGCAAGGGAGGGGAGAGGCAAAGCCTTAGGCACCTTAAAAGGCACCTTTATTTCTAAACAAGAACTAGTAGAAGCGGTCCTGGAGCATTTAGCACTTCTGAACATGTTGATACGGTTGTTAAAGCAAGTCTACACTGTCCTGACAAAGGGGTTTATATGGTATATAGTACTTTATTTAGCCCTTGACTCTGGATTTTGTCTCCAAAGAGCCAGAACTGCGACATTACTTCACAATTCCATTCTTTGAAATTCACCATTAGGAGGCCAACCTAAGTGGCATGAGCCCTAACGCAAGACAGGCAATTGGTCACCTATGGCCAACTGGTCACCCTACTCCCCAGTGAAGGGGGGGTGCAGGCATGGGGGGTTGGGGTAGTGCTACAACCTCCCACTGAGAGCAGGGCAGCAGGGGTTATCGGCATGGGTTAAGGTGGTATCCCTGCCTGCCTGATGGGGCCCCCAGCCGCCATGCTGCTTGTGCTCCAGACCCTCCATGATATATTTCACATACAGAGACAGAGGTGGACTTGTAGCTGAGGGCTCAGTGCCATATTTATTATATTATTAATGTAGATTTTTCCAATTTTTATCCCACCTTTGTCAAAAAGACTCAGTGTGGCTTACAAAACACATAAAAACATACACAAACAACTAACCACCCACACCCACGAACCCTCTCCCTAACCGCTCCATCCAATCCCACCCAACCCTATCCGTGCCTGCCAAACACCTGGCCAAACAAAAAGAACTTACATCTCTTCCGGAAGATGAGCAGACTCAGTCTTAAGTGGACCTCCAAGGGGAAGGAGTTTCATAATTGTAGGGAAGCCACTGAGAATGCCTCTCTGCATACCCTTGTTGTAAAAAAAAAACTTTACGGGCAGTTGGTACTTGTAATAGGGCAACCTTGGTCAGCCTCTGAGGCTGTGGCAGAACATAAATGAAGAGGCTTTCTTTCAGATACCTGGGGCCCAAGTCATTTAAGAATTTATAGATCAAAACCAGTCCCTTGAATAGTGCCCAGCAAACTACTGACAGCCATTGCAGACTCTGGAGCATTGGTGTAATGTGCTCCCAGTGACCCACCCCAGAAGGCAGACTACCATGTTCTGCACCAACTGCAGCTTCCAAACAGTCATCAAGGGCAGCCTCGTGAAGAACACATTGCAATACTCTACCCTCAAGGATACCAAGGCACGGATGACGGTGGCCAGGTCTGTGTCTGATTAAAAAAATATCGCAGCCTTCTCACCAGATGAAGTTGGTGAAAAGTGCAATCCAGGCGCAGCAGTGTTGGATCCAAGACTCGGGCACCCCAAAGCTGTGAACCTGAGTGACCAAGGGAGGCTGTATCCCTTCATCATAAGGGGTTCCCATGTTCCCCAGGTCACATGGCTGGCCCACCATCACCACTTCAGTCTTGTCTGGATTCAGCTTCAATCAACTCACCCGCATCCAGCCCCCCAGCCAGGCACCAGGTAAGCACCAAGACCGCAGGACCTGGGTCAGATGAAAAAGAGAGACCGAGTTGGGTGTCATGATCAGCGTGCTGATGGCACTTCACTCCAAATCTCCAAACAATCTCGCTCAGGGGCCTCACATACACATTAGGGTGTGCCACGACCTCCCGGTCAAAGCAGGGGATACAGGCAGAGGTGGGGGTTAGGGGAAGGGTTGTGCCCCAACTCCGCAGTGAAGGGGGGGTGAAGACATGGGGAGTTGGGGGTAGTACTACAACCTCCCATTGAGAGCGGGGCAGCAGGGATTATGGGCATGGGGTAAGGTGGTATCCCTGCCTGCATCCCTGGACAAATTCTCTCCAGGGATGTCGGGCTGGGGGGGGGGCGCTTTGACTTCTTGAGGAGCTGCGGGAGGGGAGATCCCCGGGGGGGGGGTCATTGGGGCAGTTGTTGAACCAACTAGGGTCGTGTTGGGCATTGGGAGGTATGTCATGCGGGAGAGGAAACGTCATCATGGATATAGGAGTAGGCACTTGGTGTCTGTTCCCTTGTCCTCCTCTCCCATGTCTCAAGATACCTGGGGGCTGGGGGCAGTGGTTATTCTGATCTGTCACTGATGCTGTTTAATGTGAGGTCAGTGGTGAATAAAACAACTGCCATCCATGATCTCATTCAGAATGAGGCCCCTGACCTTGTATGCATTACCGAGACCTGTCTGGGTGAGGCATCTGGACCCGTGTTGGCCCAGATGGTGTCAACCAGGTACGTGGTGCAGCATCAGCCTAGGATAGAGGGCCAGAGGGGTTGAGTGGTGGTGGTCTGTAAAGACAATCTGGTCTGTTTATGATATTCAGTAGGGGCGGGAAAACCGGTAAATCCAGTATCCGATAATGCCGGTACCGGGCATACCGGCATTATCGAATTCGACCCGGTAATCCGGTCCCGGTACCGGATTCCGGGTACCGGATTTTTTTAC
This sequence comes from Sphenodon punctatus, assembly GCA_003113815.1. Lineage (NCBI taxonomy): Eukaryota > Metazoa > Chordata > Lepidosauria > Sphenodontia > Sphenodontidae > Sphenodon > Sphenodon punctatus. The sequence continues at coordinate 137,596 of QEPC01003318.1, forward strand.
ATTGCAGCCATTTAAAAATGGCTGCAATGTAAAAACTTAAAGCCTTAAAAAGTTTTTTAAAAAAACCCTCCCCGAGTCCAGGCTGCGTGGGTGGAAGGGGGGACACCCCCCACCCACCCTGCCCAGCCTGG
>QEPC01003318.1:138202-176586 GCA_003113815.1 Sphenodon punctatus
CCTCAGTCTTTTTTTAAACAAAAATCCAGGCTGGGCAGGGTGGGTGGGGGGTGTCCCCCCTTCCACCTGCGCAGCCTGGGAGGGGGAGGGGGAAGGAATTCATTGATTTCAATGGGGACACAGCTCCCCATTGAAATCAATGAAATAAATCTGGTACCAGCATACCGGATTTAATCCAGGAATCCGGTTTTTAGAGAACCGGTAACCGGTAAATCCAGTAGCCGGTAATGGGCCCGGGGTCCCACCTCTAATATTCAGTGACTGACTTGTCCAACAGAGTGTGTCCACCTAGTGTTCAAGGCCCGGTATAGACTGGGGATTCTGCTGGTGTACCAACCACCTTACTGCACGGTGGACTCCCTGACTGCTCTAGTCCTGACAGATTGTCTTGGGTGATTGCAGCATACACTCTAAGGCCGGTCTTTCAGGAGCAGATCAGGAGTTCATGGGCCTATCCCAGATATCTGGCCAAACACATGAGGCTGGACCCACATTGGAGCTTATATTCTGCAACAGCTTGTGGGTGTCATTACAACACCGTTATCATTGTCAGACCATTGCCTTTTGAGAGATCAAGTCCCTGCCCACCTCTGTCCCCACTGTGGTGGTGGACCAGTTAAGATGGTCCACCCCTCAGAGGCTAATAGATCCAATAGGATTCCAGAACCCTCTGGGGGATTTACCCACTGACTAGGACGGCCTCCGCGTTGATGGCCTAGTTGATCTGTGCTATGCTATGCTGACGCGAGTCATCTATAAAGTAGCACATAAGCATCGGCTTCCTCTGCAGTGGCAGAGCAGTTCTCCCTGGTATACAGAGGACCTGAGGCTGCTTAAGAAAGAGGGTAAATGGTTAAAGCACAGACAACACTCGACTTGCACCAAAGCCGACCGACTGCAACACAGGCCCTTTTCACACAGGCTGTGATGGGTGGGCAGCGCAGTGGGTGGGCGGTACAGGGAGGTGCATTCCCATGGACCCTAAACCACCTCCACCCACCTCCATGCATGGAGCATCAGGCACTGGCGCCCGTTGCTCCGTGCATGGGTGGAGGTGGATGGAGCACGGAAGCACACACGCACTGACCGCAGTGTTCCCAAGGGCTCCCATCCATCCCTCCTGCACCTGCCATGGCGTTTGCACGGGTGACTCCCCCCGCCCACACTTATGTGCGAGGGGGGGCGCCTGTGTGAAAAAGTCCATAGACTGTTTTTGAAGGACTATGTCATGGCTGTGGGGGCAGCAAAGCAAGCTTTCATCACTGTCACCATAGTATCTGAAAAGCTTCATCCAGTGGACCTCTTCTGGGTGGTGAATAGCTTATTAAAACCCTAGCTGTTTTCATCTGGAGTAAGAGTCATTAGCTGCCCACTGTGATGAGTTTACCACCTACTTTGCAGATAAAATTGCTCATATTTGGCTCAGCTTGAGCATATGGAAGGGGCAGGGCCAGAATAGCTGGGCACCCCCTACAGCACAAGATTCTGACCCACCCACCATACCTGCTGCCCCATACTGGGCATTTTTAAATATGATGCAGACTCACAAGACTGCAGCCAAACACACACATTAGCTGCTTGTTTAAATGCTTCTCCTGCAAGCTGTCCATGAACACTCCCGGATTAGTAAAACCTTGACATGCCCCAATATGTGAAGTTTTACTAATCTGCATTTTAATGTCCCACAAGTCTCCTCGGCTATCCTGACAAACAGCTGATGTTGGGAGGGGGTCTGGGCATTGGATGCTCTCCCCGGCTGCCCCGAAAAACAGCTGGCGGCAAGAGAGAGCCTGGAGCAGCGTGCGCTCTCCTTGCCTGTCCCCAACAAACATGTCAGGGCAGCCAAGGAGAGTGCATACGCTGCTCCGGACCCCCTGTACCCATCAACTGTTTGTCAGGGCAGCCGGGGAGAGCGTACAACGCTCTGGGTCCCCCTCCCCATAATCATTGTCACGTGAGTAGGCTGCTCATTTAAAAGCATCACACACACACACTCCTCACGTGTCCAGGGTAATTGAAGGAGGTTTTTGACCCCGCGAATTCCCCCGCTCATCTAAAAACGCCCACTATCTACTTCTTCCCACTGGTGTGTATGGGAAAAGGAAGGAAGGAGACAGGCTTCCAGATGGGCATTTTGCTGTCCTGTACAGGACTGAAGCTTCAGCTGCCTATTTGCATCCTCCAAGGATTCTTGCACTGGCTCTCTTCACAACAGCCCTGGTGGAATGGTGAATGGCCATTACTATGCAAGTGCAATGCAAGCATCTTTTCCCCCTCGCTTGCTAGATATGGCTGCCTGCCTAAAGGACCTATGGAGCAGACCAGCCCTGACTATTTCTTATTATATCAATAATACAATTCTGCAAATTCCCAACTCTCTATAATTCCCCCTTTGTGTCTATTCCTGAGGTTTTTAACCCATTTTAAAGACAGTTTTCCTGCTTGTTTGACAGAACTGTAGCAACAATGTCTTTCTGAAAGGCTCATCTAGGAATGTGGTTACAAAACACAGCAAAGGTGAAACTGACAGATTTCAAGGACATCTTTCTGAATCCAGGTACAAGCCGGAGATTGAGATGTGTTGTAAATACATAAGAGACAAAGATTAGGAAAGGCTCTCCAACAAAAAAACACTGGCGGTATGATGGAATCAGAAATGTATTTTGTTTCCGCATACACCTCATATTTAGCAAATCTTGTTAAAGGAAACATCAAAGATATTTTCAGTTTAATAAAACTGAAAGAGAGATAAATTCAGTCCAGCTAGTACTTTTTAGTGTAATCTTGAAGTGGGTAGGGAGGGGAGCATATGTTTCTTTCCTGCCATGTTTTAGGCCAGACTCTTGGGTGCTGTGTGCCATTGGCCATGAAGCTGGTATAACTGCCTTAGGAAGATTGTCCTAGTTTACAGCAATTTTCCAGTGTCACACAGGCAGTATAGCAGCATGTGAGTTACCCCCCTGCCAACTGCTGGCAAACTAATTCTAGACACTACCAATCTCCAGCTACCACATGGCTATTTCATTTCATTGGCAGCTGACCTAATGCAGAGAAGCCTTTGGTCTGCTCTAGTTTACCTTGGCATTTAGCATAGAACTAGTCAAAGACTGAGTGCATTGGAGAACATGAAATATTCCAGCATGCGCTGAGTGATTAATACTAAAGATAATGGTGAGAATCATACCTTGGTAAGGGGAGCAGGGTCGGACTAAATGATTGTTGAGCAGTAGTTCCCAAATACTTAGCCTCTCTGACCCCATTTTGAGATTTAAGTATAATCTTGTGACCCAAAACAGCAGCAAAAACATGCAAAGCAAGTATCTATTAGGATTGTGACCCTGTCCCCTCCCACAAAGAATGTGCCCCCATTTAAGGTCACAACCATCCCCATCCCAGAATCTCCTGCTCCCTAAACAGTCTTCACCCCTTCTCCTACACCACCTTCTAAATCGGAACCACCCTCCCTGATCAGATATGCTCTGATGCCTCCTACCCAACTTTCAAACCCCTCTTTAAAACCATACCTTTAAAACCCTACATCAGGCTTTCCCCTTGCACCCCCATAAACTGCTTCTTTAAGCTTCTCTTTATACTATAACAATAATAAATTATTTTTATAATAATAAAAATTAATTTATTTGCACGCAAAGCACTTCTCATAAAATACAATAAAACAATAATAAATAAGTCTTCAGGTGCTTTTCAAAGGTGAGGAGGGAGGAACTGAGACAAACATCTGGGGGTGGTCAGTTGCACACTGAGGGACATGCCACAGCAAAGAACTTAAGGCACCAACTTAAGGTACGATGGTGGGACCAATAAAGACAAACCACCCCCAAACAGCAGGTGGTTTCTGAGTGGAGATATCCATCAGGGCAAGGCTCCATTCAGGGCCCTAAAAAACAGTCACACAATCTTAAAATTCAATCCATCACTCTACAGGCAGCCAATGCAGAGAACACAGGACAGGCCTAATATGATGATAGCTGCCCAAACCAGTAAGTAAGCAGCCATGCTGCTGCATTCTGAACAAGCTACAAACAACAAAGCAGCACTACTGGAAGCCCATAAAAGAAGGAATTACAAAACTCAAGCCTCATGGTCACCAGGGTCTGGGTCACTGTGGCAAGGTAAGCCTAGGGTGAATAAGAGGGTAGCTTCCACAAATTTCATAGCTGAAAAAAGCATTTTCAAACCATGTCCAATACCTGATTTTTCATGAACTGTGGTTGAAAATGATGCCCAAATTCTGGTCCATCCTTCAGGCTCTGACTTATGCTGCAGGATCCCCCTCCTTCCCTTGTAACTAAGCACAGGTTCTTGAATGTATCCCTGCTTCTTCATATATCCTCCTCTCTCATTTTCTCCCACCCCTTTCTCCATCCTCGATTGTAAGCCCTTTGGGGCAGGGACCAGTCTCTAATCACAACTGTTCAGCAGCAGGCACACTACCAGTGCTATATAAATAATAGATGATGATAATTTGGGGATCTCTGCCCTTGAGATCCCTTCCAGATCTGTGATATTACAGTTTTAAACTCTGTGAAATGAAAATCCCAATATTGTTTTCTTACCAGCTCTATTTAGAATGACCAAGAACCCGGCATAATGAGGCATATACATCTCTTTGGCTACTATATATTTTTGCTACTACAGTGTGCAGCTATGATGCTAAATATATCAATGGATCAGATTATGTTGAGCTACATGGTTCCGTTTCCAACCAGTAATTTTTCATAGTCGATGGTTAAGGTTGCACAAAGAAAAACAGATGGCTCTTGCTGTTGACCTGCTTGTGAAGATATGGCAGCTTGAGCGCAATCCTCTTTTGACAGTATGGGGAATTAGCTAACCTGCTGCCACAAAACCACTGTAACGGTGTGTCCTGACCTGTGTCGCTCCTCTCAGGACTAGCCCCCCCCCCCACAAAGTAGCCAGGTCCACACAGGTAACTAATAACAAATGTCTATTTACTCAGATGCGTGGCAACCCTCCAACAGATTACAAACTCTCTGTAATATCTTCCCACATGTCACAGAGCTTCTCACTCTTACCAGGCTTCTTCCCTGTCTCTGGTCCCTCAGACAAGTCCTGACTGTCTCAAGCCGAACTCTCTCAGTACTGAGCTAACCAGACGCTTTTGGCTTCTTTCTGGATTGGCCTAGCCACACCTCACCCAGGTGCCTCTGATGCCCAAAGCTTTATCCTCTTAAAGGGCCCTTGCCCAATTATGTCTCTGCTGTGTTACAGAAGGCCTTTCTGTTACGTACTCATGTGCAGTCCACACTGAGGGCTCTCAGTGCCTGTGTGTTGCACAAGCGTTGAGAATCATGGACCAGGAATACTTCTCAACCTCTGATTTTGCTCACAAAGAGGGAGCAGTGTTTTCTTGCTGATGCAATTAATACTGCTGGGTGTTTTGCCCTGTTTGAAACTGAGATGAAGCACCGCGCACATGTTCGCTTGGCCCTGGGAGTAGAGAGGAGTGCAATCTCATGGCAGCCGACAGCGGGATGCCCTGGTAGAGGTGCCTTGTTGTGCACCTTAGGTGTCTGTCAAGGCAACCAAAGGTATAGCACCTGGTACTGGGCTCCCAGTGACCATTTGCCATGCCCACCCCCTCCACTGATGGTCAGGACGGGTTGCAGAATGGTACATGGGCAGCTCTCAGGTGTCTGGTGCCTCTTTTCCCTACACCAGGATCAGACAATAGTCTGTCCTTGCTGGAGGTGGATTGCATGGTCCCATGGGTAGGATTACCTGGTCAGATCAATGGGTTGCCTGGAGATGGGAGTGAACATTCTACCCCATCCTTCTGTTTTGCACACACGCTGCTTGAGCACTTACACCACAGCCTGATTTTCAGCTCCACAGGGCTTATCCAAGTGGTGGATTGAGCACAGCAGGAACCCAGACATAACGTCGTGTTACTCTCTGAGCACTGATGCAATGGAGCGGTGCAAGCTGGTGGAGCTGAATTGTGTCCACAGTGATTTAGGAGCCAGAGTGCCATTTTCCAAAGTGAATGCAAGTCTCACCTGAAAGTAAATGGGACTTGAAAGCTTTTAAGGGTCAAGTCCCTTTTGAAAATGGGCATTAGGAGCTTTTACAAATTTTTAACTCATGGGTTATTTTGGTGTACGTTATCCCAGGTTTTATCTCTTTGACCTGTGTGCGCTTCACTGTCCCTGCTGTTTGTGTAAAATATCTTGTGCTGGACTAATCAGTTTGTCTGCAACAGTTTCCCACGCTGAGATAGTGTTTGATTTATCTCTCACTGTTTATGCTACCAGGAGGTGACCTACAGAGAAACGTGGGATAGCATGTGGTATTTTATTTGACAGAGGGATATATGCCATAGACTTGCTCATTTGTTTGCCAACCACCCATTAAACAAACAGGCTTACCCCAGCTCTGATAAATGGTAAATACCACACTGCCCTGAACTCTGTTTTATCTCCACTCCTCCAGAACAGCTTACAGCACTCTGTTTCCACATTAGCCCTTCCTTCTTTGTTTCACATCTGTCCGCAAAACAAAAACATTGCTTATCAGGCTTTCTACTTCACATGCCTTTTTCTTTAATTATGTTTTCTTCTCCACAAGGGTAACTCCACAGCATTTGCATGACTTTGGACTAAACGGAGAAGGGGTGAGGAGCACTGCAAGGGGCTGAAGGAGGAGCCCTATCCCTGGCATACAGATGTTGCCTCCTGACCCAGAAGCCACCAATAACTCAGGAATCATTTTAAAAAACTAAAACTCCAAGACATACGAAACTGTAAATCAAGCTGTTGGCTGTGGAAGGGTTTATTGTTCTAGAGTTGGCATGTTCTCCGTCTATTCTATTGGCAGTATATCTCTCTCTCTCAGAGGAGACACCCCCCTCTCTTTCCTGAAATCCCAGAGTACACAGGTTTCCTTTGCCCAGCAACCTGTGGTCCTACAAATTAAAATCAACAGAACTAAATGTGACTCAATTTAATTAGCCCATTAGCCAAGTTTTACCTCCTTCCAGGCCCTCTACGTCCTGCTGAAGTCTACATGAAGCAGAGAACTGCTGGAGGTTCTTTGGACCTTAAAAGTTGGGTGGAATATGTACATTCATCTTTCCCATCTTAAAGCTGGAGGGGTGCATCCCCTCTATACCCCGTTGCGCCCCACTCCTCATAATTATGCCCACGCTCTGCAGTGAATGAGAACATAGTTGCTGTGTTGATCCTATATATGAGAAAGATGAAGACCATACCATTTATTGGATCAGCTCTTCTTGTTGAGAATATGCAAGCTTTTGAGTTACACAGGGTCTCACCTGCAGAAGAGCTCAGGAAAGCCTGCATCAAAAGAAGCTGGTCCAATATCTTAACTACTTTTTCTCAAATCTCCACAAATGATCTGTTTCCGATACTTATTCCCCACTTCAATCATAAGACCATTTGTGACCTATCTACTGGGACTGATTACAAATGTGCAATGCCACAAACATTATATGCTGCACTGCATCCTGGGATGATATCCCAGAGGAAATGTTGGCCAGAAGAGAGTACAAAGAAAAGATCCTTGCTGGAGTCCTTCCCTTGCAAACTTACTGACCACTGCCAGACCCAAAGTTGTTCCTTGGTACTTGATTATTCTACAAGAAGTAGCCTCTTGCTAGTGGACAAGCAAAGATTTGTTATGTAGCAGAGGATCTACATGAACATCAAATAGAGAGCAAGTAGTGATTGCTACTTGGTCAACATTTGTGAGACAATAGGGATGTGCGAACGCGGTTCGGCAGTTCAGACCGAACTCGAGTAGTTCAGTCGACCAAACCGAACTCGAATTCGACCGAACTGTTTGGTCAAATCCGAACCGGTTCGGAAGGCCAAAAAACCTGGTTTTGAATGTACGAACTCGGTTCGGAAGTTCGGAATTCTACCAAACTCGAATAGTTCAGACAACCGAGCCGAACTTTCGAATTGAACTCGATTTTCGAACCGAACCAAATTTCCGAACTCGGTTCTGTTCGCACATCCCTAGCAGACAAGGCTTTTGATATGGCAGCTTTCACAAAGATGTAACTTATTCCACCACTCTTTTTCACCATCCTTATAGTATTAAGTTACATCAGTTTAGATTCATTCACTTCAGTAGTTGAGTATAAGTAGCAGCCATGGAAGAATGAATGAATGAATGGAGAGTCTCACTTACACCAAAACAGGGTGTGAAGATTTAGGATTAGTGGTGAAAACGTGCTGCTATAAGATTTTCCGCATTTGGAACATTCTGGTCAATTAACGGAAGATGGAGCCTGACCCTAAAAACAAAATGAACTATATGTAACCCAAGAGGTGTTTTCAGATGAGATGCTACCCCGCATGGCCACCCAGGAGCCACAAACCAGACGCCCATCTGAAGGTTGAGCAGTCAGATGTACCATGCCGGGAAATCTGGCGTGCCCCGTGAAGAGCCAGCCAAATGTACAGTGGCCACTTTCATGGCCGGGGTAGCCATGCTGGGAGATGCTCGTTTGAATCACTCCCCACACACTCCACCTGCATGGGTGCTCCATGACAGAGTCACATGGCAGCCATGAACACCACCACCTCACCCCCATTGGTTTGATCATTTGAAAACACCCAAGGATTCCTATATTCTAGAGCTGAAACAAATACAAAATTTAATATTCTTGAATAATGTATCTATTTGGATAGCCATCCAAATAAATATTCACACGAAAACAAAGTTAGTTTATTTGGATATTTTAGTTCTGAAATATCTAACATATCCAAATAACCTAAACAAATATCCAAAACGAAAAAAAGCAGAAACAAATAGCTATGTGCATCCACTTTGTTCAGATGGATGCAAAGTGGGTGAATTTGACCAATATGTCTGGGGTTCGGATAATTTGTTTCAACTCTTATTCTGCTAGTCCAGATCATTTTTGTTGTGATTGGATGTAGAACTTCAAACACAGCATTTTGCCGTCTTATTGCTGTTGAAAAAAATCAATGGAAATTAAGTCACCTAAGGCCTCTATCCTCAAACCACTTACTCGGAAGTAGAGCCACCTAAGTTAATGTGATTACTCTGGTGTAAGTAGCTTGATTGCAGTCGGTCATTTTTGCCTCTGAAAAATCTATCCCTTTGATTTTGTGTGCAGTGGCTCCAAGCCAATTCAAGTAAGAGCTATCTATGGTTGATAGGATTTTTTGAGGTAAAACACTTTTCACATCACCTCACAATTTGGCCTAGTGATTCTGTAAGAGATGATATTTCCTTCTGAATGGCAATAACATTTGGTCAGCTTTATGCAGAGTTTTGAGGTTTTTTAGTTTTTTAAGAGAGAGATACAGGTCTTATTCTGAAAGATGCTCAGGCAGCAACTTGCAATGGGCCAAAGAATGTGCCAATTAAACATTTTAATATTTTAATATTGTAACCCATCCTGATCACTAGGGGTGGGATATAGGTTTGAGTAAATAAAATAAAAATAATCACCAGAGAAACCAGTAGAGCTGTGCTTATCTCGGGGACCGTCTTGCCTTCCGTGGCTCAGGATGAACCCTCCAATCCACTGGGGGTGCCTATCTGGAGGTCCCACGTGTAAGGCGGGGGGCCACCATGGAGAGGGCATTCTCGGTGGTCAGGCCACGGTTGTGGAACTCCCTTCTGAAGGAAGCCCGCCTGGTCCCGGGTCTGCTCGCCTTTCGGCGGGCGTGCAAGACTTGGCTGTTCACCCAGGCCTTTGGAGGGGAGGTGGGAGGGAGGGGTAAATTGGGGGAGATTGGTGGGTGGGGAATTTGGAGAATTGGAGGGTAGGGTTAGGGTCAGGTTTTTAAAAATTATTTAAAAAGTGATGTTGGTTTTAATGTATTTTATTGTTTTATCGTGTTGTTAGCTGCCCCGAGATGCCATGGGCATGAGGGGGCGGCATAAAAATGTCATGAAATAAATAAATTAATTAATTACCACTTGCTATTCCCAACAAAATTGCTGAGCCAATTGTCTGCCAACAAAACTCCACCAGCTTCAGTGCAAGATTGGGTCCATGATTTCCACTGAAAGAACAGAGGATAGAATAATAGAATTGGAGGGTTGAAGGGACCTCAAGGGCTATCTATTCCAACCTTTGCTCCGACTCTTAATATGTGATCTAAATCATGATATGATTGGAATCACTGAGCCTTGGTTAGACAGCTCTCGCCACTGGAACAAGAATATAGAGTGCTATAGTCTATTCAGGAGGGGGAGGAGAAAAACAGAGGTCTAAAAAAAGTCTAAGAAAAGAAGGGAGAGACACCCATCAAAAGTCTCTGGGTAAAAATAAAAAGGAGAAAGAAATAGAGATGATGTTGTGATGGGGATCTATTATATAGATCACTAAATCAGGAAGGGGATGATAAAGCTCTACATAGCTAACCAAGTTATTATTAACTTTTGATATCTCTCAACATTTCCTAACACTGTTTTATTGAATAACGTATGACCTCTGAATTTCAGAATATTGCAGTTCTGATTCTGATTTCAGGTCACTGTGGTTTTACACCAATATACTCACCATCAAATTTAGCTCAGTTACTCATCTTCCAGCAGCATATGGTCAGAATGCTGTGTGTTTAATCTCGGTGTGTTTTAAGACAAACATCATAGTAAATTTCAGAATGACTATCTGTCCACATTAAATGAAACACTATTAGACAAAAATGCAAAATTAAAAAAAAACAAAAAAAAACCACTTGAGTCTTTCAAATTGCATTTTGAAGAGACCACAGTGTATCATCTAGACTCACTTAGTATTTCTTCCATTTGAACTTTTTCAGAAGTCTTGGCATTAGCATTCATGTGGAAGGGATACGCTTTGGGAAGAGCAAATCAAAGAATGAAATCCTGAGATTCACCCGTCTGCTTTTATGCACTTTGCTATTCTGTACCTCCAGAGTTTGAAAAGATCCAAGAAAAGGGGAAGAGCAATATCATGGGGTTCAGGACACACTTGTTTTCATCTCAACTCAGCAAGACAAAATTTGACCTCAAATTGATCTTGCAGCTCACAGACCGAAAAGAACCATTATGCAATTAGAGCACAGCTCAAAGTAAAAAGATTTGAATGGGATGGGGGGCAGAAGTGAGAGAAGAGCCAAACAGACAAGTGTGAATCCTAAACCAAATGAAATTGTTAAAAACATATCCCTCACTGGGTTAACAGAACAGTAATTCGATCTTCAAGTACCAAGAGTGTGCTGCCAAATCTATAAGCACACAAAGAGAAGTCCTGGCAGCATGGCCAGTGCCACCCATTCATGTGCCTTTGGAGCAATTCTTGGTTGGAGTACAATTGTCAGCGATTACATGGTGCCTGGCTAGACTCAATACATGTGCCTCTGTAGTTAGAAGAGGCACTGGAGGCTCTAACTCACTGAGATGGAGGGAAAGTGGGGGGAAAAAGATCCTATTTCAAAATTGGTTTATCCTCCAAGAGACCAAAACAGGAGCACTGAAATTCCAAGAGCTGTTTAGAGAATCATCGAATGACTTGGTAATGTTCCTTATTGTTACGATCTGCTATCTCGCTCTTCAGATATTGGGCCTAAAGGCAGAGCCCAGAGTGAAGGTAGGGGTGCAAAAACTGGAATGACTGAAATTCCTTTCTAATTTCCAGTCGCTGAAATGATCAAAAAATCTTTTAGCTATTCAGCGCATGCACAAAATGATTTTTATTTATTTAATCAAATATTTATACTATGGACAGAACAAAAAATCTGGAGAGGCTTCAATCAGGCTTTGTTAGATTGCTATTATCTGCTCCTGCAGGGTTAAACAATGTGGCACTTTGTCTGGAATGCAGCCTTTGCCCATTATATGAGAGGGTCTGGTCGGGGGCGATCACTTTTTGGTTGAGGCTTTATTTTAAACTGGCAGCCCCACTGTCACAAATGGTGATTGTGGACAACTTTTTGAATACATGGTTCCTCTCTGTGGAGGATAAAATAAGACACCTTGGATTAAAGCCAGTTGTCCTTGCCCCATTGGGTTATAAAGGTGCTAAAAAATTAAAAATTGGTAGTTTGGCTGATGTCACTAGACAAGAAATTCAAAAGGAAATTGGAGAAAGTAGAGCTCTGGGCTGGTACTCATGGCTATGCAATACAGCTAGTACCCCAATGCCATATTTAGATAGTAGTATAACCAGGAATCATTGGAGACTTTTTTTTCTCGCTAGACTAAATGTCTTCTCCTCGGCCGTGGTGGAAGGGAGATATCGGGGTATCCCATTTGCAGACAGATTGTGTTGTTGCAATACTAATTCAATTGAGACCATTGGATTGTGGGCTATATACTGGGGCCTGCAATAAATATATCTCCCTGATTCTAGCCCCATTCCCTGACCGACCACCGGAGTTCTATATAGCATATCTTTTGGGTGATCGCATTTTGTATGTTATGGGCAAAATCACTAAATTCCTGTTGATTGTATATAATAGGAAGTGCGAGATGAAGGTTAATACACACTAAACTCCTGACCTGATATGACTCAGGGATAATGGTCACACGTTGACACCCTACAGGCTGGTAAACACTGCTTTTCTTTTATATTTTGGATATTGTTACTCTATGTAGTTTGGAATAATTTTAATATGTATATATTTTATATGTTATGCAATAGCCTTTATATGTTATGCAATAGCCTTAGCAATAAAGGTATACTGATTGAAATATTTATACCCTGCTTCTTCTGCTCACAGCAGCTCAAGGCAGCTTACAATGAGAATTGATCGGTGTTTTGATCGAAATTCAAATTAGAAACATTTTTCAATCAGTATTCTGATTGAATTTTGCCAGCCGTTTCGTTTTCACAGACCTGTTCCACACAAATGAAGTGGCTGATTCGAACCGAGGGAAAATAGAACCAAGAGAGGGGATTGAAGGGAGTCAGACACTGACAGGCTGAATCTCTCTCCAGATGTCATTGTCTAGGACTAAGTCCATTTGCCCACATTACCAGGGCCGGTGGGTTCTCCCGAGGGGAATTTCCCAGTCAGGAAACTTATGCTGAGCTCTGCACATAGGCGCAGGACTGAAAGTGTTATCAGCATGTCCAGCTGCATTTTTTCCTCCAAATGTCAGGACTGGATTTCAAGCCCTGGCATTCTGAGAAAAAAATCCTGCTGGATGTGACTGATGAGGCTTTCATCCCCATGCCCACATGCGGAGCTCAACGTAAGTTTCCCAACTGGGAGATTCTCTGCCGGGAGAATCGCCAGCCCCGTTAATGTGGGCAAATGGCATATGGGCTAACCGCAACCCAAGAAGTAAATACAGGGACCTTTAGCCAATCTAGATGCAAGAATCCACAGGTCAGTCCTGATCCTGGGCAAAGCAGGTCCCGGAGAGAAAGTCAGTTTACCATGCTCCCTAACTTTAGCGCCACTACACTACCATGATAGCAATTACCCCTGTCTGAAAGCCCAGGGCCTACATGCTAATTCCAAGTAGAATACCCAAGACCTTAATGTATTTTGTTTGCTGTGGGCAACTTTAGATTATAAGCTCTGGGGCAGGGACCGTGTCTATCTTGTTGTTGTTTTTTAAAGCGCCAGGTACATCGCTGGCGCTATATAAATGCTAATAAAATAACAACAAACAACAACAACCGAGTAAGTGCTTAAGTCATCCTTTTAACTGATGATTATGTGTTGCATCTGAACGTTTTCTGCCTGAAACATTTCAACAATTCCTTCTGAACCCTGGCCAGCACGGTAGCTTCTTGAAGAAGCTACACCACTTCCACTGCTTCTCTGTCCCTCTTCATCCCTCTCTCAAATTCTGGTATCATTCGAAGGGTATATTTTCACAAGCTTCCTCTGTCAGCCTGAGTTATTCCAGAATATAACCAATGTGCTCAAAGTGCTCTTTGGATGAGTGCTACAAAGTACGAACACATTAGGCTGCATTCAGACATCAGTTACCACCCTCAGGCTCCAGCGGCAGCACTGCTGGTTTGTCTGCAGTTTACCCCATTATGACATTTTTACTGTGGTATCTGAACAGATTTATAACACAGCAGATGCTTCCATCACCTCTTTGATACCACATGTATTGGGATTAAATTTAAGAGGGAAATCCCCATCAAAAGATTCTAAGCGTCATCCAACTGATTTCCCTTCCCCACGCAGGAACTCGACACAGTGGCAAGATAATCAGAACAGCTTTACTTAAAATATGCTAGCAGTACAGAGAATCAGTTGTTTGAATTTTATCAGAGGCAGCAAATAGATTACACGTATAGGAAAAGTAAATGAGAAATACATAGCAGAAATGCGTAAGGTGATTAATCTTAGTTCCTATTATTAAGTAAAAGAAGAAATAAGAAATGAGATTTATCTAAAATCCTTAAACCTTACATAGAGATATTTTACACTAAAGCCATCTCAAAAGAATAGCCAGTTCCTTGGAAACAGCTGGTTCACCTTCCTGAGAAGATCAAAATGGACGTGGAGAAGTTTCTCTGCTTGGCCAAATGCCGAAGTGGGACTCAGAACAGGGACCTAGGGTGTTGGCTTCTGCAAGCAAAGCACTTTGGCCCAAGGGCACATTTTATAAACCAGTGCAACCACAAAAAAACCAATATAACATGTCACTATGATTATTTATGAAGCTAACTATCCTTAAAAACTGCCAAAAAAGCTACTAAAAAGAAAGGGGGGGGGGGGGAAAGCTTTTTGGCAGTTTGTTTGGTTTTGTGCTACTGCAGTTTGTGTTGTCACCCTCATTTTATTGTGCTAACTATACTTAGGCCACCTTCACCTAAATAAGGTTTAAAAAATCGCTATTTCAACCAATCAGCAACTTATCTGCCTTTAGCTTAACTAATGTCTGTCAATTTTTGACAAATTCCAAGAGAGAGCTCTCCCTCTTGAGCTGCTTTATCTAACAAATGTCAAGTTAGCAGACTAAGCTTGCTATTTCCTAGGCCTTAAAGCATTAGGCCAACCCAAGCAATCCTATTGATAAGCAAATAACCATTAAACTTAACCTTATAACTAAAGGTAGCGTACATACTCCCCCTCCGCCACCCCTTTGGGTAGATATAAAATAGAATCCCGGACACTATTAAGCACAACCAGAAATTTCAGCATAACAAGCATTGGGAATATCTGCCATGATATGGCAATTGGTCTGAACTAAATGGGAAAGAACGCAAACCTTACCACACAGGTACATCAGGATACTCAAAACTATTATAAAACAATCCCTTGACTAATCAGTCACAACCAAAGTCTCACTTCACTTTCAATAGGGGTTTCTATGGTTTCATCATGCTCAGATAAAATCTTCTTGAGAGAAGCACAAACGACAACCATACTTGAGGTTTCTTTCACTCCAGAGAGTCTTGCAGGTTTAAACTCAACTCTGGAATCAGAGCTCCAAATCTTTCAGTTGTCTGCCAGCAACTGAATGGGGTAGAGGGGGTGGGTGGGGGAGAAGATTGTTTCACTAAATCTTGATACTCGGGGGATTAACAAAAAAAATTCAACATCCAAGTAAAATATCTTCACTGGGTACAGGGCACATTTGCCAACTTTTGCCATCAAACTTGGCTGGAAACTTGGTTTGGGGATTGGGCACCATTATTTTGGCCACAGCCGTTTAGGTTAAAGGTGGTGGCCATTTTATGCATGTGCAAAACGTCCCCAGTGGCCATGTTGCAATTGTGTGCTATGCAGCAGGGAGCTCAGCATTGCACTGCAGCGAAGGACCTGTAGGGGTCCCCCCACAGCAGCGACAGGCCAGAGTATCCTCCTCACCCCCACCCTCTGAGGTCAGTAAGTAACATGCCAGGGCCCCGTGGGTGTGGATGGATTCGGTTTCCTTCCCATTGACATCAATGGGAAAAATAAGAAACCGGAACCACCCATAAATGACAGGCCTATTTACACATAGTTTGGTTTAAACCGAAATTGACTTTTTTCTGGCACTTCTTGGCTTAAATCAAAATTTAAAGCCCCATCCCTAATATTTGGTGTGTTGACAGAATATATTTTGGACATATTTTTTTAATTACCTTTCGTTATTTTTCTTTTTGATTTTTCCCCCCAAAAGCTTTACTTGCAAACATATATTTCATTTTGCAGCAGTGTGAACACTTCAGTGAACTTGCTTTTCACACAACCTTATATTGCCTTAATAGTGGTGCTCTTTCTTGTGATTGTCCTTTTAAATTTGTCCCTCTTCCAAGTGATCTGATGCTTAAGAAACTGTTTGCGAAATGTTGAATGTTTAAATTATTTAAGATATTTTGGTGGGCTCATATAGTGGAAAAAATTAGACAGAATTACAGACTTCTTATACTCAATATTTCTGCTGCAGCGTGAACAATTCAAAAAGGCTTGCTTGGAGGTTTTTGTGGTTGTGTAAGGGGGAAACAGTGTTATCCCCTCTGGGTGCAGCCACACAAGATGCCTGCCTTTCCCTGGGTAGTAGGTACCCTTGCCCCTCCCTGGGCAAACAAGCCATGGAATGTAGTGACCCGTGTGTCCAGGGGCTGCCATATTTTCACCTCCCAGGCTCCCCTTCCCTATCAGCTATCAGGTGAGGCAGAAGAGCGCACCCCCTCCTCCGCACCCCCTCCCAACAACTGCCCGTATGCCCAGCTCCCTGCAGTGTGTGGAAGGTGAGTCCAAATGCCCACCACAGGGCAGAATAGGGATCGGGCCTGCCCTGGTTGTCTGGCTGCACCCTTTGAATTTTATCCCCCCACTCTACAAGCAATCGAATGCTACTGGGAATTTGGGGTCTTACGGATTTTTCCATGTATTTCTTTCTCTTGTTCACTGATCTAGGAATTTGTAGGAAGCATAAAAGCTGGAGACATAGGTGTCTACAGAGTGCACTCAGAAAGAAGAGGGTCCCGATCATGGATCTGTGCGCTGGGTCTATCCCCTTTCCTTGTGTGCATCCCCTTGTGTCTGCTCCCTTACCCTGAACTCAGATTTTACATTTTGAAGGGTATCCTGGATATAGGGGCCAGATCCAGTAACTGGAAAGGGGCCAAATAAACACTTGCCATGGACTACAAAAAGTTCCCCAATCCTGGTGTAAGGAAAGGGGAGCAGAGATGAGAGGGGCTGGTCTGAGATGATTAGAAATGCAGCACCATCAGTCAGTATGGCTTAGTTGCTAAGCTTTGGGTCTACTATAGTGTTAGATAAAGGATTCTGCCCCATGCTGCCTCTTCTAGTTATGCCTTCCTCTCTCCTAACTGCAGCTGAGGAGAGGATGAGATTGGACTGAGGGAACTGATTGTGTTTTGTCATGCATGCGAAGATTGAAGTTCACACTAGAGTTTTCCACACAGTTAGACATTTATGTGGTCTTCCACTGGTAGGGTGAATTCTCTGGTGTCTGTATGTACCGAGGGCTGAGCTCACCCTGTAGCATTTCTCAGACAGGGTACATAGACCCCTGCATAGGGTCTATGCACAGACTTGGGCTTTTGCAAACCTCCAAAGAAAGCAAGTTCCTGTGAAGCAGCCACCAGGAATGCCTCTCATGAGCCCATGTTATATGGATGGGACACGCTAATGGTACATGCAAAAGGGCTGACTTCGGGAACCACCGAATAGGGGACATAGGGGAAAGGCAGTCTTTCAGATGTGTCGGACCCATGGCCCAGACTATTTAAGGCCTTACAGGTCAAAATCGACACCTTTAATTGTACCCAGAATAATATCAGGAACCAGTGCAGACTTTGAAGGACTAACGTACCCTTGGTGACCCACTGCAATCCGCACCAGCTGCAGTTTCCAAAACAGTCATCTGAGGCAGGCCCACACAGAGCACATTTCATTAGTCCTGGCCATTTAGTGCCAACACTTGCACTAAATGCCGCCATAAGTCCCAATTAAGTGAGTGAGACTCAAGCCAGCGCAAAGGGCTGGTGCTAAACAGTTGGAGGATAATGTGCTAAGTTGACATTTGATTAGTTTCCATTTCCAACGTGCATAACAGTGCTCTGTGTTTTCTAGTATTATTTTTTCAGTTCCATGAGTCATTCCATCACTTCCTGGATATTTTGATTTTTGTTATGCTGAAGAAATTATTCTTTTGGTGAGAAACAAGTATTTAGCATTTGTATTACATTACTATTTATTCCCAATGCATACAGGCTATCATATATAAACAGCAGAACCATTGCATATCTGGACATCTTAGGTGATCTACTTTTCATCTAACTTAGGGAGGTGTCTAGTTATGGGAGGAACATGAAACATACATAGAATAAAGAAGGGAGACAAAGCATGTTTGAAATAAAGGAAAATCTGGGTACCGGAGATTACTGTATTACTGTAACAGTAAGGGCTGGTCATCAATAAAAATGTTAGATGGAAAGCAACTTGGCTAACAATCTGGCAAAGCCTCATAGAAAAAATTCTCTTGAAGTTTTCTGGAAACTACAGTACTCCATCCGATACAGGATACTCCAAACATCAAACCTTCTAATAATGGAAGTTATGGTTTCCCCATTATGTAGAGGGTTTTTTTGCTTACCATAATGATTCTTTCAAACATGACAGTAGAGGCATTTTTTTAAAAAAAAGGCAAAAACAATGAAGGTTTAGGTTATGTGATTTCTCTGCATAACATTGTTGTTTTTTTTCAGGGGGTGGATACGCAATGTGAATGTTTTCCAGTATCATCAACTGGCTTTGCTCTGCTGTGCTGAATGGACTTATAAAGCTTTGATCTTTAATTTCACAGATATTTTATTAGGTAACTGGTTAGGCTTTTTCTGGTTTGTGCTGCCAGGTCTTTGATTCTATTCTTTCTTCTTAAACATGAATAAAATGGATTCTGGATGTTAAAAGGAGAAACTGCTGTGATTTTTTATTACCCTTTTATTTAAAAAAAGTTCACTTGCACCTTTTGAATTGTATAGGTCTCATCACCGTGAGGATAAAGATCATCGACAGAATAATTTCCCAAAGGGTGATGGAGGACTAAGCACAAAAGAAACCCTGAAAAGTACAAAAGGATATCAGACCTTTTACAAATACATAATGAGGAAAGGAAGATTGTGACAATTACATTGTATAAAAAAGGGAAATTATTATTGCTTATATAGCACCAGCAGTGTGCCAGGCACTGTACAATGAATAGTTATAGACAGATCCCTACCCCAGGGGGCTTACAATCTAAGAGAGACAAGGGAGAGGGGGAGACAAGGGAGAGGTGAACATCAGGAGAAGCAAGGGGTATTTTCAGGCGTGACAGGGCCTGTATTGGCCCCGTCACAGAATCACCCATTGATCCCCCGCCGGGATCAAACCGTCCAACAGACGTGCCGGCTGATCCCGGTGGGGAATCGGGGAGGGGGCGGGGCCGCATGGTACAAAGTGCGGCCGCACGGCCCCGCCCCCCCATGCTCCCTAGGCCGCCCACCCTCTTGGGAGGCGGGTGGGCACCGAGGCCAATGCGGCCGCAGTGCCCGCCCGCATTGACCACGGCCCGGAATCACGCCGCTGATTCTGGGCCATGGTAGGGGGACAGACATTACGGTCCCCTTGATCATGGGGGGGAATCACATTCAACATGCAAATGGAGATGGTCCGGCCAGGACCTCCGTTTATGTGTTGAATGTGATCCTCCCCCCCCCCCACGATGATTCATGGGGGTGAACATCTGGGGGGAGCTTCCATTCCCCCCAACAGACGTTACGGGATCACGATCACCATGTGGGGATTCACCGTGGTTGAGCCACCGTGGTTAATATGTCTGAAAATACCCAAGGATACATGCATTAGATAAGAAGTTGCAGGTGCAGGTGTTTAACTTAGTTACAGGGGGGAAAAATCAACAATGATTCTGAAATTCCTGTAGAACCTCTGTCTTCAAATTACCACAACATTAGGCAGAGCATTATGCCCAACGTTTGCAAGGGAGAACGTTGAGGAAGCATGAGATGATCACACAAAATGCCTCCCCACCCAAACCAGTGCTAATTGTTGTCTCCAAAACCTAGCTGCAAACCACCTACTTTAGTTTTAGCAGCCCAGATGGAGACCAATACACCCGTGTGTGTCTGCAACTCTATATATCTGAAACAATCCCAACACCACTAGGAAAAAAAACAAAAGGCAACTTTCAGAATCAATAATAGCTATTGCCCCTCAGAACACCAAACAAAGGCAAAGGAGGAATAGGGGCTTATTGGAGACAATTAGCTCTCGCATAACCATAAATTGCCAATGGATGACCAGGGGAGGTGAAGAGTCTCCTGAAAATCTCCCCAGCTCAAGGCAATCTTCATACGTGTCCTGAGCAGGAGGAGAGGAAAAAGAGGGGAAGATTTAGTGATCCAGTACCATCTCCCATCCCCTACCAAAGAGACTCCAACACTTAACCAGCTCTGCTGGACCTAATTGAACCTTCCCCACTTTCAGAAAGGTGCTTTTGGGTTCAGTTCCTCAACTCATCAAACCTCCCCTTGTGTGGCCTTGGCAAATAACTCTAATAGGTTCCCATCCATTTACAACACTTCCCTACCTCAAAGGGAGGTTGTGATCACTAACTCCTTTCATGTATGTTGTATGCTCGGATGCTACAGTATTGAAGGCCTGTAAGTAATCAGATGGATGGAAAGAGAAAGCATTATCATAAAATATATTAAATGAGACTCACAACACTGAATATTCGTTCAAGGTAGTCATTGTACTAACGTGTAAGGAAATGTGTCTGAAGGACAAACTATGTGGATAAATAAGGAATAGTCTTTAAATGCTTTAAAGAGACCTGTACAAACTTGGTAGACATCCAGTTTTAGGACATCTTCCTAAAGGTACAAAATATATCAAAATGACAGGCGATCGATACTGGTGGAGGGGTAGCTCTATATGTTAAAGGCAGTATTGAGCCAAGTAGGATTAAAATTTGACAGGAAGGGAACTGTTCTCTGGAATCTCTATGGACAGAAATTCCATATGTTACGGGGAAGCGTATGCAGTGACTCTGTACTATTGTCCCCCTGACCAGGATAGTGAGACTGACTACGAAATGCTAGTGGAGATTAGACAGACTACTAAATTTGGTAAAATAAAATAATAATAATAATAATAATAATAATGATGATGACTGTGTGAATGTCTCCTCCGGGCGTGATATGGAGGTAAAGATTCTAAATGCCATAAATGACTGCTTCTTGGAGCAGCTGGTCCTAGAACCAACAAGGCG
Source organism: Sphenodon punctatus (assembly GCA_003113815.1). Lineage (NCBI taxonomy): Eukaryota > Metazoa > Chordata > Lepidosauria > Sphenodontia > Sphenodontidae > Sphenodon > Sphenodon punctatus. The sequence continues at coordinate 159,419 of QEPC01003318.1, forward strand.
AAGGAGCTACTTTGGATCCAGTTCTAAGTGGAGCACAGGACATGGTGCAAAGGGTAACAGTGGTGGAGCCGCTTGGCAATAGTGATCATAATATAACCAAATCTGACATAATTACTGGAGGAAGAATGGTAACTAAGGCTACCACAGTAACATTTAACTATTATGCTAAAATGAGGAAGCTAGTGCAACAGGCATGGAGATTATTTTAAAAACACCATATTGGAAGCCCAAATTAAATGTATTCCACAGGTTAAAAAAGGTAGCAAGGGGAAAAAAATGCCTGCCAGCATGGCTAAGTGGGCATGGTGAAGGAGGCTATTAGAGCCAAAAAAAGCATCCTTTAAAAAATGAATCAGAAGAGCTGTCTCAGATCAACGTGACTCTGGAAGAATTTCTAGAACAAATTGACAAACTAAATAGTAATGAATCACGGAAGGAACTCCGATATGAAATTGCAGACCTGCTACTGGTAATTTGTAACATCATCAAAATCTGCCACTGGGACTGGAGGGTAGCGAATGTAACGCCAATATTTAAAAAGGGCTCCAGAGGTGATCCTGGAAAGTACAGACGGGTGAGGCTGACATCTGTGCCAGGCAAAATAATGGAAACTATTATTAAAAGCAGAATTACTGGGCATATTGATAAAGATGGCTTAACGGGGAGGAGTCAACATGGATTTAGCAAAGGGAAGTCATGCCTCACTAATCTATTTTGAGGGCAAGAATAAGGGGGAGCCAGTTGATATAGTGTATCCGGATTTTCAAAAAGTGTCTGATAAAGTTCCTCATCAGAGACTCTTGAGGAAATATTAAAAAGTCATGGGATAGCAGGCAGTGTCCTATTGTGGATTGGTAACTGGTTAACAGACAGGAAACAGAGTAGGACTAAATGGTCAGTTTCCACAATGGAGAGAAGTAAATAGTGGAGTGCCCCAGGAATCTGTACTGGGGCTGGTGTTGTTGAATATATTCATTAATAATCTAGAAAGGGAAGTAAGGAGTAAGATGATCAAATTTGCAGATGACACCAAATTATTCCAGGTAGTTAAAACACGAGCGGGCTGAGCAGGGGGACCTTGTGAGACTGTGTGACCATGCATCTAAATGGTAGATGAAATCTAATGGTCAAGTGCAAAGCGAGGCACATAGGGAAAAATAGGCCAAATTTTATGTACACAGTGCTGGGTTCTAAATGAGGAGTTACCACTCAGGAAAAGGACCTTGGACTCACTGTGGACAATACATTAAAATCCTCAGCTCAGTGTGTGGCGGCCATAAAAAAAGGAAACAGAATATTAGGAATTATTCATAAAGGGATAGAGAATAAAACTGAAAATATCACAATGCCCCTATATAAATCTATAGTGTGTGCGGTCGCACCTTGAATATTGTGTGCAGTTCTAGCTGCCACATCTCAAAAAAGATATATTAGAAATGAAAAGGTACAGAGAAGCGCAACAAAAATGATAAAGGGTATGGAATGGCTCCTCTATGAAGAGAGGCTGGATAGATTGGGACTCTTCAGCTTGGAGAACAGATGACTGAGAGGAGAAATTATAGAAGTTTATAAAATCATGAGTGGTGTGGAACAAATTAACAGGAACAGTTATTTACCCTCTCAAATAGTCCTAGAAGTAAGGGACACTCCATTAAACTAACAGGCAGCAGATTTAAAGCAAATAAAATATAGGGGTTTTTTGCTCAACGCACAATTAAGTTGTGGCATTTGTTGCTAGACAATGTGGTCAAGGCCAGAAGTATAGCTGAGTTTAAGAAAGGTTGGGGAACTTTCTGGGGGATAGGTCCATTAGCAGCTATTTGCTCATTTGGTTTGGGGCATGTAACCTCTTACTTTTGGGAACTGGAAGTGAACAACAGGGAATGGATTGCCCCACTGTGACCTGTTAGCTACTTCTTTCAACCGACCAAGATTGGCCACTGCCAGAGACAGGTGCTGGGCTCGGTGGACCATTGGTCTGAACCAGTATGGCACTACTTATGTTCTTATGAGGATGAAGAATATATCAGTTATACCATATCATATCTTCTTTAAGGAAGACTCAAAATCAGCAAAGTATTTAAGCATATGAGCTGTCCCATTGACTACAAGAGGCCTACTGCCTACTTGAACTGCAATTATATTTATTATGAATTAGGGAGAAAATATAAGTGACACAGTAAGGTTACAGAGAAAACTTTATCAGGAGGTGCTCTTTAACTCTTCACTTTTTGAGTAGTCCCACTGAAATCAAATGCATAAATATTTGCCAGTGCCGGGTGGTAACCTGGAGGTTAGATGAAGATATATATCTTCATGATAAATGATAGCTTAACTCACCAACACTCTCAGGGGATTATTCATGAAGTAAAGTACTATCTAGTTTAACACCACCAACACTGTCCTTGAAGTTGCTTAACGATCAATGCTTAATTTGTAAATTATGAATTACCAAGACACAAGTCTGCCTCAGAAGCCACACACACCCCACTCAGAAGCCACACCTCCTGGCCCAGAGCTTGTCAGCACAAGAAACTGAATCCCAGGGTGTTTTTAAACGAGCAAGGCAATGGGGGGAGGGGGCTGTCCATGGCCACTGAGTGGCTTTACCATGGAGCACCCATTCAGGTGGCATGAATGGGAAGAGTTTCAAACTGTCGGCTCCATATCCCCAGCATGAGGGAACCTGGGCTCCCCAGTGCTCCTGGCCAGTTCTTGTGACTTGCAAAGGCCGTGTCACCCACCCACAGTGCCTATGAGAAGTGGACCAATCTGGGCGTGGTTGTGCCCCAGTTCATATGGGCAGGGGCTCCATGACTACCCATTGCAATGGAACTATTTGACTTGCCCCACAGAGAGCACTCTGGATTTCCTGTCTGTGCTTCATTGTGTGGCCATGAGTATGTGCTCTGTGGCTCACGGGAACATGCATCCCCCCGCTCCACCTTCAGACAGGCAGTGGACTCTGCGACTCCTGGGTGGCCATGCGGGATACCATCTTGTCTAAGGACATCCCTAGTCTCCGGCTAGCAACCCAAAAGCACTGGCTAAACTAACCTGCCTCTTTACAGCTGAATACAAGACAGGCGTTATTGTGATTTAATCTAAATGAGGGCCAGCACAAGAAAGACAGTTAACAAAAGCCAAATAAACCATCAGTTGGGGGGGAGGGGGGGTTCCCTGACTTTTGTTCCCAACCCGGAAATGGTCAATATTGGTCTTTTCCTCACATTTTGGGGTGCACTCTTCTACCAGGAATATGTCCAGTGGCACAGCCCCATCTTGAATTTAATTGCCAGGACTGAGCCCTGCCAACCCCCTCCCCCCAAACACACACACACAAATTAAGCCCTGTTAATGATGTTCTTGAGTAAAATGGTTATAAAACTAGTGTTTTCAAAAGAGACCCTTTCAAAGATGCAGAAAAGGTACGGTTTAAGGCCTTTTCAATTGTCTTAGATCTGTACAAACAAAAACTGTTTTTTTGTATTACTTTACCGTATTTATTTCTTAACGTTGCTGAGCCATAAGTAATGGGTAGAATTGTTAGATGCCAATGCATAGCTGTGTACAGACAGGAACTGATCTCTGTTTTTCGGATATGGCACAGAAAAGTTTTGTTTCACTTCACTAAATTCTATGTCTTCTCAGTGACTTTGCTTTCCTTTGATGGAAAACCAAATTTGATCTTAGCTTTGTCCTCCAGAACAACTGATCTCCTGTCTGTGCTTCATTGTGTGGCCATGAGTATGTGAGGAGTCCCTTCATTTGACAACTAAGGATCTAGCTGTTCAAACAATTGCAGTAATTGAGTGAGCACCTCAGAACTTTGTATGAACATTCACTTGAAGAAAAATAGTTTGCTTTGGCTGCGTTCATGCTTCCTTTGCATTTGCTTTCCATAAATATTCTGTGCAATTATCATAATGTCCTGAGTGGCATAACATGATGGGAGAGAAGCTCACCCATAGGAAAAATATTGAAGTTCACATACACAGTATATAAATCAATTGTCACATCATTAAAATGTGGCCACCATTAGTTTGTAATACAGCATGATTGACAGCATAGAGCAATCTATACAAAGATAAAAGGCAGAAAGGGAAGAAGAATTCTGTATCCAACCAAGGATGTTGGAAGAACTTGGGGGTAGGTAGAATAAATTTTCTTATAATTGTGGTGATCAATCCAAATGGAGCAATTTGATCAAAGCCTGTATGTCCTTGGCATACAACATTCGTGGAAGAAAACTTCTGACAGTAGCCACTAAAAAGCAAATTAGCCTAGGCTTAAGTTTTGTTTTCAATCTTCATTACTAGAAATTATGGTCCTAATTTTGATATAAAATGTTAGTGCTGGACTGACTTCAACGGAGCTACACCAGTGGAAAGCAACAGGGATGGTGACCTACTTCATCGAACTCTACTGAAAGTAATTATGGTATTAGTAGCAATGCCTATTATTATTAATTAATTTAGAGTAGCCATTTCTGACTATTACAAGTCCTCTTTTTAGTTTCAACTTGCTGTCATTCATGGCAATTTAGCAAAGCAGGTCCATGTAGCAGTGTGGGTGTTCAAAGTAAAGCTTCATCTTAGTGCTCAGTTTTTCATATTTCAAATTAGAAGCATGGCCATATGTTTTTCTTTCTCGGGAAAGAAGTGCCTGAGGTTTGAATTCCATTCACCCCCTTCCCCTCCTGAAGGAGAGACACTTTGGCTGTTTTTACACAATCGCTATACCAGTATCAATCCCTCTTAATCCAGATTGTATGGGATCATCTAAATAGCCATACCGAATTACTATACTTCTGATTCCTGTTTCCTAACTCCTGTTTCTTGCTTTTATTCTGAAATAAGTCAATCTGATTTTCAAGCATTTATTTACTCTGTAATAAAATAAGTTTGGAATAGTGATCATGTAAATGCTTATTTAAGTGCTGGCAGGGGTTGTCAACACGTGCCTTCGGCAGGGGAGTTTGCCCCCCTGTCTTAAGGAGGCCGTGGTGTGCCCCCTGTTGAAGAAGTCATCCTTGGATGTGGACACACTCGCCAGTTACTGACCCATCTCTAACCTTCCCTTTTTAGGGAAGGTTATTGAACGGGCAGTGGCATTGCAGCTCCAGGTTCACCTGGACAGCATCACTTTTCTCGACCTGTTTCAAACAGGGTTTCGACCCGGTCATGGTACGGAGACAGCATTGGTGGCCTTGGTGGATGATCTCCGCCGGGAGATGGACGCAGGACGTTCGACACTACTGGTCCTGATAGATCTCTCGGCTGCATTTGATACAGTGGACCATGAGCTGCTGTTGAGATGGTTGCATGACCTGGGGGGTCTGGAGGGGACCACCCTTGGTTGGTTCCAGTCATTTCTCTCGGAGAGGACTCAGCAGGTTGTCCTGGGACCAGAAACATCTAGTCCCCGGGACCTGGACTGTGGTGTTCTGCAAGGTTCAATCTTGTCTTCTTTATTGTTTAATGTATATATGCAGCCCTTGGGAGAGATCATAAGAGGGTTTGGTGTGCGTTGCCACCAATATGTTGATGATACCCAGCTTTACCTCTCTTTTTCAGCCGACCAAGGCCCTGCCATCTCCGTGCTATCTCAGTGTTTGGAGGCCGTGGCAAGTTGGTTATGGCAGAGCAGACTGAGGCTCAATCCCGATAATATGGAGGTGATGGTGGTAGGCCTAGCGGGGGATGTTGTGCCCCCTCTTGTGGAGTTGGTGTGCCCCTCTGTGTCTCAGCAGGTTCGGAGTCTGGGGGTATTATTGGATGCTGGTCTCCGTCTAGATCAGCAAGTGGATGTGGTGGTGAAGGCGGCTTTCTGCCAGCTGCATCTGGTGCGGAGGCTGCGCCCATATATCTCCAGACCCGACCTGGCCACTTTGATCCATGCGCTTTACATGGGGCTTCCTTTGTTTCCGGTTTGGCGCTGCAGCTGGTGCAGAATGCAGTGGCCCATCTCCTTACAGGGACTGGGCGATGAGAGCACATAACACCTGTGCTCCATGCTCTGCACTGGCTGCCTATAGCGTACCGAGCCTTATTCAAGGCGTTAGTGTTGATCTATAAAGCTCTGAATGGTCTGGGCGCCTTGGAGCGATCCCTTTGGTTCACTGGGGGCGCCTTTTTGGAGGTCCCCCGTGTGAGACGGAGGCCACAATGGAGAGAGCATTCTCAGTGGCCGGGCCGTGGCTCTGGAACTCCCTCCCGGAGTAAGTCCACCTGGCCCCAGGTCTGCTGGCATTTCGTCGAGCCTGCAAGACCTGGCTGTTCACCCAGGCCTTCGGAGGGGGGGATGGGAGCAGTAGTAGTTTTTGGAGGGGGGGATGGGATGATATTTTTAAAATGTATTGATGAAGCTGTAATTTTAATGCTAATTTTATGGAATTTTATTGTGTTGTTCGTTGCTGTAAGCCGCCCCGAGATGCTGTAGGCATGAGGGGGCAGTTAAAAAATGCTTATAATAAATAAATAAATAAATAAATTCATCACCTCAAGGCTGGACTACTGTAACACGCTCTACGTGGGGGTTCCCTTGATGCTGGCCCGGAGGTTGGAGCTAGTGCAGAATGCAGCGGCCCATCTCCTAACAGGGACAGGCTGACGAGAGCACATAACACTGGTGCTCCGTGCACTGTGCTGGCTGCCTGTAACTTGCCGAGCCAGATTCAAGGTTTTGACTTTGATCTATAAGGCCCTGTACAGTCTTGGACATCTCAGGGACCGCCTCATCCTCCGCAACTCAGGATGAACTCTCCGGTCCACTGTGGGCGCCTTCTTGGAGGTCCCCTGCATAAAGCAGGAGGCTACAATGGAGAGGGCGTTCTCGGTGGCTGGGCCCCAATTGTAGAACTCCTTCCCAGAGGAAGCACAGCTGGGCCCAAGTCTGTTGGCCTTCTGTCGGGCCTGTAAGACATGGCCGTTCTCCCAGGCCTTCAGAGGCGGGGAGGGGAGGGGAGGTTAATCTTTTGTGTGGGGGGTGTTTTAAAACTGTTTTAATAATACTAGTGTAGATATTTTAATATTTTTTATATTGTGGTAAATTGTTTTATTTCATGTTGGAAGCTGCCCTGAGATGCCGTAGGCATGAGGGGGCAGCATATAAATGTAATAAAATAAATAAATAAATAAATAAATTATTCCAGACTAGAGCCTCCCTGCCATAGAAAACTGCAGGTAGAGTTTACATCCCCTCTACCCAGCTTCTCTATGGTATTCTGAAGTCTTGGGTGGAAAAATGTCACAGGTAGGGATTTATAACAGAGAAGGCTGTGACAAAATGCTACCATGCTGCTTCCTAATCCACTATGACCCTGTAGTGGAGGGAATCCATCACACCCACCCACTCCAGGGACCCATGACAGCAAGTAACATAGACACAACAAGGTCACTGGGAGGAGGGGCTGCCCACATAGCACCAAGAAATCAGAGCAGAAGAAGGCTCTGAAATTCAGCTGTGCTGTCTATGTAGCTGAATCCCCTGTTTGGCTCAGCTCTCTACACAAATACAATCCCCTCTGGAAATGTACATCTCAGTCAATTAATGACAAGACCGATGCACTAACAGAGGCATTCTCCTCTCGGTTGGAGTTCCCCCAAGGCGCTATAATTCAACTGCGCTGCACCATGGGATTGATGCAGTCCTCCTTGCAATCGCTATACTGGCATAACTGTTATACTGGATTAAGGTTTTATGCCGGATCAAGTCTGACCATCTAAACATTTATTCTAGAATAACACCACAAGAATGTAATACTGGAATTACAGCCAATACTGCGCTCGTGTAAAACAGCCTTTGTCCTCCTGAAGAATTAGTGGGATTCACCACCCAAAAAGGGACTGTCCCTCCAAAATGCTTATTCTGGACTAGAGCCTCCCTGCCATAGAAAACTGCAGGCCTTGAGGTGGGGGATCCATAGGTGAGGGAGGTATCAACGTCATTATCTCCTCCGGGCAGATATCCTGGTGCATGTTGGCCCTCGGGAGGTTTGGAACCAGTTAGGTTGGTTCACCCCCAAAGGCTTATGGAACCTGAAAGGTTCCAGATAGCCCTAGGGGATGTATCCTCTGACCTTGATGGCCACTCACTTGATGACCTTGTGTCTAGGTGGAATATCAGGCTGTCGGGTCTTCAACTGTGAGGCTTCAAGGCGTCTGCTCCCGAAATGCCAGCAGCTCCCCATGGTATATGGGTGAGCTGCGGTGGATGAAGTGGGAAGGGCAGCGGTTAGAGTGATGATGGCATCACTTGCATACTGAAGTAGACCAGTTGCGGCATAGAGTCTGGTTACGTACCTATGCCTTAGTGGTGCAGACAGAAAAGAAGGTTTTCTTTACTGCCCGAATCATGTCCACTAAGTCCCACCTGTCTGAGTTTTCCGGGTGGTGAGGGGGCTCGTCAGTCCGGCCTCCCTCCGCCTGGACGTGGAACCATCAAATGCTCGCTGTGATTTGTTTGGGGACTTTTTTGCAGATAAAATCGCTCAAATTCACCATGGTTTTGATGCAACTTTTTTAACAGAGAATGGGTCTGAAGCAGCGAAATCCCCGTCTGGTCTTGTTTTGTGGGATGAGTTTCAGACGGTGCCACCCTCAGATGTGGGGGATGCTCTTGGGACTGTTCAAGCCACCAATTATGAATTAGATCCATGCCTGTCCTGGCTGGTTAAGGCTAGCCGGGAGACATTGGGGTCGTTACTGGTGGGGATAGTCAACGCCTCCCTTGGGGAGGGCAGGGTGCCAGGTTGTCTCAAGGAGGCAGTGGTGCAGCCCCTGCTCAAGGAGCCATCTTTGGACATTGATGTCCTTGCCAGTTATCAGCCAGTCTCTAACCTTCCCTTTTTAGGGAAGGTTATTGACCGGATTAATTTTCTTGATCCCTCGCAGTCAAGCTTTTGTCCAGGTTATGGCACGGAGACTGCGCTTGTGGCCTTGGCTGACGACCTCTCCCGTAAGTTAGACCGGGGTCGTTCGACCCTGTTGATCCGGTTAGCTCTCTCGGCTACATTTTGTACCATTGATCATGAGTTGTTGGTGACTCAGCTGTGGAACTGGGCAGAGATTGGCAGGACTGTTCTTGAATGGTTCCGCTCATTCCTGGCCGAGAGAACCCAGTGTGTGGTGCTGAGGGAGTTTTCATCTTCCCCCCGGGGCCTCACATGTGGAGTACCGCAGGGTTTCATCCTATCCCCTCTCCTGTTCAACGTATACATGCAGCCTTTGGGAGAAGTTTTTAGGAAGTATGGAGTGAGTTGTCATCAATATGCTGACGACACCCAGCTATATCTTTCATTTTCCTCCAACTCAGGCCCTGCAGTCTCGGTGTTTACCCGGTGTTTGTCCGCTGTAGGGGAATGGATGAGGGCGAGCTGCCGGAGACTAAATCCTGACAAGACAGAGGTGAAGGTTATGGGGAAGGCTGGGGTGTGTGTGGCCCCCATCACTGATGGGGTCCGCCCCCTCCACCCCCCTGGTTTCTCAGGTCCGGAGTCTGGGAGTGCTCCTGGACCCACAGCTCCACCTGAATGCTCAGGTGAAGGCTGTGGAGAAAGGAGCATTTCACCAGCTACATCTGGTGCGTTGGCTTAGGCTATATGTCTCAGACTTGGATCTGGCCACGGTTAACCATGCTTTTATTACCTCGAGACTGGACTACTGCAACACGCTCTCTGTGGAGCTACCCTTGGCATTGGTTTGGAAACTGCAGCTGGTGCAGAATGCGGCGGCCCGTCTCTTAACGGGGACGGACCAATGTGAGCATATAACACTGGTGCTTCGCTCTCTGTACTGGCTGCCGATAGGTTTCTGGGCTCAATTCAAGGTGTTGGTGCTGACCTTTAAAGCCCTAAATGGCTTGGGCCCCACCTATCTGCAGGACCGCCTCACACTCCAGGTCCTGGAGCAGCCCCTGTGGTCGGCTGGGGGTACACTCCTCGGGGTTCCCCAGGTTTCCCGGGTGTCTACTCTGAGGGCGTTCTCCATGACTGCACTGTGGTTGTGGAACTCCCTCCCATTGGAGATTCGCTTGGCTGCCGACCTCCCCTCTTTCCGCAGACAATGTAAGACCTGGCTGTTCTGCCAGGCCTTTCCCGAGGAAGATGGGGTGGGTGGGGTTTTATATTGTTTTAACAGAAATTAATATGGTTTATATTAATGTTTTAATATATTGTGAGTCGCCCCGAGATGCCTGAGGCAGGAGGGGGCCGCATATAAATTGTAAAAATAATAATAAATAAATAAGATGGAACTCATTGGGAAGTATGAAGATCTAGACTTAATGGCAATGCACACATGATTAAGGAGTCTTCATACTAATATGACAAACAGGCACAACTATTAATCCACTCCCACTCATCACCCCCCATCTTCCAGGCTTTAAGGCTGTTTTTAAAATGGGGGTTGGGGGAGGGTGAGCCTGTGTGTGCTTGATGGAGTGCATACACAGTTCCAGTGGATTGAGGAGGGTTTAAATGGTGGGAGATGGGCATGCACTCTGTGTGCACACCCATCCACTCACCGACCACCCATGCCCCCACGTGGTGCAACCCAGAATTTTCTGGGGTGTTCCATGTGGGGAGATGTGTGGAGGTGCATGGGTTGCGGGAGCGCCGCTTTCCCACCCACTCCAACTTTCATATGGGCAGTACCATGTGTGTCCACTGGGTGGACCTGTGTAGTAGCATCTCGTGTAAAAACAGCTTAAATTGCAAAAGCTGACACAAGTTTTGCTTGGCTTGATTATGCAAGTAGTTATGGGATTTCTCACATGCTTAAATGTAAACAGATACTTAAGTGTTTTGTGGAATTTTGGCCAGAATGCTCAACTCCTAGAAGGAGCAAGTCTTAATTAATACATACATAAGAAAAAAAAATCATGAAATGTATCCAAGCCACACGTTTGAGCTTAGGGAGCTTGCACATGAGACAGGGGAAGGGGGAGAACTGCCAAGAGACAAAATCAAAGCCAGGGGAATCATGTGAAACTCCACTCGTGTGCAGGGTTTTAAACATCATTAGCCCATTTCTGCCGTGATTTCACTCACGGATGGCAGGACTCAAAATTCAGCCTTGTCATCTGTGAGTGAAATCACGGCAGAAATGGGCTAATGATGTTTAAAACCCCACGCACATGAGCGGAGCTTCATGTGATCCCCCCGGCTTTGATTCCTACCCACCCGCCCACCCCCCGTCTCATGTGCAAGTGACCTTAAAGTCATCTTTGTGTGCAAAATGAATAGCACAAACAAGTCATTTAGATTTTCTTTCTACGTCAAAGTCACATGTCATTGTAATGATGAAGCATACAATCTGTGAGTGTGACACAAAGCTGGGTGACTTTTATAAAACACTGCTTACATTGTTGGTGGATAAATGGACACTTGCAAAGATTTTTAATGCAATTTACTTGATATAGTCAAAACAGCAACAAACACACAGAGAATCTCAGGGGAAGCATGAAAAGTTCAATATTTTCATGAGAGGAGTGCAATTCAGTTTGATGGTTACTAGTCCTACACTGACCAAGTTGTAACTGGGTGAGATCAACAGCAGCCATCCACCTTTGGGTACTTCAGAGAAATAAACAGGTCATCATTATTTATACATACATACATATTTTATTTATTTATTTATTTAATATATTTATATCCCGCCCCTCCTGCATAGCAATGTGCTTGGCACTGAACAGTTGTGATTGGAGACACGTCCCTCCATCGAGGGGCTTATAAGTCTGGAATAGACAAGGGAGGGGCACATAGGGAGAGAGCGGGATATCCATTAATCTGATGCAGCTGCAGTTACAAGGGAGGAGAGGAATCCTGGAGGATGAGCCAGACTGTGATCCATTTTCTGCTGTTCACGCCTAGAAGTCATAGGTCTTCTCTCCTGGATAGTAACAATGCATAGACCTATCCTCAAGCAAATTATCCAATCCTGTTCTTGAACCCAGATACGCTATTGGCCTTCACAGCACCCGTCAATGTGCTCCACAGGTTAATCGTGTTATGCAAAATAGCATGTACCTTTGTTTTGAACCTGCTGCCAGTTAATTTCACTGGGTGTGCCCTAGTATTCGTATTCCAAGAAAAGATAAACAATTCTCAATTTACTTACTCAAGATTTTGTAAACCTCTATCATACTCACCTTAGTCATCTCTTTTCTAAGCTGAAGAGTACTGACCTTGTGAAATAGAAATATAGGAACTACCTGGAACCTATTAAAATATTAATTGGAAAGCAGATAAAATGGCCTTAAGCACTACTACCCAATGGATACATGACAACATCAACACCAATAACAAACAATAAAAGCTAAGCAGTCAGAAATAACTTTGTTTTCTTTTCAGGTGAGGGAAAGATGGGACTGAAAACAGGAAATAATCTACTGAAATGTTTCCCTCTTACTCAACAGTAGGTTCAGTACTTGAGTTACAGCCATTACTTCTTAATTCCACCCACCCAGTGTTAAGTCACCATCAAATGTTCTTGCCTTGTCCACAAATGAGTAATAGCATGTTTTGGCTGTAATTGCATCTTGTTTTGACTGGGCAAAAGCTGTACCATAATGCTCAGTGCCTCCACCTCTCACAACAGCTGCTAAAAGTTCTTTTGTTCTTGTTATGTCTAGAGGAAGGGATAATGAGCCATTGGTAACATTCTGTTGTGTGACTCGTTTCCTTAGACTGGCAAGCACTAGAAACAAATATTTTGTTCAGAGTGATTTTTAACTTTTCCACGAATAGTGTTCTACCAATGACACAGAGCAGCACAGAAGCACACAACTCTCAGTGGAATCAAACGAGATGATAGCCCACAAGAGTCCATGTTCAGTCTATTCAGCCCCCACACCCTCGAAGCTCCCAATCACATGTTGAGCGCATCCAGCCTAAAAAATGGGTAGCCCCCACCTGTATTTCATGTGCTTATGGCAGTTCCCCCAGTGGCACTAGCGATCTCCCTCCCCGTGGCTGCCTCTCATCTAAGAGGCATGCTAGAGATCTCCCCGCCCACCCATCCCACCCCGTTGATAGGTTGCAGGGGAGGGAGAGATCTCTAGTTTGCCTCCAATCTGAAAGATGGCTGCATGGGAGGGAGATTGCTACCAATCTCATCTCAGCTGACCAGGTACACTAGTCGGAACTAGAGCTGAAAACAACAAATTGTGGTGAATGCCGCTGTTTCCATCGGAAACAGGTCATTCGCTTTCATTCACGCAACACAGAAACATACCAGCTTTTCCAGTGTTTTCACCATTTAGAGCCAGCTAAGTGCCAGGGAAGTGCTGGAAATTGCCATAAAAGTTCCGTAAAAGCTGTAAAACTTGTAAAAAAAATCCAAGACGTCCTCAAAAGTGATGGGAAAATGCTGGAAGGTGACAAAAATGATGAAAAATGCGGGAAAGTGATTAAATCAATGGGAAATGGTGTAAAAATCACAGGCACCAATATCAGCAATGGCGGAAGTACAGAATCACCGGAGACTGATGAAGTAGCAATGAACTCATGCAAGCACTCCCAAAAGGCTGGTACTTTCCTGAAGAACGGAAACACTTGCTCTCTTCTCAGCCCTAGGCCGGACTATATGTACTGGCGGACCTGGATGCCGGTGAGACTGTGGGTGAACCTGATTGATGAGATGCAGACATGTGGGCATCCATTAGCCCTGATTGGCCCACTTGGTGGGCCTGCAATGTTCCTGGACTCCACTGTGAGAGGCAGAGGTGATCACGTAGATGACACATGGTGGGACACCATGGTGGGGCACATGGGCATGTACCTGGTGAAGGCTAACGTGCGCTATCATCTTGTTTGATTCCACTATATGGTTTATGTACATGACGGGTGAACAGAAGCAGTCTACAAATTCTAGAATGAAGAGCAGAGGAGGTGCACAAACTTTTCTTGTAATCAGAGAATAAAATAAAAGTTCACTTCAGGCCAACAGCCTATATCTGATAGCTGAGGAGATATTTTGCAGAACACAGCATGTGCACCTGATTCTCAATCCCCACCCTCTAAAACTGCCAGGTGGCTGGAGAGGGTCTTCCAAGCTCAGCATCCCCTGAGATAAAGTGGCATAGGCAATAGGCGGGGGGGGGGGGAACCTCCCTGACCCTCCACCCCGTGCCCGTACTCCTGCCTCTCACAGGAGGCCAAAGTATTTCTTCCCTAACCAACACATATCCCAGATCCCTCATGCCTGCACTCCCTTATCTGACAAGGGGGTCATGGCACAACCCTCCCCCCCCCTTTCCTGCCAATACCTTTTTCTCAAAGGGGGGTTGTGGCACTCCCAAACCTCCCCCCCAACATCCCTGAGCCCCTATGCTTATAGCCCCTTCACATAGGGGCCAGGGCACTCCCTCAACCTTCCCCCCCCCCTCACAGGGGTGTTATAAGAGAACCCTGCCCCCTCTCAACCCTTCCCCAGCCCATATCCCCCCACATCCCAACCAAAATAAAAACAGTTTAAAACAACCTTTAAAACAGCAAAATAACCCTCCATCCCCTGCGCTCCAATAGGTCCATAAACGACAGCCGTGTGCAGGTGGCGGAGAGTTTAAATTGTCCTGAAGAGGACTATATGATGCCAGAAGGCCTGGGGTGGAGGCAGGGCAGCCCCAGGTGGAAACAGTCCTACCCCTTCCACTGCTCCAGTAGCAGATTTCCTGCAGATGCTTTGAGACACCTGGATTTCCTGTGCCATGTCAAGTATTATCACATGATGCAATAAATCAGACATCATCTTACCATGTAGCACAGTAATTCAGACATCCAAAAACACTGGGCAGAAGAAACCCCAAGAAGGGTTACTACATGCCGCCGCTTTCCAAGCCACATTTTCATGACACCTAAAAGCACCCTAAGCTCAGTTGCAGTAGTCTGGCTATTTTTATGCTTTCCAACCTCTAGTCATACATTATATTTAAGCAAAGGCTCATGGTCATTAGATCAAAGACAGATCATGTAAACTTCAAGGACTTTAAGAAAGCCAAGACAGTGATCTCAGAAAATGTAACAAATCCCATTTAACACTTGAATGGCCATATGAAATTCTTGCCTTGAAGACAACCTAAATGCATCTCAGTAGTTTGTCTTTTATTAACAGAAGGGAGATGAAAGAGTGCAAGTGAAAGGTGCAATGTTAGGTTAGATCAACTTTTCATTTCCAGTATATCTTAAGCTCAAGGAAACTACAGTACAATTGATGCAACCTTCTACTTACTAAGAGGTGGTGAATAAATTACTCCACTCTTCTCCAATATAATTCAGTGTATTCAAATTGCAGAATTAACTAAAAGATCAATTTTATTGATGGGTATCTGATAAGGGCAGCCTGTCATTTTGGCTCTGAATGCTTTTATCAAGATCAATTCCCATTTTCAAGCAGAGCAATTGACTGACTGTCCTTCCCGTTATTTGGAAGTAATTTATTTTTTGCTAATACAATAATCTAAATATATTGATTTTTTTCCTGAAGTTACTGAGGTACTGAATCTGAGCACTCATTAAGGACTTTTAAAAATAGCTCCATTCATCATACATTAATAATGGGAACATGCTACCAGGAGTGTAGCTAGAAGGGGATGGGCCGCAGGACAGAAGATGAAATGCTCACAGCAAGACAGAGGGCAGGAGGGAACAAGGGTTGCAGTTGGGGATGGGGTGACAGGAGTTGGATGCAGGGTTGCGAGGGAGGAGAGGGGGTGGTGTTGCTGGAGAGAGCAGGACCACGCTTTAGGGGTGGGAAGAGTCAATGGGCATGGGTTTCCAGAGGTCTGGGTTGGGAGGCAGGAACTAGGCAAGGGGTTGCTGTGGTGATGGGGAAAGTGAGGTGCACGTTGAGCAAGGAGGAAGAGGTGGAGGACAGGAAAGGCCACTGAGGAGCTTGGCAGAGGATTATTAGGGGACGGAGGAAGCAAGGGGCGGGACTGCCAAGGGCAGGAAACAGTGGAAAATAAGGCCAGATTGCTGGGGATGAGTTGGGAACACATTTCTGGGGCAGAAGAGGACAGTAGGAGCAGGGCATGGGTTGTGGGGGAGAACAGGAAGTGGGGCTGGGTTGCAGGGGTGAAGAAGACAGAGTGGGGTCCACAGGGTCAGACGGGAGAGTGTTGCCAACTCACCAGAGGCACTGGGATGTGGGAGGACTTTACCAGGCTGCCACCAGCAAGGCCAGCAGGGGCAATGACCTGGGCTCCACAGTCAGAGGGGGTCCTGCAGGGAGGCAAGTCCTGGTAGCCTCAGGTCTGATGTTTTTGAGGCCCTGTGACTGTTTTCTCAGGGTTCGCTTCCTACCTTTGATTCTCAACCCCAGGGGCAGCTGCTTCCTGCAAGGCCCCATACACTTTCCTCCTAGCAGGGCCCTGGAGGGGCAATGAGGAGAGTATGGGAGCCCTGCATTTTATTTTTGCCCTGGGCCCACAAATTCTAAGGCTGACGCTTGCTGCCAGGTCCTGCCTTCTTGGATTCTGATGCTCCATTGACTCATCAGGGGGAGAGGGGGCACAGGAACAGGGTGTCAGTGGCAGGCAGTGCAGCTGCCCTATTGGCTCCTCGAGGGAGACTTATAAGAAAACAGAGCAGCTGAACCATCTGTCCCCGTTAGAGCTACACCCTTGCACGCTGCCTGGAAGAGCACTCAGAAATGTAATGATGAAGCTAAATGCTAGCTTTTGGTGTAGAGAAGTGTATATACTATGCATAGAAGTGATTCTGAGTTCTGTTAGCACTAGTTCAGCATAAAGATATAAAGAAAACTAGGGATGGGTGAACAGATCGCGGTTCGGGTTCGTCCGTTCGGTTTGGCTGCATTCGGTTCGTCCGTTCGGTTCGGCAAGTTTGCAGAGTTCAGGTTCGGCTGTTTGGTTCAGTCGTCCAAACAGGCCGTTCGGTTAGGCCATTCGGCTGTTTGGTTCGGCCATTCGGGAAATGTTGTTATGGGTGTTTTTTTGTTTTTTATATGGTTTTTTGGTTTTTTATTGGGTTTTATATGGTTTTCTTTTGTTTTTTATTTGGTTTTTTGGTTTTTATATGGGGTTTTTTAATTTATTTTTTATCTAATATATATATATATATATATATATATATATATATCTACATTAAATATAACTGCTATTAACTATTCTAAATGCTATGAACTAAATGGATTATCTAATAAGTA
>QEPC01003318.1:176677-190341 GCA_003113815.1 Sphenodon punctatus
GGGGGGAATCACAAACAGAAGAGGAGTCTGTAGTGAAATACATACATTACATACTCAATGAGTCTGTACAGTGCATAACACAAGCTTTCAGTTTATGGTTTAAGTTTCATTTCATTACAAAACTGAAATGAAACTTAAAGCAATCTAAAAATCCTACTCAACGCCTGCTGTTCAGGAACACTGACTAGCTCAGAAGGTTTTGGGAAGGGGGGAGGCAGATAATTAGTTTAGTTTCTTGCAAGCCTCTCCACCCCTGGTGCCTGGAAGTCTGGTCCTCAGTGACTGACACCTCCCTGTAACGTTTGACCTTCCAGTGAACCTTTTTTTGCCACCCGAACTACCCGAACGTGATCCGAACTGACTGAACTGTTCGGCCATTTCACCGGTGTTCCGTTTGTTCGGTATGTTCACGTTCGGGTTCAAGTTCGGTCATCCGAACAGGCCGAGTTCGGGCCGAACTCCGAACTGCCGAACCACGTTCGCCCATCCCTAAAAAAACATGAAACTAGCCAAAGTTTGGAGTTTGTGTTTTTTGTTGTTGTTGTTCTTTTATTGATTTCTATAATTAAGGAAAAACTCCAACCAGTATTACTGTCCTTTTTCCCCCCCTCCCCACTTCACTCGTTAGATATATTCACAACTACCCATGAAACAGTGATCATCCATCCAGGACTACCATGGTAGTAAACAGCAGGTATTCAATAGGGCTGAAACATAGTATTTGGAATTACTTGGTTTTTACCGAGTATTTTGGTACTCGACTCTGTTTTACTGAGAAATTGGCCCATTACTCAGTACATCCTCAACTAAGCAAAGGGGGGAAGGGGGACAGGGGGAACAGAAAGAAAGGCAAGCCAGGGACATATACCCCCTTATAGGGGCTTTTCCTGCCCCCATGCAAGGAGACTTGGTAGTCTCCAAGTAGGAGACTTGGTGCCCCCATGCAAGGAGACTGAGTACTTGGTACTCAGAAAAATACTCAGTAAAAAACTTGGTATTTTACGGAGTACCGAGTATTCAGCTGCATTACCAAGAACCACTGAAACCCACTGTTCCTCTTTCAGGAGGCCAAAGTCCCTCTTTCAGAAAAGATACAAAAAGTCAGATATTCAAGTCTCTGACACCTCTTTTCTGATGCTCTCCCAGGAAAAGCACTTGAGGACGACAATGGGGAGATGATGGAATGACAAGACACTAAATGGAATGATGAGAGCGTATGCCTCTCTTTATTTGGAATGTAGGGAGGGGATGCAAGTAAGTACACAAAGGGGCAGAGCTTATTTGCCAAAGGGCAGAGCTTATTGGCCAGTGGTGGGGCTTGCCCCTCTTTGGCCAATCAAAATTTTGAAAGATATGCTAAAGATTTCTTGAACTCATAAACACCTCACTTCTCTCCGTTTAGCTTACATTCCATTCATATGATATGCAGTCAAATGCCAGCACTGTGTGGCTGGAAAAGACTAGTTACTCAGAGTGTTACTGTACAGAAATACTTTGTCACCTGGTTCAAATATTTGGCTTATCAAGCACTGAATGCTAGAGCTATTTGCTAACAACATAGTGACATGGTGTGAAAGTAGAGCAAGAAGCCTTGATGTTAATGCTAGGTCACTTATGGACACTTAACAGCCTATCACTCCCAGACAACAACATGACCGTGTCTGCCATCAAGCTGACTCCCACAATGTCACAGCAAATATTCAGCCTGCCAGTGCCTTGCAGTTTTATTTTTCACTCTGGACAGATGTCTTCAAGTTTTGCAGTGACAAAAAACTATCCCTTACAGGCAGTTAGCCTTAAAAGAAATCAGGATCAGTTGCTGCATCAATATCATATTTATAAATAGTTTAACAAAAAGTTGATACCTGATCAATTGATGTTTGAATAAGTGGTTGACCAATTATTAAAAATGATTATAGGGGTTAACAGATCAATACTTTGTTTATAGAGGTTATTTGTAGCAAGTTCTACTGATACCGTTATAACCATGCTTATCCAGTCTTCACTAACCCTTAAATATCACAAGTAAATGGAATCCCGTGAGTGAACTTAGAACTAGGGATGGGCAAACAGAACGCTGTTTGGACGTTCGGTTCGAAAGCAGAGTTCAGGTTTGGCTGTTCGGTTCGGCGGAGTTCGGTTCAGCCAAACTCGGCCGAACGGTCAAAAAAGTGCTTTCGGTACCGAAACCGATTTTTTTTCATTCTCGGTATTTTTGGCCCTGAAACCACCCCTGGTGTCCACCCCTGGTGCCAGGAAGTCTGCTCCTCAGCTGCCTCCCCCTTCCAGTCATGTTTTTCCCACCCAAAGTCACGTTTTTCCCACCCCCGAACTCATCCGAACTTTTCCAAACTGTTCAGAAGTTCGAGCGTTCGGTTCAGAAGTTGGGTTTGGTCGTCCGAACAGGCCAAGTTTGGGCTGAACTCCGAACTTCTGAACTGCATTTGCCCATCTCTAATTAGAACTGCACGTGGAAAAAAGCAGTATGAATATTATCTCAGACTAACCCAAACTTACTTCTGTGCAGGGTAAATTGCACAACTGTTGTCTAGGACCAGAGCAAGCACTTCAACCACTGGATTGATAAATGGGCAGATTCCCCCAGTCTAGCCATCTCATAAGCAATTTGGGAGGCAAGTACCTTCTAATTCACTTTAACCTCCCCTGCGTTTGCATGAGCAGGGGGAGCTGAAATCAGGATAAAGAGGTACTTATCTTTGCAAAGAATAGTTAAAGTGGAGGAAGTTCCTACTTCAGGGAGGAAGATGTTCTGTATGGAAGAGTACTACCAATTACCTCCACCTTCTTGTTCTCAGAACTGTAAGTACTTGCTAGAACAAGAAGAAGGTCCCTTTCAGCAAGGGTCTACCTCACTGGCAGCTCCCTGCAAGTTCCCAAGCAGGAAGATGAGGGGAAGGGGAAAGCTTAGCTCATTCCCTCATGTCCTGAATTTGGTCCCTTAGGCCAAGACTGTTCTCTATGGTCACTCTGCAGGCACCTTGGACCCCCAGAATCCTATCAGGACCCACAAGATCTTTTAAAATGCTGATCTCATTCTGAAAAGTCTTTTCACTCTAATATCTCTATCAAGTCAGGGACCGTTCCAAACTGGCTGGCGCACAAAAGTATTTCATAGTACACACAGCATGTTCAACATAAATAAGTCATAGATGCGTATTTTCATTTGAATGATAAAACTCCAGTTCCCAATACTTATCCTCCATTCTCCACCAACATTTTATATGCATCCATTTCTAGACTGGAACAACAAACAAGAAATCTCTGAGAAGCTTGTGTATATACACATGCATCTGCTTCTCAGATCTCTTGTTTTTTGTTCCAGTCTAGAAATGGATGCATATAAAATGTTGGTGGAGAATGGAGGATAAGTATTGGGAACTGAAGTTTTATCATTCAAATTATGAGTTTGGAGGAGGGAGGGGAAACCAAGTAGTTCTATGCTCCTGAAGCGATGAAGTCTGGTTTTCTAAAGTGAGAAGGGGTCAATACTCAGTGAAAGTCAAAGGGATTTTCCTAGTTGCTGCATTTTCTTTGGACTGCTTCCTTTTTTGTTAAAAAATAAGTTTATGTTTTTGCTAAGGAGCAGTTCTTTCAAAACTTAGAGGCTGTCTAAAAATCACAGGATGGACAGCTTCAGGTGTTCAAACTTCATGAATCATGGACTCCACAAATCATAAATCTGTTTAAAAAACAATACATTATTTATGTATATTGTGGGATTTTTTGTGTGTCTTTTGGCTTCTGAAACTCTAGAGCACCAAATTTTAAAGCTTCAACCTGCAAACCTGAGGACAGAACAGGAGCTATTTGTGGTGTGGTGCCACATAATCCTGTCCCAGCATACACTGGGCTCAGCATCAAACATAAGGCAAAAGAGACCCCAACATCAAAGAATCCTTGATTGTTTCCAGGCCTGGAAAGGAGAGAACATCAAGGGCTGACTCTTTCAATATTTATTCATCCCATAAACGTTTTGAGAAGGCGACAGTCTTAACTGATTTTTCTAGACTCCATTCCGGTGCTTCATACTAGTTTTCTAACATCTTCACTCAGTTAGCCTTGTGAAGAGCACATCAGTGGAAAAGAGCCATTCCTTACTTGTTATGAGCCAAAAAGTGATCAGTTAAAATGTTTTCTATGGCCTCATTATTGATCAGCTATATCATCTACTTCTGGATGTTTGTTCATGCTGAAAGCAGCCTCTCACAGAAGTGCCAGTCAAGGCCAACAGAAGTTGCACACATTTACTGAAGGGGGGGGGGGGAATAGTAATGGCTAACATCCAGTAGACAGACCACTGATTGTGGGTGATTTCAGACGAGACGGGGCGGCATTCGCCCCGTCCCAGAATCACCCAAATGATTCCCCGCGGGATCACTCTGGCATGTCCAACAGATATGCCGGCTGATCCCGACAGGAAATCGGGGAGGGGCCGCGTGGCGAAATGTGCGGCCGGGCCCCCACCCCCCCATGCTCCCCTGCCGCCCGCCCGATTTGACCACGGCCTGGAATCCCGCCGGAGATTCCAGGCCATGGTTGCCGGCCAGATGTTACTTTTTGTTGGTTCCAGCCGGGAATCTCTTCGACCACGCTTGCGGCAATTGTCCCGCGGGGAGCCCTGGAAGCGTGGTTGAAATTGACCCCATGTGGGAACTGACCATGGTGAACATCTGGCAGCCACCAAACAGATGTTCAGGGCGCTTTGGCCCTATGTGGGTATTGACCGTGGTTCACTGTGATCTCGTGACGTCTGAAAATACCCTCTGAAACAAAATCTAATCCCCCATACATACAGGGTCACATCACATCTGATGCCCTTTCTCTCTGTCTCGTCTGCCAAAACTCTTGTTCATGCTCTGGTCATCTCTCACCTCGATTACTGTAACCTCCTTCTTTCTGGCCTTCCTTCGTCTCACCTTTCTCCCCTCATCTCCGTCCAAAACTCTGCTGCCAGGGTCATCTACCTCGCCAGTTACTTCGACCATGTGCAGCCCCTCCTCTCTTTGCTTCACTGGCTTCCCCTTCCTGAACGAATCCTGCACAAGCTCCTAGTCTTCACCTATAAAGCTCTTCACAACCTTGCTCCCCCCTACCTCTCTGCACTTATCGCCCTCCATACTCCAGCCCGTGCACTTCGCTCCTCCTCTGTCCCTTCTCTCACCCTTCCACGCCTTCCCTGCTCCCCTAAGCGCCTTCGTCCCTTCTCACTTGCTGCCCCCCATGCCTGGAACTCCCTCCCTGTCCACATCCGCCTTGCCCCCTCCCTTCATACCTTCAAATCTCTCCTTAAAACTCACCTCTTTCGCTCTGCTCTGTCTGACTCTTTATCCTGCTGAGCCACTATTCCTATACCTACGATCGGTTTACCCTTATCCTTGCAACATGGACCTGCCTGCTGTCATTCTCATCGTAACCAAGCCAAGTACGTGCACTTGAGACCTCGCATCTTCATGAATGTTAGACCCCTTGTCTCTCCCTCTGTTCCCCTTCCTAAGTCTCTCCCCCAGCTCCTGTCTCTCAGATTGTAAGCCCTAGGGGCAGGGACCGTGTCTATTTTATTACTTTGTAAAGTGCCAGGTACACTGCTGGCGCTATATAAATGTTTGTTAATAATAATAATAATAATAATAATAATCTGGTGAGCATGCTTTTACCACTTTGTGGGTAAAGTGGCAATGTGTTACATTTAAATGGCAGGAGTTTGATCCTTCTCCCAGCTAATGGCAGAGCTGAGACTCTTTCCAGGTTAGTGCATCTCAAACAGAATTGAAACAGATATCCAAAGTGAATACCAAATTTAACAAATTGAGTGTATTCTAATCCATTTTCACAAGGCAAATACAAAGCAGGATTCGCTTCCTACTTCATTAGTGGTTTTGAATCTTCATTTTGGTATTTTGTTTACTTCAGCATTCTGGTAGTTGGTACTTCATACACTTCAGCAGTGCTGTTTGGCAAGGGGGGTTGAATGTTCATGTAAATGGGATTGCTTCATTTTGGATTCATCACATTCACATTCAAAAATTCAAAACACTCAACAAATACTACTGCTGAAATGACCAATGTACCGAACCCCTGAAGTAACTGAAATGCTGAAGCGAAGAAGATGAAGAATAGAAAACCTGAATTTTGCAATGTAACAAAGACCAATTTGGATATTTGTTTCTGGGAACAGATATGCAAATTAACTTTGTGAATATAAAATTAATTTCAGCCATGCTGAAAGAGTTCCCCCTTAGAAAGCTTGTATCATGATGAGTTTGGGAACCAAGTAGTTCTGTGCTCCTGAAACAATAAAGCCTGGTTTTCTAAAGTGAGAAGGGGCCAATACTCAGTGAAAGTCAAAGGGATTTTCCAGCTCCCAAAGGGATCATAACTCCCCCTCCACATGCACCTGTTACTATGAAGTTTTGGGTCTCTACCTTCTTCTCCTCTATCAAATTTCACCAAAATTGGCCTGCAAGATCAAAAATTAACACTGAGGGTGGGAATGGGCATACACACATGCAGTGTGCATAAACCATCTAGCCAAAGAAAGTCAAGCTAAAGAGACAAAAAATGTTTGATGTTGAAAACCATTTGTCTATTTCTCTTCAAAAATAGATGCAATTTGTGAACTAGCTGGAGAGGGAAAACATTAAAACCCAGTGAGCAGTCAATAGTAAAGATGAATTCATTCTTACTAAGACAATTGGCAGATTCTAGCCCACTAAAGCATATTCTAACTCTGTGGTAGTTCACAGAGACATCACGGCATCCAGATACCACCACTGATGGTAAAGCAATGTAGAACAATGAGCTGGCTGACATTTTATTTATTTAAATTTATATCCTGCTCTTCCCACAAGACTCAGGGTGGTTTACAAGGTCTGCACTAGGGATGTGCGAATGCGGTTTGGATGTTCAGAGTTCGGCCCGAACTCATCCAGTTCAGCCGCCCGAACCAAATGCCAAAACTGAATGCCAAAACCTCCAAACAGTTTGGCCGCGTTCAGATGAGTTCGGGTGCGTTCTGGTGGGGAAAACCTGGTTGGCAGGCCCAGGGAGGGGGGAGCAGCTGAGGAGCAGACTTCATGGCACTAGGGGTGGAGAGGCTTGGACTAGCAGCCAGCCTGCCCAATCACCATCCCTCTTTTCCTCAGACCACTGGCTTCGCAGTCTGTGATTGGAATGGGGTTAGGCTGCCCAGAGCCAATGGGGCTTGTGGTAAGGCGGGTGCACCAAGTAACAAAAGTCATTGCCCTCCCCCCTTCCAATTCCTTCTGAGCTAGCCACTAATCCTGTCAGCAGGCGTTTTCAGAAGTCTCCCTCTCCCAGCAGTTTGTGTTCCTAATCCATTGCCATCCTCCTATTTCATCAGAAGCTGCCGCTCCAGTTCCAGGACCCACCATCAGGGTTCTGGGGCCGTCATTCCGCTCATGGAGAGCTGTCATTCTACCGCATCAAGAAGCATCCACTCCAACCCCAGGACCCACCATCAGAGTTCTGGGGCCTATGTTCCAGGCAGGGAGAGCTGTCATTCCACTTCATCCAGAAGTTGCCACTCCTGTCCCAGGACCCACCATCAGGGTTCTGGGGCCATCATTCCACTCACAAGGAGATGTCATTCCACCGCATCAAGAAACAGCCATTCCAGCCCCAGGACCCACCATCAGGGTTTTGGGGCCTACATAACAGGCAGGGAGGGCTGTCATTCCACTTCACTGTCTGCCAATGTTCCACAAATGCCAGGCAGCCTATGTTCCAGGCAGGAAGGGCTGTTGATCCACGACATCCAGAAGCTGCCACTCTAGTCCCAGAACCCATCAGGGTTCTGGGGCCTACATTACAGGCAGGGAAGGCTGTCCATCCACATCATCCAGAAGCTGCCAGTCTATTCCCAGAACCCACCATCAGGTTTCTGGGGTCATCATTTTGCTCACAGGAAGCCGTCATTCAACCGCATCAAGAAGCAGCCACTCCAGCTCCAGGACCCACCGTCAAGTTTCTGGGGCCGTCATTCTGCTCATCTCACAGGGAGCTGTCATTCCACCGCATCAAGGAACAGCCAGCCACTCCAGTTCCAGGACCCACTGTCAGGGTTCTGGGGCCTACGTTCCAGGCAGGGAGGGCTGTCGTTCCACTTCACTATCTGCAAATACTTCACCAGTGCTAGCCAGCCTACATTCCAGGCAGGAAGGGCTGTCGTTCCACTTCATCTAGAAGCTGCCACTCCTGTCCCAGGACCCACCATCAGGGTTCCGGGGCTGTCATTCCGCTTACAGAGAGCCATCATTCCACCACATCAAGAAGCAGCCACTCCAGCCCCAGGACCCACCCTGAGGGTTCTGGGGCCTACGTTCCAGGCAGGGAGGGCTGTTGTTCCACTTCACTGTTTGCAAATGCTCCACCAATGCCAGCCAGCCTGCAACACCCAGCCAAGTAGGGATGCCAGCCACCAAGTCCTGGCCGGGCCTCTGCTGCTGCTCCACCGATGCCAGCCATCCTGCAATGCCCAGCCAAGTAAGGGTTCCAGCCACAGTTATTGTGCCCTGGCAATCCAATGTCTGCTGTTGCTGCTGCTGCTGGTAATACATGTCAGTCATTTGCTCCTCCCTCTTGTAGATGGGTATAGCTCGGATGAGTGCACCGGCAGGCAGGGGATGGGTGTCCACGAGATTCACCACCAGGCAAGGCTTGACCAACTTGCAGTAGACCTTCTTGAGATCAGTTGAGTACGATGCCAGCCTGCAACACCCAGCCAAATAGGGGTGCCAGCCACTTCACTACCAATGCCTGGCAGCCTGCAATGCATGGCCTCTGTTGCTGCTGCTGCTAGTTCTCAGATGGCCAGCCATGCCCCCATGGGCATCGGGGGCCAAGCACAGAGCCTGCCTGCCCAGGCAATCCAGGGTGCCAAGCAACGAGCCCTCCCAGTCTCTGCTGCTCCTGCTGCTGTGTCTCTGGTGGCCTGCCATCCCCCACAGGCCCCCCCTGGAGCACCCCAAGCCTCCAGGTGGGACCAAACTTTCCAAACGTTTGGGGGGGTCTGAACTCCGCGGGACCAAACCCACAAGCCCAAACTAAGTTTTTAGTCTGAACATCCGAACTCTGGTCTGTTCTCGGGATGAGCGAATGCGAACTGACCAAACCAAACTCAATTCCGAACGTTGAAATGACCTAACAGTTTGGTCAGTTCAGATCATGTTTGGGTGGCAAAAAAGGGTCACTGGAAGGTCAAACGTGACAGGGAGGGGTAGTCAGCTGAGGAGCAGACTTCCAGGCACCAGGGGTGGAGAGGCTTGCAAGAAACAAAACTATCTGCCTCCCCCCTTCCCAACACCTTCTGAGCTAGTCACTGTTCCTGAACAGCAGGCGTTTCAGAAGGCTCCCTCTCCCAGCATTTCCCAGCTCCCCAATCCATTACAATCCTCCTCCCATTTCACCCATCCAACCCATCTACCCCCATATTCTCATTCATTTATTTAGCTTAGCTTAGATAGATTTAGTGGTTATTTTTTGTTTTTACCCCTCCCTGTGTTCCCTGTGTTCAATCTTCCTTCCTCCCTCCCCCCTCCATTGAATCCTTTCCCTCTCCCATATATTCCATCCCAGATTCCCTTCCCTTCCCCTGTTTTTTCATTTAGAGTAGGATTATTAGATTGCTTTAAGTTTCATTTCAGTTTTGTACTGAAATGAAACTTAAACCTTAAACTGAAACCTTGTGTTGTTTGTGATTCCCCCCATCCCATATATATATATATATATATATATAGATAGATAGATAGATAGATAGATAGGTTAGAGATAGTAGGCAGTTGTAGGAGTTAGCTTAGTGATAGAGATAGCCTTTGTGATTTAGTTTTAGTGTTTGTAGGAGTAGGTCTGTGTACTTATTAGATAATCCATTTAGTTCGTAGCATTTAGAATAGTTAATAGCAGTTAGATTTAGTGTAGATAGATAGATATAATATTAGATACAAAATTTAAATTAAAAAACCCATATAAACCCCCAAAAAAACAAATAAAAAACCAAAAAAACATAAAAAAACCCATATAAAAACATTTCCCGAACGGACGAACCCGAACCCAGCGAACGAACCTAATGGACAAAATGAACGGATGAACCGAACACAGCCGAACCGAACGGCCGAATGCGAACTGCGATCTTTTCGCCCATCCCTAGTCTGTTCACACATCTCTAGTCTGCACCAAAGCCCATCACGATCTTCACCATGCATTACAACACACATTAGGTCTCTGAAACATATTGAGGGGACAGTTAGGTCAAGCTAAGAGATTGAGGGATATATAGACAATGAGCCTACTCCTAATAATAATAATAATAATAAAAAGCATTTGTTTCACTCATGGAAAAAAATTCTGAACTAATCCCAGCTTCATAAAATCAATCTGCAATATAATTTGATTTATATTTTCTCATTATCCAATAACTACTGGATGTTTAAAAAAAAAAAAAAAATTATAAAGAAAAAAAAAATTCAAGAGAATCACAAAATACAAACTGGCAGTAGAAACAAATATCTTTGCAAAACACACCAACACCTTAATTGGCAATAAGCCTCCTAATAAAAGCATATTATGTCCTCAAATCTATGTCCTAACGTAAATCTATGTCCTAACTCTAAGGTAAAAGAACATCTGGAAAAAGGTGTCTAGAGCAAATAAATAAATTTTTAAACAAAACTTTATTAATAATCTTCCTCTTCTTTGATTGATTGGTATGCTCAAGTATTTCAATATTATGCAAGTTCCTGTAATAAGTAGTGAAAGGTGTAATGCTTTACAAAATTGACACAAAAAAATTACAGAAGAGCACTTTCTAATCCCAGTATATTAACTGAAATAGTCCAGATATGATGAGTCATTGACTCTGAATTGGATTTCTTTAGCATATCTCCCTAACCTCCCATTCACAGAACACATTTAGCCATCATTAAACTGAATAGCACAAACAAAAGAAATCTGTATATGACTTCATTTATGAATATTGCAGCTGTTACAAAAGATAATATGAAAACCTCAACTTATGACTTTAGAATACTTTTTCTATATGTATATATATTACTGCTATTATTCATTGATGGTCTACAATTATTCAATGATAGTTAGCATGATTTAAGATAGCTTCCATTCTTAACAGCGTTTCCTAAAGAGCCCTAATTGCTATTAATGCATTAAATAATACTTAGCCAATACTTCTGTTAAGTGAATCTCTGAAAAAAAGGAGTTTAAACAGCTTCTCATTTAAAAAGAGATGAAATTATGTTTATTTATTAAGAGGATGGAAGAGATCGATAATGATTAAAAAGCAGCAAAATTGGGGGAAATGTTTTAAAATTGAATACTTCTAGATACATTATATTTTCCAGTTTCTGTAAAAGCAGGTTATGCATAATTAAACATTCCTGAGTGTATTTCATAAGCACAGAGATAATGTTACTGTTTTGGACAGATTCCCATGTGTATATCTTCATGCTCCTGGTCCCAAGTATGTTTTCTATTTGCCATCTCACACTCTAGTTCAGTGGTGCTGCCCCGTCTTATTCTCTGCTCCATGTGGATATATAATTAGCGGTGGGTAACTAATGGAATTCTACAAGGGCAAAAGTGAGAGGAATCATGGAGATGGACTTCGCATAAGAACCCAAACAGACTCAAAAAGCCAAGATCCTTTTACAACATTGGACCATTTGTTTTTAAAGGGGTTTGTGATTAGGGTGTCAATACCACTTCACTCTGGTAGTTAACACAGAGGGGACAAGGCAAAGGGGCTGTCATGTCCCTTTCTACTGCTACGTATAATTTATATAGTGCTACTAGTCGTACACCGTGCTATCAACCCTTCCTGATGTAATTTGGCCTCTCATGGGGTGCCATGTCATCATAATGCGCTGCAGGAGACGTAGTCAAATCAGAAAGGGGAGGAGCGAAAGGGCTATCACACCTCCTTCTGACATGGGCCAGGCTGTGATACCCAGGCCCTCCATAAGAGCGGTGCCACATTGGAAATGGGCCAGGGAAGTTCCTATGGCCCGTCTTCTTTCTGATGTGGCCAACACTCCGTTGTCAATGGAAGCACCAATTCTCTGAGTTATCCCCTGGCTGAACCAGAGAAACTGGGACTTCTCTCAGAGCCCAGACACTCTGGTTCAAAACCCAGAGTACCTGGGTGAAACTCTATTTGGGATTCTTTCAGAGAAAGATGAGCAATCTGTAGTAGCTTATAAGCCACATATGCTCACATGTTCTTGAGACATCACTGAAGAATAGTTGGGCACTAACAAAAAAAATCCATGTCACATCAGCTTAGCATGCACTCTGCTTACGTGCACTATCATTTTGGATAGAACCACTCTCCTGAGCTACCACAAGAAAATCAATATGTGAAGGTCAGTGCCTGTTTGTACAGGAAAAAGGGAATGACGAAAACTGCCTTAATGACTACACATGATGGCAGTGATACATTACTTATCAGACCAGGGGCGGTTGGTGGGTTTGGAGGCTGGTGGGGCAGCAGGCGGATTCAAACTGCTGCCAGCGGCTTTGCCACCGGCGGGCCAGTGGGCCTAGGGGCAGAGCCTAGCCTAGGGGTGGAGCCAGGGCAACAGTAGGTGGAGCCAGGGCATAACCCAGTAGCAAGGAGTTCCCAGGGTTAACACTGGATAGACATTATATTACTTAATAATGGGAACTCTGCTGTGTGAAGCACTGCCACCAGAGAATAGAGAACCCTATTACTGGCGTCCTGTACACTCTCTTTCCCACGGGGACCAAATTAACCATAGTAGGTTAAAAAAACAGATCACATTGCCATCGCCTACCTTTATCCAGAACCCTCGAATCCTCAATTTTCATGGCATCCTTGGGCACCTCTAGTCTTCTGAAGGTGTAGGCTTTGGGACAAGCCTTCCTTCTGGCTTGGAGAACTTGGGAGGACTGAGTTAGCTCCCTGTTCTGCGACAAACCGAATCAGAAGATAATGAAAGGGAAGAGAAGGACAGGACAGAGTAGTAGGAGAGAAAGGGTTTGGGTTTGGAGCATGAGAAGGGGAAGGGGGAAGAGATGGGTTCAGTGGGAAACAGGGTTTTTCCTTGTTCTCTGCAGCCTTCTCTTCTGCCGTGCTCCTACCTACTTTCTCCTATTGTTCACAAGGAGAGCGAGGCGAGATGTGGAATCATGCCAGATCCCAGACAAACTGGATAGAAAAAAGAAGCAAATTACTTTAGATGTTTGCATTTTGAATACAATTTTAAATTTTGCTTCTTTGTGGACCTCTCTGCCAAAGAGGTCCAAAACCCTCCCAATACCAATGCCATCAATTACCATTATCCTGATCACTCTTCATTTTCATGCTCTCCTTGGCTGCCTGTAGTTCTCAAGGGTAGGCTCCCAGTCCACAGACAAAATAGGAGTTGAATTGTTTATTAAAGCGTGGCCATTGGCCATTGCAAAACAATTTATACAAAACGAGAAGATGATTCCAAATACAAGCTTAAATTAAAAACTTAAAAGAGAGGGAGGGTAAGAGCAGCATCCTCCCACTTAAACCTGGTAAAATGTACATACACACAAAATTACTTAAAAGAAAAAACCACCCTCTTGAAATGAAATACATAATACAAAAGGGCCCAGAACCCATC